>VZTH01000997.1:259153-619007 GCA_013397815.1 Aleadryas rufinucha
AACTGGAACAGCTTCAAATTCAATAGCCTATGAGATTTTCCTTTAAATGATCCTTCTAAATATAACAGTTCAATAGATCAGTGGTCAATACGAATGTTATCTGCAAGCTGGAGCTGTTCATTTCTGCTACACTGTCCCAGTGCCAAATGTTAGACTGATGTTTTATAAGCCAGCACACTCGCACATACACTTACATGAACATTAGGCAAAAACATCTGAGCAAGTGGGGCTGGCATTCCCATATTAAAAGGAAAAAATAGCTGCTATATCACAATGCAGAATTTATTTTTTTTTTTATTTTTGTCTTTGAAAGGTTCTTTGAGGAATGATCAACCGAAACAGAAGAATGTTTCTGATAGCGAGTGAGAATTTGTACAGCTTCTTGACAAAGATGAGAGAAACAGAGAAAAATAATTCTATAGAATAATTTGATTCCATTCAAAACTCATAGTCAGATATGACAACTGTATTTAGTGCCTGTACAGTAGCACAAGGTTGAAAGCTTTTAAAAAAAAATTTGAGATGGAAAATGTATTAGGCTCTGGGAGAAGAATGTGAGCTAGGAGCTGTCCCTTGCTTTAGTGGCTGCTCTGGCAGAGGCAGTGCTGTGAAGAGCTTTGCTCTGGTCCAGGCTCCCACGGTTGGGCTGGGGCTGATGCAGGGGCTGCAGGGGGACTGCAACCTAACATCCAGCATGGACCCCCGAGAATTCCTGGTGCAGAAAAGGGAGGTGAGCTCCCTTCCTTGTTCTGAGAGGTGTTGGGCTTGGGGGAGGATGTAAGAGACAGCATTTGCTAGACTGGATGGCATCCCTGCCCCCATTTATCCAGTTATTTTGGAAAGTAGCAGCCTGCAAGTGTTACAGCATCTGCAAGTGACACAGATAACAGAGATGACCCACCTGCCACGTCATATTTTCCCACTGTTGATATGTAGGCTGTGAGCCACTGCCCTGCTAGGTCCTTGGGTAAAACACATTTAAAATACTTGGCCTTCCTTATTTCTGCTCACCACTCCGAGCACCATTTTCTGTGCACAGTTCACATTCCCTGGGAAGAGTTATATAAGATCTCTCTTTTTCCTAAGATTAGTTTGTTCTTGCAAGTTCATCTGTGGCTGTCCAGGAGGCCACTGGGAGCTGTGACACTTGTTTCAGACTTGATCAAAACAGGAAAAGTCTGAACACAGCAGTCAGTGTGCACAGCCTGACATCTCACCAGGTTACTCTGCACTTGCATATGCACCACATGGGAATCCACAGAGGCAGGTCTTCAGTTTTTGTCTTGTAAACAGCACAAAGTGATATTCTTATTTTCTCCTAAATTTCTAAGCAAAAAAGTCAGTTGTGTCCTCCAGAGATTCACTGGGTTGCAGTTATTGGAGTGCAAGGTCCTAACCTGTTGAGTGAACCATGTGCTAGAAATTGATATTTCCTTGGGGAATCGAGGCTGGACAGCTAGTTCTGGGCTATGATTTGGCTCTACAGTTTCTTCATGCGTTTCAGTGGTGGCGCAAGAGCCCAGAGAAAACTTCTGGGAAAAAACATCAGAGAATCACTATGGATGGAGGGAAAATACTGTCAAAGAAACTAATTAAGGAGGGGAAAAGAGCTCAAAAGGTTTGCTCCCCATTGTACTGAAGCTGGTTATTCTGTTTCGAATCACAAGTGCTGAGCTGATTTTTCTATTACAATACTTGTGGTTGCAGTCAGGCCAGAAGTGCATATTCACACTCAGAGGACCTTATTCTTGTCTTGATTTCTGTCTTTTGAGAGACAATTTTATTTAAGCAAACTGCCACCTCTACTTCATTACCCTGGATCTGTTTTTTTCTATTCAAACTCGTACCTTGGCCAGTCTTTTTGCCATTTCCTCTTACATGTTTTGTCCTCACCTCTCGTTCAAAGATTTATAACTTGTATTTCCTCTTGCCACTGCCTCCTGTTTCAGTCATTACAAGCAAATCAGGTCAGTCTAACTTTCCAATAGCAGCCTGTCAGTCAATTTTATTCACCCCGCCCACCTCTGACCAGTTTTCCTCACCCAAGCTATGTCTAAACCTAGGAGATAATATTCTTCCTGATGTTATAAGCTCAGGTCTTTCCTACATTCATTCACCTACTGTAAGTTTTCTTCATCTGGCGGTTTGATGGCCTTCTTTTCTAGATACATGTCTCTGTCTTTTGTGTGTCCAAACCTTGGCAGCACTGCCCTAGAAAGGACTTCACCTTACACACCACTTTTTTATGTGCTGTATGAAATACTGCAAATAGTCAAAAGCTGATTTCTTCAAGTTTGTTATTTACTTAAGCAATTCTCATGTCTGGGAAACCAAGTGTGTGGAGTGATTTATTTATTAATATCACTTTGCTGATACATGTCCAGAATTAATTCTTCTCACAATACATCCTGTGTATGAATAATAAATATAACTGAAATAATAACAGATTTACTATTTTTATGATCAGTTTATGTCCCCATGTGATTCTAATAAGAAGAACCCATGCTGGAAAAGAAGCCCTGAGGTTTTATTATGTCTCTACTCTAATCCTAATCCTCCAATGCAGAACAAAATCAATCTCTGCCAGAAAATATCATGTGGAAACCAGAGACCTTTCAGTTTTTACTGCTGCTTTCCCACATGGAGGTATATATATGAACACTGCTGAGCTCAGAATTATGGTCCATGACCAGAAGTGACATCTGCAGTGCCAGAAGACCTTATTCACTACAGAGACAGGTTTAACATGTTTATGCTTTACTTGAACCTATGGCTGATGATTACTCTCAAGGATTGTACTGACACACAGGAATTGCTGGGAAGAAAATCTCTCCTTTATTTTTGGCAAATTCTCCCTAGCAGAGAAACAATGAAAGATGCCTTGTTGGTTCTGTGCTGCTCATCATTGCTCCCAGGCATTTTTCATTTACAGGGCCCATTGCCTTTCTGTTAACTTGCTCTTGTGAACAGGTACGAAAAGGTATCTTTATAGCTTGGAGTCAGAGAGAAAAGTTTCCTTTTTAGAGCTTTAACGTGCTTTAAAGAGTAAAGTATGGTAATTATTTCTGTAGCAAAATTTAACAGCTCTTTTGAACTTGTTGCACTGCATTAGATAGGCAACCCTCTAACACAAGTTTCTAAACAGTTATTTACTTAATAGAGTATATTGATGGTCTAAGAGAGCTTGTTTCCAAAATATGTTTTTAAAAAATCCTTTTTTAATATGAAACCACAAATGAAACTGAAGCATTAGATGCAATTAATGAATTCACTGAATTATCAAATTCTACTCCATTTTAAGTTGGTCAGCTCTTTGAAATGCTCTAAGAGAAGTCTTTATATCTGTAAATCTAAAATGATCTCTGGGAAAAGCATTTTCTTTCTTGAAAGGCAGACAGAGAAAAGGAGTTGAAAAATGTAAAAATGGTTTCTATATTGTAAAAGCTGAGAGAAAAAGCTACAAATGGGATCAATCTGCCTTGCTCTTGCTGCCTTAATCCAGCACCTCAAGAATCAATGTCTCAAGTCAATCCTTCCAGATGAGGTGCTGATTGAGTTCCAGTCACTTGGAATGGTAGGAAGGGTGTTGCTTTTGAAAAAAAAAGAGCCAATCTCCTCAGAAGAGTAACTTTATCTTATGTAAAATGCTAAAAGAGCCATTTCTGCCACAGGAGAAGGTGGAGGGCTGAGTCTGCAGTATGGGATGGAACTCAGCATCATTACCTCCTCAGCCAAATCTTACTGTCTTTAGTCATACAAAATTGTTGATGATTTCATGAGAGAGTTGTGACTAAAAGGCATAGTTGAGCCATGTGTCTCTGTTTCCCATCCTGTAATTTCTGGTTTATCTGACTCTCTCACAAAGGAAATATTACAAAATACTAATTTTTAGAGATGCAGTATTGGGGTTGTTGGTAAGGTTGTTCGCCTAGTAGGAAAGAAAGACAATAAATGTCAGGAAAAGAACAGAAATCTATCTCGCGCTCTTACTGCTAAAATATCCATGTCAGGGATTTAAGAAGTGGGAACACTTCTTCCTGATTAATCAAACATTGTCTTTCTGGCTATAAACAGCCATATATTGCTGGTAAACAGCCCTTCAAAAGGCATGTGATCATCCTGCAGTTTTTCTTTTCTGCAGGTTGTGGAGATCCATCTTGGGCTAGAGTATATTCCCTGGGGGCCATGGACTGTGACTATCATCTGAAAAATACTGGCATCTACAGTGAAGCTACTGAGGCCACAGAAATGTTCTGCTACAGTACCTGTCTGTTAGCTCTTCTGCAGGAAAACCTGCATATTTAGTAATGGAACAAAACCAAGATTTAGTTGAAGAATTTTGATCTCTCTAAAGAGGGTGGGGCAGGCCTGCAGCAGAGAGTGAATCATTAGAAATTTACTTCATCTGGAGAATAACCTTCTGGCATCATGATATAAAGATCAGAGTGATGCCAACCCAGTCTTGAGATGTGAATAGGTGTGCTCTCTGGGGAAAGGGTGGATAGATGGTGTGTGCATAGAGACTACACAAAAGAGTTGGGGTTTGCTATTTTGCACCAGTAGATTGTGCTAAATATGCTAGAAAGGAAATCTTTACGCTGGAAAAATGCAGAGCCATTTTAGCACCACACTTCTCCTCAGACAGTACGTCCTGCCGTCCCAGCAGACCAAAAGAGGCCAAACATGGAAGACCAGGATGTCAGGAAAGTAATCTTTTTGTGCTGCTCTCCCCTGCTGACAAGGAAGATTCTCAGCTGTCACGGTTCCACCACTGTTAGCAATGATCTGCAAAGTGCAATAGCCAGTTGCTTCTTTCCTTTCTGCTTGTGATTTGGGGTAAAAGAGTTAAGTCTCTTCCCTGTCCTTAGCTGTACATATCTTCCTGTGTGGACAAGGTACCTCAAAGCTCAACATGGCTGAAGAAACCTTTGGATGTCTGTATGAGGCTCCAGAGAGAAATTTCTTTCATTAGCATGCCTGAAAATAAAACAAAGGAAATCCATTCAGAGCTTTCCCCAATCCTGCTCAAAGAGCACAAAGCCTTCAAAAACCGCTATGGTAGAAAAAATGTTATGGTGGTTGCCAAGTCATGCAGTAAGAAGTTAGTAAATATTAAAATGGAGTCTTCTTTAATAATGCAGTTCTTTCATGCATGTAACTTGGGACTTAACTTTCAACTGAATAAGCAATTGAGAATGCAAAATGTTATTATAATCGTTATCTCATTACAGTAATATGGTGCTCAAGAACTTTTCATCATGCAATGGGTGGGATATATTCCGCTTTGGGACACACGGAAAATGTGACAAGGAGAATGTTGGCCCGAGGTCCCTCAGTTCAGGCAGAAATTGTCCCAGTGCTTTGAAGCTCTCTGGTCTTAGAGGAATATTCACTCCAGAAAAGACAGGGAATAAAATAGGGAAACTGTTTTTCAGAGCAAGGTTTGAATGCTTTTCAGTGTTTGTTTAATATTATATAATGCTTTATTACAGTTCTGTAATATTTCTGTATGATGTGAATCAAGTGCCCAAACAGAGCTACCTTGTGTCATTCTAGATATCCCATCTGGAGTGATTGATGTGAGGCTGGTACTGATGAGCCATGATGGATTAGAGGTCTGAGCCCTTCTGCAATAATTGGGTGAAAGGGATACCCCAGGTAGCCCAACTGACACTTAGTATCTGTGTTTATGCACCTCATAGTTACTCTGGTTATTACTGTTTTGGTTCAGGAAAGGAATATGTGAATGGAAAAGTTCCTATGAGCAGTTTAATTTTTTTTTTAAATTTGAGGAGAGCAGTTAATTACAGGATTGAGTTTTCATGAGGAAAGAACTGACTTTATCAGTCTGAATACACCTAGAGGTCTTAAACCAAGCCCTTAAATATGGACTGCTCTTATTCACTGCAAACAAGATTGACACAATGTCTTCATCTCCCTTTGTTTGCCCTCATGTAATCCAAGCTGAGGTTTCAAGAGCAATCAGTTTGGTAACTTGTACATACATACACACTGTTCTCATCAAACCGTCCCTACAGACCAGTGACAGACCAGTCACCATGGCAGAATAAATTAGTTTACATTTATACTCACTTTGCCTTGCTCTTGGATTTGGTGGTCCATGGACAGATAACATTAGAATTTTTGGTTCTCTTTGTATTTGTGATCATTGATGCCAACATGGACAGCACAACACTAGATAGTGGGGTTTTTTACAGTTACTAGGAAATGCTGAAAGGCATATTTGACTTTAATGTTGTAAGCTTGGCAGCCATAGGTTTTAACTAACTTCCAACCTAGACAAAGATATTTCAGGTTTTCATGGATGTTAGGACAATTCCAAACTTCACCAAATATTGGAAAACAGGGTGTAAGGGCAGGAGGATGATTTCCCACTTTATTAACAGAACTGAGGAAACAATTTCATTTTTCTGTGCTGACACCTATATTTTCACGTGTATTTCTGTGCTAAGTTTCTGTTTTCTCCCAAGCAGAGAGCTTAACATGGTTCAAATTAAACCCAACACATTTAAATGAGTCACAGAACACATCTAGTGGATTCATTTGGCTCTGAGTCAGGGTTCAGATCAATTCCACCAGCAGCAGGCAACGTTGGGAAGAGTGTATCCTTTGAGAACCGGAAAACATTGATTTATTTTACGTGTCCAATTAGTTCCATAAATTTAGCAACTGTGTTCAGGTATGTAACACAGCACTCCTTCTTTCAGAGCTGAGGAACCTGTAAAATCTTGTAAGAACAGGACCTTCATGTGAAAAACATGGCCTTATTGGAAGTGATTAAAAGCCACTGGAAAGATTCCCACTGATGTTCGGGCAAGCTTGTCGCAAAGGATCACATATTTGTCTTTCAACAAAAATTAATCCTCTGGGGTTTGTTTTGTTAAGTTGTTTTGGTGTCTAACTCCACAGAAACCTTTTTGTTGATTTTATAAGGCTGTTCATTTTAAATGAAGCTGTGACTTGACTCTGTCTCATAAAGTTGCTGGAAAACATTAACATCAAACAATTAACACTGTAACAAGAGGCAGCATCAGAGGTGTAAAAACATACTGCACCTTAAATATTGGGTTTTCCCTTTGGGGACAACTTGTGCTTCTTTGTCAGTGTAAAAATATTCACCCAGGTGCAGATGAAGCCACTGAGCCTCCTGCTCATGAGGGTGAAGGTTGCCACGCCAAGCACAAGCAATTAGCGGTGCGGCGCTCGTGCGCCTGCCAGCCCCAGCCCTGGCTGATTGCCCAGAGCTCCAGTGCTGCTCACAATGCAAATTGTATCTGGTCCCCCGGTAATCGGGATCAGCGCTGCCTCGTCCGTCCACTCGCTGCTCATGCCCCCTCCACGCTGCGATAATGGTTTTGGGGGGCAATCAGGGAAGGTGCCTTCTTGACTCATCTCTCATAATAGATTGTCCTCCTCAGGCAAAATTGAATAACCCCCGACATGGCCCGAAGGCAAGCAGCACGAATTCAATAAGTCTGCAGGGTCAATGTCCTCTCATTTTTGGCAAGCAAGTAATTATTCTGCACTAACATTCAGTAATAGGAGCAGGAAGCTGCTGGAGACACCTTCCTCCATACCCAGGATAGCCACCTTAATAGGATATTCCTCTAATAAGTAATTCTGCCTCATTCCAATGCCTCTTGCCTTCAGGTTCGCTTTTCATGCACATTTCATGTTCAAATTCTGCAGAGGCGTTTTACCAACAGCATCTGTGGGAAAGTTTAACAATTTCACTGTCTGTTGTTTAATATTTTCCACTTTTATGGGTTACAGTTGTGCTGTCTATTTGCTTTTACTGATTTGTGAAAGATTTATTATAAACCAAATACAGCTGTTCTCTCCTTTCATAAACTGAAACTATTTTGGCAAAACCTATTTTCCACTATGAAAATAAATTTTAAATTGCTTCCCTCACCCAGATTTCCAAGCATGAGCATCCAGTTGTTATTTGGTGGTGCAGAATAGGTGCCAGGGTGATTGTAAGCTCACTTAAGGGAAAGAAAATGCCTATGTTTCAAAAATAAACAGCAGAAATGCATTTTTTCTCCTTCCATCTCCTTCCTTTTCCAGGGAATTTAATATTATTATCAGGAGATCTCAAGAGTTATGAATTGAACATAAAAACTTTGTCAGATTCAAGCCATTTTTGCACTCTGATTTTGAATTTTTTCTGAGGATTTTATGCATTTTGTTTAGGTACTTAACCTTTACCTTAAACTATATTATTATCAACCTTCTAATATAATTCAGTATTTTTTCCATGGCTTAAAATAGCCCTCTGCTTACTCTGAAAGGGCACACATTTCATTGGATCAGTTTCCACTGACAAAATTTGGATCAGTACAGTATTTCCTGTCATTTTGGAAGGGAATATTAAGTTCTAAATTCTTCAAGAATATTTTGGTATGGATTATAATATCCTTTCCCCTTTCCTAAATTAGAAAAGTTAGGACGCTGCATTTTTAAAATGAAGTTAAGAAATAGAAGAATAGGAATCCTACTAGTGCTGCTTCGACCTATATATTCTGGTATTTTTCTCTTGCTTTGTATTTTCTTGGTTCATATTTTCCTAGATTTAAATGTGTTGACTCCATGGAAACTGTTGCTTTATTCATTGGAAGAAACCTTTATCTCTTATCTCTTGAGAACAGTACACATATATTAAATGAAGATCTTTGTATAATGGCAGAATAAGCTCTTTCTATGACCGATTGATTGATTATTGTAGGGCTGTAGCTGCATATCACAATGCTTTTTGGCAAGCAGCATTCATTCCCAACATGAGAAATTTGTTTTGGTCTGTACCGGTTCTATTTAGTAGCTGGGACAAAACTTGGGCTAATATTGCTGATATTCATCTGTGAGCATTGATTTAAAGTGCAAGTATGAGAAAATCCTATTCTAAAAACAGACCCAATTTTTTGTGAAATGCTTGTCCTTATTGGTGCTGTTTACCATCTTGCACCCATAGTGATTGCTTCTCCTCTCCTCCGTGCTTTTAAAATGCCATTTGCAGTACAGATTCAATATGATTTAGTTTTACCATTGGAATGTTCTTCTTGCTACTGCATTGACAGCCCCAAGCAAGATCCATCTCCATTTGTTTGTTTGCCAGCTTGGCTCCACAGCACATACTGCTTCAGCCTTTGGATCGTGAAGGGCTTTAGGGATTTTTTTTCACTAGTACAAAGTTACCTTTCCTAGTGTTTTAGCCAAAGTACCCAAGATTCATGGTGCTTGTACTAAAGCTTACAAATGCACATACTTGGTCCATGAAGAAGTTTCTCTGCGTGCATTACTTCATTGCAAAAGAGGAATGGTTTTCAAAAATATTTGGTTTATTGGGAACTGCAACAAAGGAGGGGTGTAATTCACAGAAATAAAACCATAGAATAATTCTGGACTACTATGATGGCTTTTAGATGCAGTTCCATGTGTGTGTCTTGGATCCCTCTGTAGAATGTAACGCAAAAGCCACCAATTTTCTTAGGCAGAGCAAATTTCTGATTTTAATTTCGGCTCAAAAACTGTTGGCACAAGAAGTCATAACGAAAGATATACAGTTTCCTTAGAACAGAAGTGCTCTAAGAAAAACTCTCATCATTGTCTGCGGCCAGAAGCACTATTTTAAAAATGTGTCTTTATGAACTTTTTATGTTTTACCCTATGATGTAACTATACGCTAATCTGTGGCTTGTGATATCAATGAAATGATATCAATTTCTTCACCTTGTATAGAAATACTCTTTTTTTATGCATAACTTACACACATGCACTTTTTCACATACAACTATGAATTTTCTTTTAAAGTGTATTTTGAAGCAAGGGAAAGCTGAAAAAGGTTGGACAGTTGTAAAACATGTGGATGCTAAACCCCAAGCTTATAAACAGACACTGAAATTACTGTTGCTTTCTTAGGTTTGTCTTCTATCCTTTCTACAGCCTGATTAACTCATAAATATATGTACTGTATTTTACCTCAGGCTTTTGAAGGTATTTGGTTTAAAATCTGTTTCAATGTGACAGATAAAAATTAGGACCTGATCCTGTAAATCCTTTTTTGCTGGTCTTGTCTTTACTTGCCCAAATTTACCCATTGATAAATGAATGAGTGTGCAGTGCTTTGAAATACCTGGATGGTTACTACTGACCTGAAGTGACTACTCATGTGTAGAAAGGTTGCAAGGTCAGCCTCTCATTTTTTTTTTAAAAGAGTTTAAGTTTGAGCATGGTTTTTTTCACATATGTTTTACATAGGCTCTGCTGAATAAAAAACTAAACTTCACACAGCCGGTGTGTTTTTAGCTTTAGTCAGTGCATAAACATTACTGACAGTAGCAAAATGCTTCTTTTATTTGAATAGAGAATAAAGAAAGTAGGCTTATAAAAACTGTACTTTATCATTTGTTGGCACAAAGTTTCAAGCCTTCCTGTTCCCCTCTCCCAGCTGTCTCTCATTTCTGCTTTTATTTAGTCCAAAATTCCTGCTTTTTCTTAAATATGTGTTTGTACATCAAATATTAATGTCCTTTGAATTGTTTAGGTTTGCTTTTGTGTGCCATATTAATGCTACTGTGAAACATTCCAATTTTAAACCTAAAGGCAAGACATCATTCCAGAAATCTGTTAGTGAGCCTGAATTTTTTTATTATTTATTATTTTAATCTTTTCCTAGCTTGCTTTTTCTCTCCCCCTTTTTTTTTTTTTTTTTNTTTTTTTTAATACTGACAAGATTCCAAAAAACTCAACAGGATCAAACTGCCTAAACTTGAAAATACATACATTCAGATATGAGTACAAATTCCACAAGACTTGGTCATGAAAAATCTCTTATCATCTCCTCCAATGGGCAGATACAAGGGACAAAAAAGCTGCAAGGTAAGCACCAGAGACAAAGGTGTCAGCAAAGCCAAAAGAGCCTCATACAAGTTAAGCATTCAAAGCCAGGTTCTCATCTGACTCTGTCCCTCTTGTGTGGGCACAGAGGAGAGGTACAGACACACGTCTGCATCACCAACTTCCTTGCTTAAGGGGATGTTGCTTAGGAGTGTAATATTGGTTTCTGGCATAGATATTTTTCTCACAGATGTATTTGGTAGTTACACAGATGGTTATTTCCCATTGATGTCAGAGATGAGGAGATGAAAGGTAATAAAAGTGACCTAGCTCTGCACTGAGACAGCATCCACCTTAAAGAAGCAATTGCTGAAAAATATGTTTTCCTAAAGTTCTGCAAGAGGAAATCATACAAAAATATAGAAATGTAAACATAAAAAGTAACACTATAGCATGCATCACAGCTAACTATCCAAACAATATTGGAAGATGGGGTAAGCATGACTGTAGGCCAAAGTCATCACTAGAAGACAACAATTTCCTGGCTTTGTATTATTGTTTCTGTCTGACATGCTGTGTGTCATCTGCATTTCTCCCTCTCATTTCCTATGACTGTTTCTTTTCCTCCCTGCTTTTAGCTCTTGCTTGTTTGTGTGGATTGGGGAGCAGGGGGGAGTGTGGGGGTTTTTTGAGGCTTTTTTTTTTCTTTTGTGACCAGAATTACTTTAAAAAGAAGGTATAAAATATCATCTTAAGACATGATTTTTTATTTCATTTGGTTTTGTTTCCACCACACAAACACACACACACACACACACACTCACACCCACACACACTTGGCGTTGCTAGCGCTTCTTTTTGTATCATATCCCAGAAAACTGCAATGAAGTGTATTTAGTATTAAACACCTAAAGCTTTCTTAGGTTTTTCTATTATTGTTGCTTCTCATTGTTGTTTTTCACTGTTTTTTTCTTTTCACTACCATCATGAATCAGAGAGGAGTCATGGGTCAGGAACCTGTCTGACTAATTGCTGTACCAATAGAGAACAAAAGACAAGTCCCTGAAGTCAAGTGTTTCCAATACCCAAGTAAAGGTGTAGAGGAAATTCAAGGATAGCTTTATCTAGGCTCTCCAAAGAAAGCTGATAAAAGGGATGAGAAAGCTCCTGCCAAAGAGGACAACCAAAGGAAAAAATGAAGTGATAAAAAAAGGACCAGGTGCAGAGGAGCCACAAAAACTAGAAGGTCAGAAGAATTGCTTAGGATCAGCTGAATCAAAAGCTGAGCATTGGTGACATCTTGGTGAGTCCAAGGTTGGGCTGAGCAACACTGACAGTTTAAATGCACAAGTTTCACAGCGTGTGTAGAAAATCCCTTACCTGACCTTGTTTATAACTCTTCAAGAATATTCATACACTGCCAAGCAGCCAAGTTGTGTGAACAGGTGATACTAAACTCACCCTTATGGCTCTTGTGGGTAGCTATGGTGCATAGTGCAGGGGCCCATGCTAAGAGGTTCAAATCAAACTTAGTCACTTCTGTGATGCTCTCAGTTTGTTTCTGTAATTGTAATATCCTATGGCTTCCAACTGGGATGGTTACAGAGGTCAGATAGAGGTAGGTGACTGTAATCTACCATACCCACAAGAACTGATCCTGACAAGGGTACATAGAATCTTGTCTCCCCTATTTTATCTCAGTGATAAAATAGAAAATAGTAATTACAAAACTAATTAAATGCCACAAAAAGTTATTATTTTAACAATATTTGTCATCCTCCCCACATTTCTGCCTTTTCATTTTCTATCTGTACAACCTCTATCCATTTCCTCATGAATCCCTCTTCTCCATAACTGAGTCATCAACAGCGTATTTCATCAACCTGTTTTCACCCTATCTTTCCACATACTGGTCTTGACTTAAGTTTAGAAATTTCAGATGAAGTAAGAAAGAAAATTAAATACTCAGAAGGTACTTTTGAAGCTTATTTAGGCTTTTCACTATCATTTGGCAATCAGACTGGTATTTGGGAATTTGAACTAGAGGTGTATAGTGAAGTAGAGCATAAAACTTGGTGGCAGAATGACAGACACAACCTTTGCTCTCCATCTCTCTGCAATGCCATGTAGCTCTTGCCACTGGCTGCTGCTGGAAATAAAGCAAGGAGGTTGGCATGCAGGAGCCATGCATTTAAACAGGTATTTCCCCCTTTTTGTGGAGACTCAAGTTCAACTGTAACGAGTGTGGTATAGTGAGTCAGACATCTGATCCCTCGCACCAGGTCAAATAACTCATTTTTTTATTCCCAAACCAAACATGTTTCTGTGTGAGAAGAAAAAAATTACTCTTGTGAAACTTACTCTTCAAAAGAGTTAGATTCCTTTTGGGAAAAAAGTAAAGTATACATGAGCAATAACATAAATTTAGTAGATTCTTTTATTTTTAAAACCACATTCAGTGGCACAATCACTTTCCATTGACAGATTTTCCCACTAATTTCTTAGAAAATACTTCAGTGTGGATTTCTGTAGACATTTTGTGGATTCTTGTTTTTACTGTAATAATAAAAATGTATCAACATTAATGGTGAAAAATTAAGACAAAAACCTCCTGTCTTTGCAGCTACATGTCTAAGATACAAGACTCCCGTGCAAACACATAGCAGTTACAGACAGCTTGTGGGAAAAGGAGATGATCACATTGTGATTAAAACCTCTGTTACTGGTCTGTTAATTTATTGGGGTTTTTTAATGTAACTGTGGTGTACATGATCTGCATGATTTCTACATCTTTCATATTCTTAGAAAACCTGAAATATCCTTTGAGTCTCAACTGGAATGCAGATTCAGCAACACTGAGCTGTAAAAGAAGTGGTATTTAATACAGATATTGGAAAAGGGCTACTTTGGAACCTACATGATTGAAGTGAGTACATACTTCAAGGGCTGAGCTGAGCTTACTGGACTAAGTACTTTTCTGGTGTAAACAGCGTGGACTCGACTCAGTTTCACTCTTTTAGTGTCATAGGTTATTCTCTTTCAACTGCTGACTTAAGATGAGGATAAGTTTTTCTCCAGCAATGTAAAATTCCTTGACATTTTAAAATTTGAATATGTGAATCCAGGATAACATAAGCAGAATAACTGTCACAAGTGGTGGAGAGCTGCAGTACTGGCTGAACTGGTCACTTACCTGTTCAGCTTTGCTCATGTTTATAAAAAGCGAGTGGTTGTCTCCCCTGAAGGGGTGAAAAAGTAGTATATAGTATTCATCTGGCTAAAGAGCATGAGGGTTTTCCATGAAATCGCCTTCACTGCACTGCAGAGTATACTTCAGAACATGTAAGTCCATGGTAGCATTCGGCAGCTCTTGAAATCTGCACCTAAATAACAATAAAAACAAAACTTTGTTTGCTGAATGGTCAACGCATGGGTCTAAGACAGAAATAGTCAAAAGCTCCCTCCATGAAATTATAGGCAAGAAAGGGAGATTGTCTATTCACCCACACACTTCCAAGTCCTACACTACAACCACGTTTGCTCCTCTGCTGTTTTTAAAAAGGTGCTTCTTATTGCTTCTAGTGTGAGACTACAAAGAGGGAGTCAGAGCCTCCAATTCATGAGCTCTGCCTGCCCCTCCATCGTCAGCTCCGTTGCAAGTAAGAGCGTTTGCTGTCCCGATTCATATGTCTCATTCTCAAGGCACAGATCTCTGTTCTCCTACTTTACATGCTAGTGTGGTTTTTACTAGCTTGTTTGGCTTGTTTATATGACAGCTTATTCATTTGTTTGATATTTTGCTGTGTGCTTTATTTATGCAGTTGCCTGTTGGGGTCTGGAAAGGATTTCCCGTAATGGTAGATCCGCTGGTCAGACTGGATTTTTCAGATTCCTCATAGTAGTGGTACTAAATGTTAGTGATTAAGTATAACCTTATGTCAGATATCAATAACAGTAACCAAGGCTGGTTCAATAATATGTCTAGGGGACCCTTCCTAAAATAAATAAAACATATGGCTCAAGCCCATGCCTAAAGCTCCCAGGCTTTAGGGACTTAAAAATTAAGCCCTGTAGTCACCTTTACAGGTATTTCTTCCCCAGTCTCACTCTTGGGAATATGAAACCACAGGCACACAGCGTAACACAGATATTTATATTAAAAATGAATTGAAGCATACCTTGAATATTGCCATGGAGGCAATACCAGCCTCTGAATCACAATTATTATTTGCCCCACTGACTGAGACCTAGTCAGCATTTTTCATATCCTCAGGACATTCTGCACTCTTATTTCATCCACCTCTCTCTTCACTGTGAATTTTAACAGGCTCTGAGATGTCTGACGATGCTTTAAGGGCTCTCCTCTGGCCCATGGGGTCTGTGGACACTTGGGGAGTCACCCCCAGCACAGCGTCCTGAGTTTGACTCCACAGCCTGACTGCTGTGTCAGCTGGCCCTGCAGCATCTCTTGCTGGGGATGCTGCTCCACCACCACCCTGCTTGGCAGCATGGGGGCAGGTTTGGTCCCATCAGGAGCTGCCCCATCTTGTCCACATCAGTTCTGCACAGGGTAGGAGCTTTATCCAGAGTAACAGAGGGGCTCAGTCGACTGAAGTAATTTCTTGATTTGTGCAAGTGGGCAGCTTTGTATGGGGTATATATCTTTTCAAAATTACTGTCTCTTTCCTGCAGCTGCCCTACTGTACAGTGTTTCCCCAGTGGTTTTAAACCACACAAACATGCAAATACATACAAGCTCTGTTTTGTTTGCAAAGGCAAGTGCTCCATATGTAACAAATGGCAGAATTAAGTTTTACTATTGTGCTACCAGAAATGTAGTATCTTTAAATATATGACAATGTGCTACTTTTTTTTTCCCATTTAGTTCACAGGTTCCAGTACTGGAGTGATGAATTGTCTAAAAGCTAGTTACAGGGAATCACCTTTGTATGAATGTAACTGATGAACTTGAAAGCATTTAGTATTTCTCACATTCCGGAACACAACAGACAACTCAATTAAGGAGTTTTAAATGCTGATTGGGCTTTGTATTGAAGATATGTTCATATCTTCCTTGTATATTGTACAAGGAAAGACACTTAAAACCTATTCTGACTAATTAATAGCCTAATAATAAGCAGAATGGTTGTAAATGAAAAAATAAATGAAATTAATTGGAGTAGTAGAAATATTATTTATTTATATGATGATGAATATCAGCCTTATTCCTTCCTTTCAGCCTTCACAGAATAATATGAAGACCACAAAAGACTGCCAATACAAAACCCTAAAATGATGCTGTTTGTGCAGTTTTTGACAGTAAACCATATAACTAATTCAGTCTTAATTGCAGTTAATATCCTATCTGAAAGATTTCCTAAGCCTGTTTATTACTTTTCCTGATAAGCAAACATATTGACAGAGGGTATTTTGTGTTGTGTGTACTTAACTTACTCGAAGATAAACCTATTGTTGTGGTTTGTATAAAGCCTAAATTGTATACATATGCAAACATGCAAACATAGCTCTTTGAAAAGTATTAACTGCATTGGATAGCTAAACAGGTATTTTCTCTGTTGGCATTATTTTGGGTACAGTGTGGAGTGAGTAAAGGAGAAACAGAAAATTTACTTTCAGGTATTTCAAAGCAACATTTTCCACTTTTCAAATACAAACCTTGGTAGTACTCAGTAACGAGGAATAGACATTTTTAGAAAACATAGCTCTATTATTCAGTATTTTCAGAAAGAACTAAAAGTGCGCTTTAGCAAAGTTGGATGCAGCAAAGTTACAATTATTTTTGAAATAGCATGCTAAATATTTATAAATAAGCCATTGCTATGGTAAGTCAGCCAATAACTTTCAAAGCAGAAAAATAAAAGAAGGGGTTTTTTGTTCTGTGGCAAAATCTTGTGATTTTAAATGTTTCTGCCCATGTATTGTTTTGATTCTTGGAGTTAACTAATTTGCAGTGAGCCTCCAGATCTTTGCTAAAGAGTGGATGTGCAAACTTATTTATATGTCTTGGCAGCATCACCATCATAATTTGGTTGAGCCATTGAAAAACAATAAACTGAACATGCTTCAAGAGGAACTAGTGCCTCTCATTGGTATTACCTTTTTCAAGATGACAGGAGATCTCAAGAGGCCTGAGAGTTCTTGGTTGTACGAGTTTGTGACTAATAGGTGGTTTGATAGGACGAGCGCTCACTACCTAGGGAAATTGAAGCATCTTTGAGCTCAATACCCTTTGTGTCTCATTCTTTTGTAGGTTATCATTGGGAAGCCTGCAGGGACCTCTTTTACAGTTTGCATCCAAAGACATACACGATCAGCAAAATCTTTTTAGTTTTACTGTTCCTATTGATCTGCCGCTATTCTGTGCTGTGGCTAATTTGCTTGTTAGCAGTAATTTAAAAAGGTAATCACAGTTTTATAGTCTGTCCAACTCTCATATATTTATTTCTTGCCTAATTAAAAGTTACAATCTTAGCAGTGGAAGGCCTACTTTTAGTAAATGAGGGACTGTTTCCTGATTTTTCATTTCTCTCCTAATCTGAAGATTACGCTGAGGCTAGATGGAGACAGCTCCATAGTTTACTAAGATATTTGCAGTTAAGAAACCCAAGTTGTACAAGGTTGCAAATAACATAATGAATTACCAAGGGTACACAAGAAACTCATGCACATGTTAAACAGAGTAATAGGTTGTGAGAGATTCTGTACTAGCAGAGGTCGCAGACAAGAGGAACACATCATTAAAGTCTGCCTAGGTGTCGTGTACATTTTTCTTGACATCATATAAGAATGAGATAAAAAGAGGAAGAAATCTGATAGCTAAATTACATGCACTATAAATTGAATTAAGCTCATCTGAATGTCTGACTAAATCCCCAGCCTTAAAACTGAGCTGGGTTTCTCACTGAATTTGTCTTTCTAATGGAGCTAAAGAGCTGTTTGATTTCAGTATGACTAGAAACATACAGAACTGAAACATATTTTGGAAAGGATACCAGGAGTATGCAGAGGGGTTTCACAGAGTTTTAACCCTCCTATGACTCTCAGCCAACCTCAGTGCAGATGGGCAGCTGCACATTTGAGCTGGAGGGGCAAAAGCAGCTTCCACTGCTCACAAGCAAGAGTGCAAATGCAAGATTAATATTTTCATTCTCACCAGGCCTATTCAGCTTGGGAAGCAGAGTTTTGTCCTGTAACTATCTTTAATGAAATCCCAATGTTTACCTCCATCAACAGTGGAAACCAGAGCCATCCAATTTAAAAACTTAACTACACTTATTATTTAAAATAAAGAAATCAATCTGAGTTGCACCTGGGATTCGGGAGCACTTGTACAACACCATGTTTTCCCAATTCCTTAGATAATACCCTGCTCTTGAACAGCTTCACAGCCCAAATCTCTGGCCATGAGATTGTCAGCACAGTACTTAACGAACCAGTCCCCCAATGGTTTGAAATAATATCCCCTATTTTCCTTATTTTGCTGCATTCATTGCAAGACCTACAGAACTCCTGCCTTGATCCTCAAAACAGGCATCCCAGGAAACTGCTGTGGCCACATGCACTGGACATGTGGAAAGCTGTGTGCTCCAGATAGAAGGCTCTGTCGATGATCCCTGTCTGCAGGTGACCCATGTATTTGACTTAGCCCATCTTGTTAAAAGTTCACCAAAGTACTGTGTTTACCCTAGATGTGACTCTCCGCAGATTTACCATAAACTGGTAAATTTTTCTTTCCCAGAGGCCTGTCATAAACATTTTGCTCAGTAGGGTGGCTAAAGCCCAAAACGGAAAAAAGTGTTGATCCAAATGACCTGAGCATTGTTTTACAGGGCATTTGCAGTAACCATCAGCAGATAACACGGTCCATTGCAACAACAGTGAGGCTTGAGCTACCCACAGAAATGCCAGATTATTATACCATGTATTTACAGCTCTCTTAATGTGACTGTCAGATTGAGGATTCCTGTCAGTGAAGCAGAAAGCCTCCAAAAGTGGCATTTCTGCCTCTTCCGGTGGATGAGACAATCCTAAGTGTCTTTTGTATATCTTCTGGTGAGAAGACAGCAACAGGTCTTGCATCTTACTGCTGCATCTACCCTGGAAGCAACAAGAAGCTGCAAGGTACCGGTGAGATATATCCTAATTCATGGCATTAAGTGAGCTCATCAGGAATAACCATGTGCCCCTCTGAGCACAACAGGAGCTAAATTAGTGTAAATTAATCCTTGAGGGCTAGATGATAACCTTACAATATTCTAAGGATAAGGACCAGGGTGTTTATTGCATTGCCCCTAAATGCTGGAGGAGGCCTGGGGAGGCTGATTCTCCTCCACAAAGGGGTGTGGTGCTCAAACCTCATGTGGCCATACTCTGTAAACTGTGACTCGCTCCCAGATCCATGGCTTTGGTCTATGTTTCCTTCCTGAGAAGTTGCCTTTTATGGCAGATGTTCATTAACACCCAAATCCAGGTAATACTGAAATAGATATGGGTTAAAATAAGACTTGAAAATGTACAGTCTTATCAAGACCTCTTTGACTAGCTGGACCCTTTCAGCCCTGGCAGATTTCCTAGCTCTAGAACATGCGTTTTTACAACTAAGGTAGTGAAAAAGTTTTAAAATAGACATCCACAACAGAAAAAGGGGTCAAACAAGCACAGTTAGCCATTCTTAATTACCTGGTGTTACTGTGTTATTTGTTTTCAGACCTTATTAGTCAGCTGGGGTTTGTTAAGCCAATAACCAGATTCTACTTGAAGTATCTGATAGGGCCAAGGGACTTCTAGGTGTCTTCCCACTACCATTTTTTTTTTTAATAATTAAAATAAAGAGGGAAGCATAGTGCACATCCATCTTTTCAATATTATTTTATCTTATTATTTTTACCTTAAATTATAATTTATAGTATTTTGTTTCTTCCACATCCTCTGATGGTATTCCCAGCTCTTGATACCTGCTTCTTTACTAGGTTTTACATCTGTTGGAACCTGAAGTCGGTGGAAATAAACTATTTCAAATCAGTAGTATTCAGGAAGTATAGAATGGTCTTCAAGGAGAATTCAGATGTTTTATTCAAGTGAGATCTTGAGTATTCTATTAATTGAATCCTATGAAATTTGTGAAAATTCTGAATTTCATAGATGTTTTATTCCTGTATCAGTTTCCATCTTCAAGCCTTTAATCAGATGTGCTGATAGCTGAACAGCTTTGACTGTTTCTGCTGACTGCTTGTGCTGTAGATGTACAAGGAACTGTCCTTCACTTCTCGTAGGGATTACCTATTTTATTCCTGTGTTCTAGCACTGTCTTGATGAAAAAGTGCTAATAGAGCAATTAAAATACATGCAATGCTATGTTTTCATAGAGACGTGCATTTCCCATTATCCCAAATTTCTAAGCAGTACACAAGGTTTCAGCCACTCAGCTCTTATTAAAGTCAATGAGCCAAAGGACACATAATATTTTGAAAATCTTATCTGAAATAGCTCCAGGATAAATTTTATTCATGGAAGCTGCTCAGGTATTTTTGAGACCAGGATAATCTTTGTCTTAAAAAAAAAAAATAATTTTTTTTTGCTTCATATCTGATTTAATGAGACATGACATAGGTTGCTTTAATTGCATATCTGACAGCTAATTGACTCTTCAACATAACAAGGCACAATTTCAAGCAATAGATGTTAGAACAACCTTTGATTGCCTTTTGGCCTCATTCCTGTCCCAAAGGATCCCTGGGCTCTAATGGGTGGAGCCAAGACCTCTGGGTGAAACCGTTATAGAGGACATGGGTCTACTGAGGAAAGCTCCGTGGAGGGCGGAAACTAGAGGAGGATGGAAGAGATCCATAAGAATCTGCCAGGAGTATAATCCAGCATCTGTAAATGTTCAAAGTCTTACACTACCCCAGTGAAATCAATAGGATTTTCTCAGGATGAATAATAGCCAGTCTGATGATATTATTACGCTGATTAAGAGAATAGTCCTAGGAAACAGAATCAAAAGGATTGCTTGCATCCGTGCACTAAAAGTCATGTTTTCAAATACAACAGCTATGAAAAGTTCTGGTAAAGCTAAGAGTCTCTGGATCTTGTTAGTTCAGATCATGAAATACGAAACAGTCTCACAGAAGGATTTCAGTAAAAGAAAGTACGTGATATCTAAAATGAATTTTCTCACACCTGCTTGTAATGCTTGCATGAACTCTGCCCTGTATAAACCACAGGCTTTCTTGCTTGTGCAACCATAAACATTTTTTTTTTTACATCTGGGATGATGTTTTCTAATTTTAAAATCCTTCACTGAACCACTTGTTGAACGTAACTCACTGCCTCCATGAAGTTCAGAGGTAGATAAGAGCAACTCCAGTTTCTGAGGAAATTTGGTTNAGCATCAGTCTTGATTGTGCAGGCCCTGCAGACCCTCTAGGCCCTGCAGACCCTCTAGGGATTCCAAATGCCCTCGAGAAACAAGCCATTCTTCTACAGTGGAGAGCATTAAAACTACCAGAAAACCTTATCAGATCAAATGCTCTACATGTTTTTTAAAAGATGTATTAAGCTCATCTCACAGGAGCTGTCACCGTTACAACTAACCCTGGAGCTGTAAAATAAGCTGTAAAATGGATTTTATTCCATAATATTACAAGTTCTGTCATTATGGGTAAGATTAACAACACAGCCTGATGGAGGTCCACTGCTCTTGCTGATGCAAGGATGTGCAGGGCAAGGAACGACTTCATAATTATGGCTTAGTGGAAAGAAAGGGACAAAAAGGGAGCACATTGAAATAATTATGAGTAATAGAGAGATGAATGCTCTGAGCAAGGGACTATTGAAATAATTTAACAGGGACAGGTTATAGAAAAGGGTATGTCCGAAGTAACTTAGCAGCTTTAATGCTGGAATAAAGTTCTAACGTCTGTGTGACTGAACGATGTGCTAAAGCATTGCGTATTCTGAGATTTATCTTCGGGCCTTCTAGCAGGATTATTTTACAGGCCCCTGTGTATGTTCTGTTGTCATTCATGCCTTTGGGATGTAAATACCAAAGTACTTGTGTGTGAAGGCAGTGGGAAATGCATCATGTCCTGGGATATTGGAAGAAATGTTTTCTGCACAGTTTCTTTGCAGGCTGAAGGCTAGCTTTTATACATTGCACATATGACACTGCCTGACATTTGAGTTGGTTTTACATACATCAATTGCTTCAGTATTAGTCATCTATTTTTGTAGGTCTACTATGGCTAGCTTTTAACCAAGTGGCTAAGTGAGTACATAGCTCTTCCTTCCTACACAGTGGTGTGAATTGGGAATGCAGATCTGGAAAAAAGGTTTAGCCAGTTGGCAAATAACAAATGAGAGTACACCTGGCTTCCTGGTCTTGAACTGGCATCCCCAAAACAGGGGGCAATTTTGTCTCTGACTTCAACAGCAAGGATGTCTCTGTGCTGGTTTTCAGTGGTCATTGTTACGGATCACGGACATCAGCTGGGGCATGGGAAATAACTCTGTTAACAGTAGCCCTCATAATGTGTGTTGTGCTCCCCACACCCACAGTTTTGCTTCCAGTTATGCATCCCTGCAGCACATTTACTGACACAAGTGTGTTCAGCACTGCCATGAGGAAACTGCAACCGGGATGTGGCATCTCAGGAGCCGTACAAGTGCCAGCCTCCATTCAGCCACTCATGAGAAGGAGCAGGACAGAGAGGGAGGTCCCCAGGGTAAAAAACAAAGCTGCAAAACAGCAGAAAGTTGAAAAATATGTTTTGGGGTATTTTCCCTATACTGAATGGTTTGAAAGTATGAGCCAAAATCCACAATCTGAGTTGTCACTGCATTTCTTTAATCTTATTTGCCCAGCTCCTGTTAGGAAGACACATTAAAAATGTTGTAGGAAAAGAGACCAGAAAATGATGCAACTTAGAACTCTGCTATCAATTAAACAGTGCTACAATTTCAGCATGTGGATATTTTACAAAAATTTCAATTTCTCATTTGTGCTATACCAGAAAGACGGCAAGGAATAAGATTAAATACAGAACACTGTATTATCTCCACTTAACCCTACAAATGGCATTCATATATTAGGTCTTTTCCTCTAACTGAATTTTTGCTTCTTCCTTCAGAAAAAAAAAGCACCTCAATTAAATGAAACTGAATCTTAAGAAATAATGTTTTCCTAAGTTCTTTTCCTCTTGCTGGCTTGTGTTCATCTGGGTTTTAGTCAGTGTGCTAGCTGTGATAATGTGGTTTATTTGTCTCCATACACTTGCACACTTACACATAAATTACAGCTGCAGAAGCCACATGTATATGGTGGGATGGAAAAAATGAGTTAGCCTTAATTCTGCCAGGATCAGGTCCAATGATGCAGTTTGGTTTTGCTTTTGAAGATGAAGAGACAAAACTACATGTGAGAACATAGCCACATTTCCACTCTAGGATGCCCAACTCATAATCCTGGAGAGAGGTTCATCTTAGGTAAGTCCCTCGGTCATGGCTCTTTACAAGAGCAATTCTCATGTAAGCAGATGGTATTGCCTCAAAACACTGTATGGGTTCTTGAAAGTAGGACAGACCTAGGTCACACTGGTTTCAGTGGCCTGTGTACCTGGCTTCCAGGGGTCTGGGATAGTCTTTAAACAGAAATTTCATTAGTACAGAAAGCCTGTTACTTTAAAATTACTCCTTAGGGACCACTAACACTGCAAATAGCTGGGGAAACATGGCAATGTCAGGAGTGAAACAGAGCAAGAAATACAATGGAAGACACAAAAATCTTGAACTGAAGAAAAAGGATGATTTTTCACATGCATGTTGTTTTATCACAAAGATTCTGAGAGAGAGAATGTATTGGGGTTAATCTGTATCTCAAAGCAGTGACTACTGGGAACAGTTAATAACATTTTTGCTATGACTTGTTTCTGCAGTCCATTCAGTTTGGTGTCTAGTAGAAGGGCTGTGATCTCTAAGAGCTTGCAATCATTACATCTGAGTTCAGCTTCTCAATTTGTGTTGGTGTTAACAGGGATCATGCAGCTTAAGAGCCGAGACAGCATTTTAGAAATGAAGGAGTGTCGGATCACGGAGTGCATCCCTTGCCAGTTCTCAACAGTGAGTTGTTATGTTTTTAATTGTCAGCTGACACCACTGCTGCTGAGGGTTTGTTATGGCACTGGAATTAGAACGGACAACCAACTCAGTCCTATTTGTTGATCTGCTAGACCCAAGAGCAGAAAGAAAATGTGGCATCTCAATACCAGGAAAACATAGGAATTAAGGAGAAACCTAAGGATTCTTCATACTTAGTGTGTAATGCAAATTTGGGTTAATTTCTGTAGCAAAATAGCTCCATGATCTCAGGTTCATAATTCTTTGTGTTAATGTAAATAATTTTCATTAACAGATTGGAGTTTTATTTGTGGGGAAGAATATTTCTCTTTGGGCACAAGAAACACATTTGTCCTGATATGAAGTGTGGATGAAAGACAGAAGAATAAAATTCAGTGAAATTCTAACACCAGGGGTCTTAGTCAGACTTCTAACTACTTCTAGGTCCCTTCATCGCATGAGAAGCCCCAAGTATTAGTATGTACCAAGGGTTTTTGAGATATAGTGAAAACACTGATGCTGCCCTGCTGTGGTAATTTACACACAGTGTATGGTGTAATGGACTTTGATTATGTATATACCTAATTCCCTCCCTGTGATGGACTGTGATCCGATCTACATTCATAATCCTTTAGTAATGCAGTGTGTGGTTGCTGAAGGTTAATTGATAGCAATTGACTAATAAGGTATTTCACTATTGGAAACAGGTGGCACTCGTTTGGAACAAAGGCAATATGGAAGGCTCTGAATTCAAACAGCAAAGTCAAGATATGGTTTATAATTAGAGATAACGTGATTTAAAGTGTGTTCTCAGAGGCAATTTATTATCATGAGGAGGGATAGAACATCTTCAGAAATCTAGATGGCTTGATTTTTTTCTGCAGACCTTCTCAAGGCACAGGTTGTGTTAAGAACAACATAGCTGTTTTGAGAAGGAAACAGCACCAGAGGTCACAAAAATGCAGAAAAAGTGGTAATTATCTTAAATTAATATTAAACAAATGAAATGAGCCCAAGGTATGTATATATTACATCAATTATTTGTCCTTTTCTTTCTTCCCCTACAGCCCTATCAAGTATGATGTGTATGCAAATTACAGTGTTAACAGAAAAAAAGAGTGTGTACCAATGAACATGCTCAGTCTGACTCTTGGATTGCTGCAGATCAAGCTAGCATTGATGTTTCAAAAAACCTATCTAAAACACAATGAACGTATAATTGTGTCTTATCACCTTCAGCATCAGTGTCTTAACCCTCTGCTTAATGTTTTAAGCTGAGAGTTTATTGTAGAATCAGGTGTGCAATTAGTCTGAGAGTGTGATTATCGTAGCAAAGTGATTTTTGTGTGCTAGCCAAATTACTTTAAACCCTCAGTGCCTTTAATTCATTGGATTAACATTTGGTGTAGAATAATTATATGGATATACTTCTCTTTTTGATGTCAATCTCTCAGACTCTTCAGATTTTTGTTTTCGTGATATCTTTGATTATATTTAATGTATACTGTTTAGGTGACTTTAATTTAGTCAGAAATTCCTTAATTATTAGAAGCATTGATACAAATATATCACAGTATTACAGAGCTGTTTATGAGTGATTAATTAATATTTCTTTATTATAAACAACTTTTTATTTTTAAGACCAAATAACAGTAATTTGAATAATTTAAAATCTTAATCCTAATTACTACAGAGTCAGGAGACCATGTCTTATAGAAGACAAATGATATAAATTATAGAAGGGAGACCAGTAAAATACTATTTTTATATCTATGAGTATTTTGTGGCTCATTCAGAGGACCTCACAGACTGCTTCTTAAAATTATTCTTTGTAAAACATTTTAAAGCTTCAGTGTCAGTGCTTACAATTTTCTGTGTAACACAAAAGGTCTTACTTTCACAGGAAATTAATCAGCCACTCTTCAGCTGTGGACCAAAGATCGTGTTGGAAACAATTTTGACTTTTAAAGCAGGAAAAGAAATAGCCAAAATCACTAGAGATCAGTGTCTATGTGTAATCACACAACACAGGCTGGCTGAATCTTAAGAGAGTGGTTTGAGGAGAAGGGAATGTAAGGCGGAAGACCACGGTACTCCTGCTTCTCATCACTGCCAAGGGATCTCCAAAGGCTCCCGTGCCTTTACTAGGGCCAAAATAGTCTTTTCATACCCAGAACAGGGATGGGGGAAATGATTCATGAATTAAGCCCCCAACACAAAGGCAATTACCCCAGAAATAGACGTCTCTCAAATATATTATGCATGGACTAATTAAACTATGACCTGGAATTAACATGCAGAGAACTAGAGTATATCACATGCTGTATACTATCCATAAGTGGTATACAAGGGCAAATATTACTATAGTAGCACCATGTTAATCTTATTAATTCATACCTTGTTTAACTAAGGGAAGGGCCTCTGATCCAGAGGTAGACGCATTTCCATCAAAATGCATGTGTGTAACTGGTAAAGTATCTCATAGTCATATGGGATATTAAAATTTTGACAGTTTATATTCACGTTTCTTTCAGTATCATTGGCACCTGAGCAAATTGATATTTCAGATTTTGTTAATGGGATGGTAAAAACACCCCCTCTCTTGGGGAACCAGGTTGTGTATAAGATTTAGAGTACTCCACAGGAAAATGTGCAAATCCCTTGTACAACTGGCAACATTATTGTAATGCTGCTGCTGTTGTGCTGAGGGGCTTTTGGGTAGGATTCGACCTGGAGTGGTGGTCAGGATCCACTGCACTAGCACAGACCCTGTTGAATCTGTGCAGTCCCCACGGGCTCAGAGCTTTGGTCTCTTTGCACAAACAGAGCCCTGTCTGGATGGGCACATGATTTTTTTCCCAACAGATCAGGATATCAGGATAGAAAGAGTCTGTGCATAGAGAAAGAGGGGTGACCTTATGTTTGTCTACCTGTTGCTGACGTTTTCTCTGCATATGCCCCAGAAATGCTTTTCGGGTGGAGCTGTGCCAGCGCTGCAGCTCTGGCTGAAACCAATTCCTCTTTGGTAAGTGGGCAGAGCACTGACATTTAGGTAATTTTTTTTTAGATAACTGGGCCTCATCTCATTAATTCTAATCTGTCTGACAAGTTTTATTGCAAGCATTGCTTCCATCATTTTTTTTTCCTCTGGATTTTGGACTGCAAGAAATATCTGTAATATTCTAAGTCTTTTCAAAGTAGAAATTTGCAAGCAAACTCTGAATGGTTCCTAACACCATGGGCCTCTGTAACTAAATGAACACCTAATCACTCCAAATAAAACTAATTGCTACTAAGCAATACTATACTGAAACATCACACTATCATAAATTGATATGTAAACTTTGGTAGTGCCAACAACAGCTGCTTTATTAGAGTTATTATGACTATCTATCGAGGCTCAGTGTCTGAACCCTCCTTGTGGATCATTTTTCAATCCAGTCAAAAATCTCTGTCCTAGCATGCAGCAAATGCTTTGTTTTTTAAAAAAACTTGGGAGCATAAATTTCTTTTCCACCTGTCCAGATTTCTTTAGGGAAATGCTTCCAGGATAGACTGTTTAAAAAGCTCTCTGGCCATGCTGGTTCAGATGGCATAGGTAAAATGAATGAAGAATGTCTTGATAAATGATTGAGTAGTTCTAACTCTAGAAAAAATAGGCATCCTTCAGTGCAAACTTCTTTTTTGAAGCACAGAAAATTTGGGAGTTTTTGAGTGACAAGTCTGATACCTCGGTTTTGGAAGTGAAACTCATGGATTGAGATAAAAACAGTTTAATAGGATGGAAGAAGAAGGGAAAATTATAGCAATGATTAAAGAATATCCGAGTGATTCACAATGCAATTGGTCACCACCTGCTGACTGATTCCCAGTCTGTCCCCGAGAAGCAATTGGCACATCTCAGGTAACTCCCCACAGTTTTATTTTTCAGCATGGTGCTGTATGGTGTGGAACGTCCCTTGGGTCAGGTGGGGTCAGCTGTCTTGGCTGTATCCCCTCCCAAATTCTTATGCACTCCCAGCTGGGAAGGCATTATGAGAAGCTGAAAAGTTCTTGATTTAGTGTAACCCCTTCTCAGCAACACCTCAAAAAACATCAGTGTGTTATCAACACTATTCTCATCCTAAATACAAGCCACAGTACAGTACCAGATACTAAGGAGAAAATTAACTCTATCCCAGCTGAAACCAGGACACTTGTTCATTTTTTTTACTATACTACAACTTTTCTTTTGCTTATAATAAAGCCAACATGAAAAAAAATTCCTTTCTTCTGACACTATTTAAATATTCCCTGAGAGGCACTGATGACTCTGTTTCAGATCAGTTTATTCAAATTCTCCATTAGGAATTCATTTTTAGAAATTGCACATCTGTGCAATTTCCTACTTGTAGCTGCAGTACGGGCTGCTACTGGTGAGCACAACACCAAGGAAGACTTTGGCCAAATTCAGGAAGAAAATTAATTAAGGACCCACCTAAGCTGAATTCTGTGACCTGGAAATGTCATCCAACCACACTTTATTAGTAAATTCTGCAGGAGACATAGTTTGCTTTGCCTTTGTTCTTTGCTGTTCCAATGCAAATCAAATAAATAATCATCAAAAGATGGGAGATAATGTTCCAGGCCTCCACTGACTTGGACACGTAAAGTCAGAGATGTGAGCTGTGAGCCAGTGTCTCTGCCATGCCAACTGTGTTGAGATGCTGAATGAGGTCTCGCCGCCTTCATCTCCTGCTTCAGTTTGTTTGCCATCTTCATGAGCTGGTGGGTTGGTTTGTTTGTTTGTTCTTGCTTTTTAGCACTGTGCTTCTTCTAGTGAGGTAAATAACAGGGAGACCTACAATAAATTTCACATGTCTCCAGCATGATTGCTGAGGCCTATGATCAATTCTCCATCTGAAGGTGTTTATTGGCACTTATTCTTGGGTAAACCAGATGTCGCTCTTAAGTGTCATCATAACCTTTCCTTCGAAAACACACCCTCATTTTCCAGCCACATTTTTTCTGGTCCATCAGAACACCCAGCTCCACAGAAGTCAGTTCAAAAACTTACATTATTTCAGTCAAATTTTAAACTGATTTGTGTTTAAATTTGCCGTGTTTCATACTATTCTCCTGTTTCTGTCCTGAGCACTTCAAGTCTGTTAGGATCTTTTGTAGAGTGAAAGTATGGAAGATAATGTTGGTTTAGGCAATTAAAACTCATCATTTCAGAAGATCAGGGGATTCTGAGGTATCCTTTTTCCAAGGTATTTTCAGGGAGCTTATAGGGTAATATTGAGATAATGATGATGGAAATAATGCGGTTGTCAAGAACTGCAGATATGCCTGACTCTCTCATGCTATTAGGAGATTCCTTCTTTTTATCTCTTCTCTTTTTTTTACCCATCTTCCCCCCTGGAATATTCTTATCCAATGAATGCCCAAACATGCAATTTTAGATTGCGGGCTTTTGGTATGTGAGCATGCACTGGTGGTAGGGTTTCTGTATAATGACTTGATAAACCTGTCAGGATTTTACTAGTAATGCATAATAAATGTGGTTATTATAGAAAATATCCCTTTTCCAACAGTGGCTATTGGGTCTTTAGCAGGTTAGGAATGTTAATTCTTCTGTAATTCTCTTTCTGTCTTTTCTCCTCACCTTTTCTCTTCCTCTTCATTGATTAAGAACTTCAGTAGATTGTAATATCATATCTGTCAGTCTTTGAGTAAGAAAAAGCACTGATGGTAGACATGCGGTTTCTTGTAAATAGTTATTTTATTTCTATTTCTGATAAAGTCATTTAAACTACTCACATTGTGAATGGTTTAGAATGAAGTTCAATAATTTAATATGTCTCTTAATCCAGCTAGTTGTGATATTGCAACACCTCCTCCAAAGCATCAGTGCAAACCTATACCTCAGCCTTAGGCCACCGCTGTTTTCCAGAGGAAATGCAAAGCTGTAGAAGACTTTTGGAAGCTGCCTGTGCTTTCTTCCAAATGTTTCTATTGATGTGGTGGGAGCAATTGGGTAGAAAGCCCCGAGCTTTCACGCCAAAGACCTTCAATACCACAAGAGCACACATTTCCTGGAAGCCTCTGCTACAGTAATCTTCTGAAGAGGATTATGCATTTTAAACAGCCAATTAGGTTGTGATTAGGAACAAAACCTCGACCGATCCCAATGACGGAAGGGAAGGAATGCAGGCAAACTGACAGCTGTTCATGGATGAATAAAGCACCATAAATGGTCAAGAAGTTACAAGCAAAGGGAAGAGAATGGGCCTGTAAAGGGAGAGGAAGAAATGATTGGTTTAAAGTCACAGTTTTGAGCTGGCAGCAAAACCTCGCTAATCTGGGTCCCAGACTAGAGCATTAAGCTCTCCCACATTCTCTGAAATCACAGGAAAATTGATGGCTTTGCAGGGAGGTAGGAATTATTTACTACTGGGAGCTATGGAGACATTGTATGTCACACGACTCCTAATTTTTACCTGGATTTTGCCATTCCATAAAGGAAGGTGCTTGAAAACTATGGTAACTTTGATCAAACAGACCAAGCAAATAGAGCAATGCAAATGTGTGTTTTTCAGTAGCTTTTTCAGTGAATCATATTGAAATGTACACACCCCCCCTCAAAAATTAAGTCCAGAAACAAGCTCATGCGTAATAAATAAATGTCTTTAATCATTGTCATTTAATTTTTATAACATGCCATACAGTTCAACTCTCACTTGAGAAAGCTGTAGATTAAATCCCTGTTTCTGCTGAAGTCCTGGTTGACAGAGATGATCCTCTGAAATGTAATTCAAGATACTTTCCTTCTTCTTTCTATGAGTAAACGTAAGCTTGATTACTAATGCAGTCTACAATGGCAAACATCTATTTCTAAATAAACCCCCGCTGGATTTCTATTCACCTTCTGTCTTGCTACATTTCAAACTTACATGATTTTGTTATGTGGCACATGTATTGTAAAGTGCCAGGATGAAAGTCTATTGGCTGAGGTTCTTCAGTGCAGCCTTTCACATCGCAAAGAGTGGGCCAACACTGAATGTAGTAAATAGCCTCTGTAGTGCTTGTCCATTTTTGAATGTTTTCTAGATAGTTATCTAGATAGATATCTTGAAGATACAAGTAGGATCCTGGGTTTGTCTCCAATTCCTTTTGCATCTCTGCAGTTAGAAGGGGCTCTTGTTGGGCCACAACCATGTAGACTTCTCAGTGTCATGTTGTAAAAGGGATGCAATCCGTTTGGTCTGCTGATTCACTGCATCCTCGTCAGTATTGTTGATGTGCTGTATATTTGGCCAAAAAGGATTTTTTTTTCTTTTTTTTTTCTTTTTTTTTGCCAGCTTTGCATTTCTATTAACCTGAAGTAAGTCAGGAGACTGTAGTAAACAGACCTTCTTCTTTAGCCACCAAGTGGGATCCATATCTCGCCCATTCTGTTGCTATGGGTCAGACAAGACCTATGCATGCAAGACACACAACTAGATAACATTTGCATGCTTGTGAAATAGCCATAATCTGATCATCGTTCTGTAGGAATCATTATATCATTTTAATAAGATTAATTTGTTATTAATGTGATTAAATTTTGCCAAACAAAAAGAATGTTCTGTTCTTCATAAAACTGGAGTAGCAGATACATGACATTTGGCGTTTGTCATTGCTGTTTGGGTTTTCTCTTTTTATGCGTAGAACTAAAATAATACATATTGCACATTATCTTACAGCACAGTCAGGAAAACATTTATATTCTCTTACCAAAAAAATGTACAAGGAAATTTATGTGAAAAGGTGCATGCCAAAAAAAGGCAAAATACAGTTGACAGACTTCTGCACTATGCAGCAGCTACTATTTGAGATATAGATAACTAACAATTTTAATCTTGAATGAAACACAACTGACTTCTGTTTCATTCCCGGCCAATAAATGAGCTCACAATGTAGACAAGTGTGGTGAACCCAAGGGATTTACGGAGCATCATAAATGCGTTTTTTTGTGCACTCCAATGCTGTCATCTACAGCTAGCTAACAAATAAGATAGGTTTTTAATATAATCCACCATGTCCCTGCCAGTGCTCCTCATCTGTTACGTCATCTCGCTTTGGGCCAAGCGTTTGTTTTCCCCAGACGGCTATCGCAGAGCTGCTGACAGCTCTCCTGACTGAGAAGCTGTAGCACAGTGATCTTCCAATTCATTTAGCACTACTGACAAAGGAAAAGCTGTTGATGTCCCAATGCAAAAGCACTCTATCAGGCATTACACAGTGTCTGTGTTCTCAGTGTGTTTGGGGCATGATAAGTCATAGCACATGCTTTTTTGACATCTTCCTGCCTTTTGCTGCAGTGTAGGATTTCTCAGAGCTGGAATTCAGGTGGCAGAAAAGATGTAAAAAGCCAAGTGTGATATCATCAGCAACTGGTAGCGGTCATGGAATCATAAATAATATTTTGTAGACTTGGTTGAAAAATAAATCCTCTTAAAGATGTGCACTGCAATTCTTCCCTCAAATTTTACCATCCTGAACATCCTGAGATGCGTAGACTTTTGAAAGTGATACCTAAGTGAGCTATTAACATCTAGGGAAGTCTTTCTTCTCAGAGTGCATAAAAAAAGGCCATCATTAGTCAATTATTATATTCCATCCTATCTAAATGTATCCATGGAGTATAGATGGATTAGGAATTGGCTAAGTTCCCTTATTTCTCTCACAGCTTCACTCCCTAGTTAGTCGGATGTGTGGGAAACGCTGAATTCCCACTCCACGTGAGAGGGGCTTGGTAGACTGTGGGACATGATGTAAGATGGCTCTGTCTTGTGCGTGGGATGGCTGGGACAGCAGGAGTTGTGGCTGCCAGGGTACACCCTGGGCCTCACCTTCCTGCGGGGGGCAGCTGAAGCAATCTGCTCCCTTTTATGAAAATCAGATGCAGCTGTTGGGCTCCTGGCAGCTTGTTAATGCAGCATTTGCTTCGAGAGACTCTGGATGCCTAAACTTCAGCATTTTGCTGCCAATATTTATTTTATAACATAATTGTTTTTTAAAACAATATATAGGAGAAAATTTTTCTTTAGGGTACCTCAACCGATTCTAGAAAATTTTAAAATTGCAGGGAGGTTTTTTTCTCAATTTTTTTCAGATACATGAATGTATGTGTTGTGATTGTAACTAATTTAAAATTATTCTATTCATCGTCTGTTACTGGTACATTGAGCAGGAGATAACCAAGGCTGTTCAGGTGCTCCACAAAAGGTCAAAGAGTCACTCTGGCACCGGCAGCGAGTGGTCCTCTCCCTGGTAATCTGCCCACCACAGTCATCAGGTAGTTTAAATTGTGTCCATCAGTGCCTGTAGCAGCTCTGAGTAAGCGCAATTATTTCGACGGTGTTATTTCAAGTGGGATGAATCTCAGTGCCTGAGTTCAAATTGGGTTTAAAACATAAAACAAAAATGTAAAAATCAAGTAACCCTTCCACTTCCTGATTCTTCAGCTTCCAAAATACTCCCAGTTTCTCCAGCTCTCCAGCTAATGCTTCCACAGCTGAAACTGAAAGATCCTTGAAAGTTACTTTATTTCACTCCAGAAACTGTTGTAGTGGAGCTACCATAACTTCTAGTTGTCAAGTAAAAGAACTGGTAAACCTGTAGTATAGGTAGCAGCCCCAGGTCTTTCTTCCTATTGCTGCTTTTTCCTCTTCTCTTTCAAGACTAGGGGTTTTGTATTACAGTTTGTCATTTTGGAAGAAAATGGTTAAGATGACTGTAGAAGAAAACAAAATAATATGTGATATAGTGAACAGAGGACACTGACTTCTTGGATAACTACAGCACGACCATTACAGTAGGGTTCAAAAAAAGATTAAGAAAAAATTCAATGTCAGTGACGAAGCATGAAATGTAACCCTTCGTATCTCACTTTATATCTGTCTGCATCTGCTAAATATACCAGTTTTTCTGCTGTTTGGTTTTCCATCTGTTCTGTTCTTGTAATTTGTGTGTTGGGACAGTTGCGTATTTATTACTCATATTGATCTTAAATTGGTAACATATTCTTGCTTTTCTCTTCAACTGTCTCTTGCAGCACAGTCAAGAGGAGAATGGTTTGCCAACACTAATTGTATGATATGAGAGCTTCAACACAGTTACCCAAAGAAAGCCCACAGAACAGCTGAAGACAGGCAAATTGTTAAAAAATAAAAGTAAAATTATGTATATGCATCTATATATATGTGTAAAGGATCAAAACCATCAAGTTTGGAAATGAAAGAGTTCAGCTGAAAACAGGTTTTTTTTCCTTTTTGGTTCCAAACTTGATTCATGAAAATATATGAGCAAATCACTTGCACAAACAGAACTGCTTTGTGTTGAACACACTGTATTTTTAGACCGTTTCTCAAAAAATATGTTTGCTCCCGAAGTGCATGAGGCAGCAAGAACCAGAACTCACATGAAGCAATGGAGAGCTCTTTATTCTAGCTGAGGGGGTGCTGCAAAAGACCTCAGCAGAAGTTCTTCAGGAAACTAGGGAGAGACACATGTACATTTTGCCTTATTCTAATGACATTCCCAGTTTAGAATAGCAGCCCATACTTGGTTATTAATTCCTCTCACATGACGTACAATGCAATGTGGAATCTTAGCCAAGAAAGTGTGGGCTTGAGATGTTACCTTGAAAAGTTGTTACCGATGTGAGATTGAAGATGTTCCTATTCATAGCATACCTTATTAAAAGTGGAATTGTTTTGGAAGTATAACCCTCTAGGAGCTAAAGGTTAGATAGTTTGTAATGTAAACCCTTTTATTTTACATGATGGCTTATATAAGTGCATTGCATGGAACAGCTGAAATGTTATGCATAGCATTTGTTTTCCAGGATTGGCAGATATTACCTGAAATGTGCAACGTTACATGAACATCATCTTTTGCTCCTAAGTTTTGAATTTTGAAAAGTCTGTTGTTCCTGGGTGGTCACTCTAGAGATAGCTCCAAGCATACAAAATATAAAAAGTATGCATGAAATATGCCAGTATATTAAATTAACATCCTGCAAAAGCTCCCTTTTTAAAATCCAGATGCTTATATTGCTTTTGACAGACTCTAGGCGGTAAAGTTTTAACTTTAAAGAAGGGGCTTTCTGTTTCTGTTTTCAAGTTAAAAATAATGAAAGGAAAACACACTGAAATTCCCACATTATTAAATAAAACATTTAAGTGGCATGGAGCCAATCATTGTCACGCCATGAACAAATGCCTTACGGTAATATGTTCCATAACTGTTTGCTAAAAACTACCAATTTTAACACATTTGCACATGATTAGACACAATAAAAAGTTACTTATTGAAGTCAGTGCCACAGTAGTGTTACTTAGGCCCAAGGGGATGGAAACCTGAAAGAGAGGGGTGGTGTGAAATGGGTTCCATGCTGTGAAAACACATTGTCGGGAGAGTCCCTCGGTGACGGTGTTGGCTCCCATGGCCAGGAGTTCACAGGGCTGCCCTTGTGCCGGGGAGCAGGGCTGGGTGCATGTGTAGGGGGGAAGACATGGTGACGTGACTCACGGGCTGAAGAAGCAACTCCCAAGCGTTGTTTAGAAATGCCGCTCGTTACCCAGGGACTGGCCCACCAACAGGGTGCATTTCAAAATGGTTGGGCTCTAACTGCAAGATTTCTGAGCATGTTCCTCTTTCTCTTAATAATCAAGGAAAGGGTTCCAAAGGTGTATATTTGTAGCTTATTAGGATGTGTTTATCTCACTGAACTTGATCAGCTAGAATGAGACCAATAATACGTCTTTCTAGTTATAATGGAAGGAGTTCAGCTTTGTTACTTACACTTTCCTGACTGAAGTAGTGGAATATAATTTTCATAATTTGAAAGTAATTTATTCAAAGTATAATTCTGCATAAATAATTCATTTAGATTTCAGATATTTTTGCTGAAGGAAATAAAATTTAGACAAGGCAATTTCTTTCTATGAGCCTCACATACCACTTCAATTTTGGTTTTACTTTTCTCTTTCAGGGCCTTTGGATTAAGAGGCTGCTGTTATGCTTCAGTTTTTCAGAAAGCATGGCACTTCACATCCTCCACATTCATGTGAGAAGAGTTATCAAAACTGTCCTGAATTAAATAAAAGTAGGTGTAATCTCCACAAACATGTGGGAGCTAGGGGGGCAGGGGGTGGGGGAGAAGAAAAAGATAAACCTGCAGGGGGAAATTCTAAGTATGAGTTAATGGTTACATTAGCAGTGGTAACTTTTGCTTTGTGGCATCTGCACATTGGGATTCACGAGGGAGTTTCTAGCTTCTTGGGATTTTACACATCTATCAGCTATTGCAAATCTGAGAAGCCCATGAAAAAATTATGTGAGTCTGAGATGCACCCTTGAGGGTTTTGTACCTAAAATGTGATTTATGCATTGCAATTGGGGATAAACATTTGCTTTCAGGGGAGAACATCCCAAATATTCCCCTCACTTAGGGACTGAGTGAAATCCAGAAGATACTCAGGGTTATGAAACAATATCATAGTGGTGTCCATATGTCCAGAAGGTGATGGAGCTCTCCATCCCAGCTTCTTTATGCTCTCACTGGCTGTAGTTTTCTCCCTGTCCCTAGTATACACATTTTTCACAGTAGTGAAAACACTGCACCCACCAAACTCCTGGGGAGCAGAGGGTGTGATGCCTGTGGACTGTGGCAAGAACAAACACAGAGCAAGTTGTAGTGCATGTTGCTTGTGCTGTCCAGAAAAATGAGTCACCCACACAGTGCTGTTTGCATGCTCCGCCTCTTCACCAAACATGCTGACACAATTTGGGACTGGCAGTTTCCTCAGTGCTCCTCTGGTGCATAGGATAAGGTACCCCTGTAAACAAAATCGTCTCACTAAGCTCCAGGGTCTGATAGCGAGAGTGCTGCTACTGATCTCCCTTACTGCACAGGGGGGAATTACATGTTCAGCAGCCATGCTCTTCTGGCCCAAGCACATACAACAAAAAAACCCGCTACCAATAAAAAGTAAACAGAGCATTAAGTTGAAGAAAGATTAAATAAAACAGCTCTTCACAGTGCCTCACAGTTTTGCGTGCTGGGACAAATACTGCAAGTAAGGCAGGAGATGAGCATGAAGTCTGAGCTTCATCTCTGAAAAAATGATTTAAGGGCAAGACAGGTCTTTGGTCTTTACACAGCTCTTTGCACCCCCCAATTTCCACCAGTGTTTTATTTCCATGTAGGAAAGAGAGATTTTGGATTAATCTGTTTCTTGGGTGGCAGAGAGGCTGAGAAATCAATGTTTGATGTCAAGCATATGAATAGCAGGTGTTTGCTTTCAAGTCACAGGAGCCAGCTTTCACACACAGCACTTGGCTCCTGGTGCCTCACACAGGGCAGCAGCGATCCCTGCACCAGAGCCACACCCTGGGTTTCCATAGGGCACCTTGTTTATACCTAGCCAGGAGGCTTTATCCTGAGGGTGTGATGCTGAAGTGGAAAGGATGCTTTCCAAAATTGGGTGTGTGCAAACTTTCTCTCAGCGTTTAACCTTCCCCCTTCTCTTGCTTTTGTTTTGGCTAGCAGCAGAGAGGAGGGGAATGAGGGAAAATAAACCCAGCTCCTTCCCCTGCTTACTCAAGCACCAGACTTATTTTATTGTGTGCCACTTAAAATGAAAATATACCTCTTTCCCCACTGCCCCCCAACTTGTTTCTCTCAAAAATCTTACAAAACAGGACAGCAGTGTGACCATCATCTTACAGGAAGGGAGAGACAGGCAGAGGAAGGAGAATGGCTGCCCTAAAAGCCTGGAAATCTTTCTCTTGTAATGAGCCTCTTCAGCTCCTTAGTCTGAGCATGGCAAAGCATAGCAAGGCAGGAATTCAGTGCTGCATTTTCTGAAAACTGTTATGAGACACATACCTGGTAAATACCTTCTTTACAGTTATTTCCCAAATGTATACATGGAACATTGAAAACTAGAAAGCTCTCCTACCACAAAATGTAGCTGTACACAATGCTAACAGCTGAGGGGCACCTTGAGGAAGTGAGCGTCGCTAAAAAGAGTTAACCAACAAAAGTGAGCCTGTGTCTTTTGTGGTGGTGCCAGAAGCAGGAGAGAACTGGGTGTATTATCCACAGCCCCATTCATCATTTTGGACAAATGGACAAGGTATCACTTGAAGGTGAAAGATGGCTTTTTTGGATTTGAGCTGCTTGAAAGGAACAGCTGTGTTTGCATGAAAATGTCTTTCAGATGTCTCTTCTGTGAGGGGAAAACCTATTTCTGCTGAGGCAACTCTTTCCCAGGCTCAGCAGCTGGCAGTACACTGAACCTCAAGTGCACCCTTTGCATGTCTTTGGTAAATGTTCTCCATTGTCTGGACCCTCTAAAGGTGTCCTGCTGGAAAGATCTGCCAGGAATGTCTGCACTCCATGCTTTTGGTTCCTTGAGCCAGAGGTACAGGGCCAACTTGGTTTAGCAGTAGAAGAAAACGAAGTGTTGTACTCAGACAGACTGAAGGTCATATTCAAAACAATACTCCAGAAGCAAAACCAGATATGACTTATAGTCCTGGTAAGATTATTAAATCATTAACTGTCCTCATGCTCAAGCATTTATTTTTTTTTCCTTTTTTTTTTTTATAATTCACCATGGATATATGCAGGCTGGTAGAAGCAGCTAGAACACACCATAATGTGTGAGCTAGAACACACCATAATGCCCACTGGTGAATGCAGCTGCAGGCAGGTAGCTATGGCAGGGATGGACATGAGTCCACTCCTGCTGCTGGCGACTCTCTCAGAGCTCCCTCCTCATGTCCAGTTTCACGTTTCTGATGTATCAGTGCTGGTTGCTGGTTATGTGTTAGTGTGCTACTGCACCCACCTCTGACAGCCAAGCAAGGAGGTGTCACAAGGCCATGCTGGGATTGCAGCACTAAGTTGTGACAGGAATGATGACAACACTGAAATTTTTGGTATATTAAGAAAAGAAAAAAGGACAATTATCTAAGAGATTACAAGAGTGAGGCATGATCCACTCTGATGAAGCTGTATCACCCAGGTGCCTAGGGACACTCTAGAGTTTTTTTCAAATTTGAAACTTGAAGTTGAGCTCTAGCAGGACACAAGGTAATGTCAGTTTTGACAATGAGCAGAAATGCAGATTATAATGCTATTAATGGCTTTCTGATTAGAAAATTTGACATGGACATTGATTGAAGAGCATCCACTACCAGTTCCCATCAATATTAACTTTTATGTTAACATTAAAATTGTGAGAAAGGCTTCCTCGTCAGAGGTGGCTCTTAGCCATTCATGTTGCTTATGCATTTTGAAGGAAGGAAGCAAAGTACAAGATGGGGTTATGATGGAGAAACTTTATTGCAAGCTATAAACTGCATTAGAAATGAACAAATGAAGCAAGACACAATCGATTTTAAGTCATTTTCCTATCTTGCCATGCTTGTCTCATTTTGGTGTTTATAAGCATAGGGGATAAGGAGTCCTCCCAAGACAAATCAGGAAGTCCATCTATGTTCATCATGACATCCAAGAGCCAGGTTATTCTTAGTTTTCCATGGATTAGAAGGGGAGAAGCATCCTTCTGTTGTCCTTGGATCCTCTGCAAGGAGTAGATACTCTTAGCGAGCATGTGAAGGTTTGATATTTTATTTCACAGGCAGGATTTTCCCAGAAGAGGTTTAGTTTTTCCTCTTTTTTTTTTCCCAATTTTAAGGAAAGCCCAAGTAGTTCTATATTAACCATTACTGAGTTTGAAGAAAGTCTGAAGTAGACAAGAAAGAGTGCTGGTCATTTTTTTTGTGAGGGTCTTGAAAAACCTCTACAGACAAAACAGATAAAGACTCAAATTATTCATGGGGTCTGAATCAACTTGGAATCAAAGACGAATCATGAGCTCAGGAAAATCTCATAGCACTGATTGTTAACTAGTAAGTTGATGTGAAAAACGGCCTTTATCCAGGATTTGCATGTGTGACTGTCCTTTAGCTACTGCATGAAAAGTACAGAGAAACATGCAATCTCAAATTAGTAGGAACAGCTGGAGTCAGAGGAAGGTTTCTTTTTAAGTAGCAATACATACTTGAGATGGATAGAGATATATCTGTGTGTGATAGGTAGGCTTGGTGACAGGGTTGTGAGGCCTCATCTTCTGCCTTGAATAATTTTTGCAGCTTGGAGGGACCATTTGTGTTGTGGTGGAAGAGTGGCTGCCCTGACACCATTTCCACTGCAGCCTGCAGACACATCTGCCTTTAAATACCCAGCCTTGTGCCGTTGGTTCACAAGTACCTGTGATTCAGTAGGCTTAGTGCCTCTCTCTGCATTCAAACTCTTCTGAGCTCAAATTGAAGAAGTCAATAGTATTTTCAACCTCATTGTAGCTTTTTTGAAATCTTCATCATCTCTTCTACTGTCCCCCTGCAAAAATTTCAAATGGTAAATTGCACCTTTATAGACTATATATTAATCTCTCAGTGAATTGCTATTTCTATAATATTCCACAATTATTACTCCTTAGTTCATTTTCTTGATCTTAAGGTAGGGCTCAGTGCTCAATAAAGCCAAATTTATTTGAAACATTTGAAGGAGTTCACCTTGATACTCTCCATCTTTCTCTGACAGCTCATTATAATGAGACCATAGATTATTATAGTTGTGCTTGAAGCCTACATATTTCTTCTTCAGTTTTCCCCAAATGACTGAAGAAACACCAGCTGGTATTAGGTAACTAATCTTGATTCCCGTTTTCTTATTCATGCTGGGGAGCTGCTCAGTGTGGAAATAATTCCTGTTTTTATTAGGATTGTTTGTGAAGTTATAAATCTGCAAAGCAGCATGCATCGGGAAACAAAGCCGCGCTTTGTCTGATCGATGTGCTCTGGCGTTTCCTCTTTGACACTGCCTGGCTGTACCCTGGGACCTCCAAGGGCCATCTCGTTCCAGATGTGCCCCCTGACCAGCCTCCATCTCCCTGTTTGGACAAGGCTCAGACTATCCCTCCCTTGTTTCCATGGGAAGGAAATACAACTGGATAGGCTGAGAGGACAAGAGCCACTCCATGTTCCAGCTGATCCCTCCGTCCAGGTAATTGGAGCAACACCATCACAAAAGGGTTATCTGCAGCCCAGGGACAGCCAAAGTGCTCAAGTGCCTCTTTACTCAAGTCTGTGGGTATTTCCTAGGCTATGATATGAGGACAGCGTACTTGTCAAAAACCACATCAAAACCTGGTCTTTTTAAAGGCCTCAGTTCCTGGTGGCTCTCTCTAAGTTTTCGGCAGTACTGAGCTCTGAGGAATCATTGTAGGATGTGAGTGATCAAAACTTGTGATTGAGTTATCTTATACTGAAGATTCATAAGAAGAGGCACATTAAGCAGTGGTGGTTTTGGAAAGCTTGGCTCTGTTTCAGGCAGATCTGTCCTGCTGTAACCAGATACTATCAATCATGCTCCACTTTTTTAGAGGACCAATATGCTTAACCTTCGTGGTTTCTTCAGAAGAAGTTTAAGAAGCTTATTTTTCTCCTGTGTTTTCTGCAATAATATCTGCCTCCTCCCTGCTCTGTGTACACAAAGCCTGTGATTACTTTGAAAGAGATTGTTGGAAGGAAGGAACTCAAGAACTCAAGCAGGAAAATACAATATATGAGCTTGATTTCCAAATGCAGCAAAACCCTACAAATCAGCTCTGAGGACAAGAACACCTCTTCCTCCATCTTGCTTGCCTGTGGGGATTGCTCCTGCTTCTTCCTCAGCTGACAACGTCTGGCATTTGGTAGATACAAGCCAAGGCCAAGAACTCCTTTACTGTAAAAAACTCCCACCTTCACATCCTGGTTTATTTTCTTTAAAACAGGATGAAGTGGAGAAAAAAGTGAAAAATGTACTCTCCTGTTCAGTTTGTCTTAACAAACTGTTTTCAAAAATCATTTATCTGGAAATGCTTCTGATGTAAACCAATTAGTTTGAATCTTTCTGACTTTCTTTAGTCTTGATTCTCCATTTTTCAAATGATAAATGTTTATACCACAATCGTAGTCTGTTTGAAGGAAAAAAAAGTGCCATAGGAAACTTCTTTTTTTCCTGCAACTAGAACATTCAAATTTCTCAATCACCTGTTCTGATCTGATATTGATTTCCTTTAGTATTTCTTCTTCCTCCTTAGGGAAATAAATCTGTTTCTGGTATCTATCAGCCATTTTTCCCTTTGATAAAAAGAATTCATATAATTCTTAAGTAATGCTAAATCTTCTGTCAACAAATTAGTCTTGTCATCAGCCATAAGGGGCCTCATGATCTTCTTGGTGACCTCTTGCTTCTATAAAAACTGGAGAAAAAAATCCATGCATAATAACTCCTGGCTATTCCTGTAATGCTTCTACTTTCATTTAAAAGTTTTCATGATATTTTGGACAAAAATTGCTATTTTTTTCCTCAGAATAAAACTGTAAACTTTAAAAAAAAAAATCCTGTTTGTGAGTATGATGGCAGGAGCTTAAGACAGCAAATGAATATATGTGTAAGGTTAATTCAATATGTGCAGGTTAATTCAGTAAAATCAATAATTTAGTAGCTAGAGCGTTCCTTGGAGATAAATGGGTTGTATGAGATATGGGATCAAGTTTTCTTTGTCCCATTCCAGATAAGTGCCCAAATCACTAGATTATATGATCAGTCTATCTTTTTCTACTCCAAGAATTATTTATCCACTGTTCTTCACCAGCAGAGAGAAATTCGGGTTAATACCTTCCCAAAAGTCATATGCATGCCCCAGCTCTTGGGTTATTAGCTGTTTTTTTCTACATGCTTTGATCAAAAATTCAATAAAGAACTATTTACATAATTAAAAAGAGGTTTCAGCACTTTCAAATGCAAAATTTTTCCATTGAAAAATGCATCTTTTTTCCAGTCTGCCCCATCCCATGACATCATTGTTTTGCTGTTTACATTTATTGGGCTCAGGATTTCAGTTTTATTGTTTAAGATCTTGCAAGTTGCTTTACTTGGCTGGAAGCATAAAAATGAAGTACAGGCTCTGTGACTAAACCATAGTCCATCGCAGTGCTATAATGTACTAAAGGATGTTTTCCCTTCTTAGCTTTAATTGTGTTTTTCTTTTTTTCTCTGATTTCACCTAAACTCAACTGGTCCTCCATACACTGTTCAAACTCTGACATATTTAAAATGTGGTTTTTTGCAGATGGTACCTTCCTATGTATTTTTAATTTTTTTATTATTTGTCATTTTTCACCAATGCATTTTCCAAGAAAAAGTACTTTTTGCTTCTAGTTAACATTTAACTGGAACTGTCATACCTAATGCCTTAGTAATCTCTAGATGCATTGTATCAGTCTGAAGTTGCTTAAACTCAGCCCTTATGCTGTTGTCAGGCCTTCCAGATTTTCAGCGGTGTGGGTTTGCAGATTTACCTCTTCATCTCCAATATGTGTCCAGCTGATTCTTAAAAACTCTGTCAAAAATTGCTATCATTTCACAAATTTTAAAGGAAAACACAGTGTGGAATACCATGTGCTCAGAGCTATTGCTTGATTTATTTCTTCCACTTAATATGCCCCAGATTATATCCAGCACTTGAATACTCCCATTTCTACTTAGTTTTCTGTCTCCTTTCAAAACCATATTAGTTTATTGTTGCCTCCTGTGCAGTTCCCTCTACCATCTTACTTCTTTTAACTCAGGTTTTGAACCCTGGTAATTGTAACCAGCTGGTAAGGTCTCCTGGGGTTCCTGCCTCCGTAAATTTTACTTCCATTTAGCACCTGGATGCAATCCCCACCTTGCCTGTTCTCTGAAGACCAGAGATTTGAAGGGGGTAGGACAGAGAATAACTACTGCACCGTCTCTTGAACTGTAAGTTTCCATGAACAAAATTAAGTGCAAAGCAGTTGTGTTGTGTGATCTGTATAGAAGGCCAGACACAGGCAGGAACAAAATTTTCTTGCTTTCTGAAATCACCGTGTTGGCACGTTTAATTTCTCTGAGTCTTGCCCCAAACGAACAATTGGATTCTGCTGGTGCTAGATGAACGTCTTGCCTCTTTTATTTTGTGTTCTCTGGTGGGATTTCCTCTGGTGAAAATCTAACTGGTTTCCACTCTGTGGCACTTCTGAAAATTGATAATTTACTTTAATTTACAAATTTCTGCTGTTTCTGCATCTTTTGTGTAGTTAAAAACCACTCTAGGGCACAGCAGTATTTTCAGCATCGTATTGACTATACAGAAACAGTTGTACGCCTACCTGTATGTTATACTTCTTGTGCGTTTTTTAGATCTAACTACATTTGTCCCCTACAAATAAACAAATGGCAGAAAGTAGGAGCCAAAGAGCTATGAATTTTATTTTTAAAAGTATTTCCCATGTTGATTTAAAGCATGTGCAATCATATATCTGTCAAGTAACTGGCTAGTACGGAAGCACAGTTTCAGAGGGTTGTCACCTAAAAAAAAAAAAATCCTTGAATTCAGAATCTGTGAATTTGGAATATGATGTTTCAGATATATTTCAATGTGTACATTAGTTGTAGCTAATAAATGTAAAATATTAATACTATCTAATTTATTTTGTCCACATGGTAAAACTTTAATATTAAGCACTTGTCTTTTCCTGCTCTGATAACTGGCTGTGATGTCATAAGCATGAATTATGAGCTGGTCATGCCAGGGAATTTAGACCAGGAATTTAAATTATCTGAAGAAAATTTTCTCATATTTGTCTTTTTTATTCCCCCAGTAGAATATGCCCCATGATCTCTGGCAGCTCGGATAGGAGTGGGAAGCACAACCGGGTACAGGAAATCTGCTGTGGACTGGCCTCTACACCAAAACACCAAAAAACAGAGCTTGCCTATGAATGAAGAAGGCTGCCTGTGCCTAAAACATGAGTGCAGCCTGGAGAGCCAGGGATACTCAGGTAGGGTCTTGCCTTCCACTTCCCTCCAAGGTTCCTGAGCAAACCAAAATGGGCAGTTTGGCCAGTGGGAAGAGAGGCATTTCCAGACTCAAAGTGGGTTTCATGTGGGAGAAACTTTGCCCAGTGCAGCAGCTCTCACCAAGCAGCTCAGGATTGCTCACAGAGTAGTCACTGTTAGAGGCACACGAGAGCTGTGGACTTGTTTCCAAAGGGCTTTGGTGGCCAGTACTGAAAAGGCAGCACCTGCTCAGGTGTAACTCACCTGGATACCATTCTGGAAGAGCCCACTCTGAAGGGTATGTATGATTCAGGTGATGCACCAGGAAGATCATCTGGGCATAGATGTAGTGAAATCTGAGCCATCAGAAGACAATTCGCTGAATAAAACCCTCTGGGGTGAGCACTCACTCAACACAGAACAGTGTATTTCATTGTTCTCATCTAGTCTAGAGGGTAACTTGTAACATTTTGTAAGGCTAACATTTTGTAAGGCTAATGTATCAAGAATCACACTGGAGGTCCAATAACAGTGTTTATAGCTGTCAGGTATATGGATGGAAAACACTGACTGCCATCTCCAGCTCTACCAAGCCACTTGGGCTCTCCAGTCAAATCATTATGGACAAGGAGTGCAGTGATCACAAGCACTTGGGAGATTCCTGTTGGACAGGGGCATTTTTCCCTTCTTTTCACGCTGATTAGCCTTAGACCTGTAGCTTGGGTATGGACCTGAGGAATTCAGGTTAACAATTTCTGTCTCATCCACAACAGAGGTGAGCTCTGTGAACATCCTTTCAGAAAAACCATATTTTGAAACCATATGAATGTTTGCACAGAGCAAAAAGAAAGGGTGCAAACATTGTAAAAAGAGTTTATAACTCCTGTGCTGTTGCTTTTCAAAAGGCTATGCTTGGATTTTGCGGTATTTGCCCTGCTCTTATAATGCAGGGAAAATAACTCTAATATAGGAAGAATGCAGCACTCCAGTGCTCTTTCCTCGACATACACATACACATATATATGTATAAAATAAATGAAACCTTACTTCTTATTAAGGGAAAAGATATTCTTGGCAACTTACATTGGGAGATTATTGGGGGAAAATATCTCTCTTTAAGAAAAGTAAGTAAAGTAGGTGCGGGCAGTGACTTTAAATTGGACATTAAACTAATCCAGGGCTATACTTTAATGAAGGCTAGTGCTGGGAATTCTTATGGATTTTCTAGCTCATTGCTGGGATGACAGAGAAATACAATAAATGTTCTATTACTTACACAAGCTGCTGGTTTTCAGAAAATTAGTCACCAGTGACCTTTTACCCTTTGTCTTGCTCTCTTTCTCAGTAAAAGTACCTGATCAGAATCAAATGCAGCCCTGCTGTACGATGGCATCCCTGCAGGCTGTGCAGGGCATCACTGTGAGTATGACTCTTAACATAGCGTAACATCAGCTTATTTTTCTCACTGTGTAACTGCAGTATTGGGGGGACGGCAGGGGAGAGGGAAGGGACAGAGGAAGAAAATAATCTTTTCATCATCAGTTGTTCTCTTTCTCTACTTTTTAAGTGTAGAAGAAAAGGAGGCACAATTCTACATTTCTTGGTAACAAATGAAGCCCAGACCATAAAACATAAACAATCAAATTGTTCAGAACTAAAATCTGAGAACTGCAATATAACTTGGTGATATCCCCAATCTCACAAATCATAAACATTTGTTTTTGCTTGATATTTTTTATTTTCCATGGGTATCAAAACATGATGTTTGTATTCTCTGCAATGAGGCACAGACTTTTGCAGAGGGGGAGGGGACTATATTACTTGGTGTATACTAGCCCTTTGGTAGAATTATATTGATTAGTTTTCCAGTTAGCAGTGAGACCTCCTTCTGACCCTATTTTCAGGGTCAGTAGATCATAATGCAGAAGCACTAAGAGACTGGCATCCCTCCCCACATTGCTTTTTGAAGAGTGTGCGGATGACAAAATCATCATTTTATAGATAAAAATATGTATATATAATGTGTGTGTTTATATATATATAAAATCTCTGCATGCACAAAAAGAGTGGGGTTGGACTCTGCTCTGCAAATGCAGGTATAAGTTATATGTGATTCATAATAACATTTTTCTATGAAAAGGAAATACATCCAGCCTCTACTGTACAATTTTTAAAGTGATTTTTGTCATAAGCTGTTGCTTTTTTGAAATAGAAGAGGAATACCTCATGACTGAGCACAGCAAGGACAGATGTGAAAGAGGAATACACATCTATACTTGAAATGAAACTATTGTTCTGGGGTCTTTAGTCTGACAGCTCTCAGACATGAACTCACAAGACAAAGAGCTACAAGTTTGGCCCCGTTACAGGCACTCTGAGGATGTCCCATGAGCAATCTGTTGACTTCCATCTTGTATTGTATGTCAACCATACATACCTCTAATTAAACAAGAAATCATTTGTCAAAACTTGCTGCACTTTTCATATCCAACATTTTCCATGGCAGGTGTATAACAGACAAAGAACAAGGACAACATGAAATACCTAAAGAATGCTTTTAGTTGCTATTTTTAATTGCTATTTGAAGCTTACATTTGAAATCCTTGGTCCTGTAAAAGGATAAGGACTGGAGTCAAGGACTCAAATATCCTCACCCTAACACCAGGACCTTGCAGAATGCTTTTGAACTCCGGTGCTCCCTGAGCGCTCTGTAACTGTAGGAGACCATGCTACTGCCCCGGTAAGAGCCAGTCTGCTCTTATCATATTAAGAAAAAAGCTTGACTTCTAACAGCTGCTGTCTCTGGTTTTCTCTGTTTCCTTAACTGAACTACAGACTGCAAGGAGCTAATTAATATATTCCATGTTAACCATGAAATCGCCATCTGGAGAAATAAAGGACTGGAAATAAATCTGGGGGGAAAGAAAGTGAGGTAAGGTGTTAGAGGCCTGAGTCCTTGCACAGCAGGGAGTACCTCTGCCCCTCAGAGACGTCATGTGGACAACACTTTGCCTGCAGCTCTGTTGCTGAAATTTCCTTCTTAGGGTCACCCATGTTCTGGTCCCAGAGTATGTGATGAAATCAACTTCCCAACTATCATCCCTCACCTTTCCCCTAGGTCAACAGGTCTTGCAGGGAACATGCCAAGACAGCAGCATGCCTACTGCTTCATATCATCCTAGTTTTTGCAAGTCTGGAAATAGTATGTAGAAAACAATTAGTGAACAGATGCTGTTCCTACATGGACTGTTTATTTATGTTCAGATTTTAGCATGGTCCAGCAGAGATGACAAAGAGAATATCCTCATCTTGCAGCAGTACAGTATGCACCCTCTCTTTACTTCCTTATCTTTACTTCCTTATCTTTTATTTTGACAGGCCTAAGGTCCGATTCTCCTGTGTGATATGGAGCTCTCAGATTTGAAATTGAGACACAATGCCTTATTTATTTATCGTAGCAATATATCACAGGGTTTCAGCATCCTGGTTTATGAACATAAGACATTCATAAACCCACCCTTAAGTGACAAAGATTATCTTCTCCACTTCTTTCCCTGCTGAAACAAAGGCAATTTCTTCTTCCTACTAGTATCTTAACACACCTGGTTTCTTCTGAAAGATTTTCTAGGATTCTTAAAATTTCCTAGTAAAGGCTAAACAATTGCCATTGTGGCCTCCTTGCACCTGCATGCCAAACAGGTCAAATAACTTGCAGGGAGGGTCAGATTCCTAAAAGAATTGAGGTGACTCCAAAGGACTTGGGTGCTGGAGTGAGCAGCTGGTCCTTCTCCAAATATTCTGGAGCACAGGTATCGCCGAGCAGGCTGTCATTACATCCAGCACGTGCCACGTCAGTGTTGAAAACAGGCAAACAGCTGCTCGGTGGATAAGAGTGACCATGCACACACTCTGCTTCAGTTCTTCACCAGCTGGTATTGGAGAGACCCTTCCATTTCATGATGGTCAAGAGCCCTTACTGTGTTACAGGGTGCATTCATATGGCCGTAGCCACGTGCAGGAATGGTGTGATTTTCTGATGTGTTCCTCTGCTGCATTTTTCTCTGCAAGGATCATGCAAATACATCCTTTTAGTATTTAAAAGGCTCTTATAAAATAGAAGGGAAAAAGACTTTTCACAAGGGAAGATAGTGATAGGACACGGGGGAAGAATTTTGACCTAAAAATTAAGAGATTTAGATTAGATGTTGGGAAGAAATTCTTGCCTGTGAGGGGAATGAGACACTGGAACAGGTTGGTCAGAGAAGCTGTGAATATCCCATCCCTGGAAGTGTTCAAGGCCAGGCTGGGTGGGGCTTTGAACAATTTGGCCTCTTGGTAGGTGTCCCTGCCTATGGCAGGGGAGTTGGAACAAGCTGATCTTTAATGTCCCTTCCAACCCAAGACATTCTACGGTTCTATTAAATGTTAATGAAAATGTTAGTGAACTTGCCCTTTTTTTCTCCATGTCTGTTTTAGCAATAAGAAATTATTCTGAGCCTGTCCTTGGCATGTTGGCTGAATTTGTTCACAAAATTTTCATTTAGCATCTCACTCTCTGAGCGTTTTTCTTTCTTTCTTTTCCTGTCATGGGCTTGTGAACCATTCGACTAACTGGTCATTCAAGTGCTATGGAGAAGTGACCTCTGTGAAGAAGGGTGAGTGGCCCTGACACTTTCTGTCCCAGAGCTGTGTTGGCTGAGCTATCCCCACAGCTGGCACAGATGGGTAGATGCTTCTGCATCAGAGCATGTGAAATTAGAAATTCGTGTGAAACTGACCTAATAAAAAAGACAAGTGAGCCCATCAGATTAATAGGCCACTAAATAAGCAAAGCAAGTGGTATTTCTTACTCTTTTTCAGGCAAATTTGCTCAGTTCATTTCATTGTCCTTTTGCTACAAGCCTTGGAGCTTTGGTTAATTTTGCTAATAATTCATCTTAAAACTTAACATTGTTACATTTTTCCAGTTTCAGCAAATGTATTCTTAATTAAGGGCCATATATATGTCAATAAAGCTGTAAAGAAGGAATGTTTTTAACAGCGAATTATGAAAAGGGCAAAATATTATTTTTTCCTTTAAGGGAAAATGCATTTTTTTTCTTTTGTTACTCATCACCCTGAAAAAATTGACTGAGAGGGTAATATCCAATCCCCCCTTCTTCCTTTGCCATACCGCTTTTCCACACTTCCACAGGACAGTTAAATTTGATAAATTGAAATGAGACAAGGAAGAATGTGCCCATCAGTAACAGGAGGTGGGTGGAAGCAATTTGAAGTGGCCACTCTAGCACTATTTTTAAACAGCACATCATCAATATAATGCTCTATCCCTCATCATCTCTTACCTAGACAACTGCATATCAGGACCCTGACCTCATCTTGTCATGTGTGTAAAACAAACATTTAGCCTCAATAACATATTCATCCCAGTATCTCTGCTGTTCACAGAGGATAACCCAGAGCAGAAGCCTAACACGGGATGTTTCACTTGTCTGTTTGGAGGGGTCCTTCCTACTCCAGCATTTGTCCCAAAGACCCATGCTGTCTGGGCAAAAGTTGACCTTTTTGATGAATCTTCATTCTGTGGACATACATTATTATGAAGAGTATTCTTAATTTCTATTATTTACCCTACAGCATTTTATTGCTTCAATTGAATTATTGGAATTTAGTTATTGCTACCTGAAAGGATGACTGTAGTTGCTCCTGTGTGAGGACAAACTTCTTATCATAAATTCCCAGCAACAACAACTCTCTTCACATTTCCCTCTTCTCTAACTCTGTAGATAGTAGAGTGGCAGTTATGGTTATTTAGGACCTAAGCTTGAAAACCTTTAATCATGTGGATATTCATTGCTCCCATGGTCTACCTATTTCATTGATTGTGCTAGTTTACTTTTTGTAGGATCAAGTGAGCAATTATAAAACAAGTAAAAACCACAGAAAAATGACAAGAGTCAATTTAGAGTCCGGAGAAGCGCTTACATCCCACACCTCGTGGCACTTACCCCCAGTGAGAGATATTCAGTCATAATCATCAAAAAGGGCTAGTCCTTCTGCAGCCTGAAATGGGTTCTTTTTACTTCAGAAGCATTTCCTGCCATGCCTCACACTGGCCTGTTTGCTCACCATTTTGCTGGCAAGTGTTGTGGGCATGGATCCTGACGGCAGTCACACAGGTGGTGACTGCGCAGCCACCCGGGAGATTTGTTAAATTAGTTGGGCTTACCAAGCACGTGGTTGGGCTCCTGCTGTTTAACTCCTCCTAGTGACTGCTATTTTATCTGGGAGTCATGTCCTCTAGCCCAGGCACTTGTGTGCTCCTCCGTATCAGCAAGGCATTTCTCTGTTTAGGTTCCACTTGACCCCTTAGGAGAGGATGGAAAGCCCAGACACCTCTGTAGGACAGAGCCAGTAGCAGCTGCAGTGGGGGGAGCCAACGTTCTGCCAAACCTCATCCAAGCCTGAGGCAGAGGAGGGGCTTTCCCCCCCATCAGAGCTGAGGGAGAGAGTGTACAGGGCACCACACCCTCAACCTTGCCAGCACCACCCTTGTGGAGGTGGGGAAGGCAGGGACCTCTCGGGGCTTTCAGACAGCTCCAGACAGGGGTGCAATGGCTCCAGCCCCCATTTCACGGGAAGAAGGGGCCTGGCTGGTGGCCCAGCTTGCAGGGCTGCCAGCTCAATGTCCAGCTTTGTGCAAGATGAATTAAACAAGGTAGCGCATCAGCGTGTAAACCAAGCAGAATTAGGAATGGGTCCCAGCCAGAAAAGTATGGTTTTGAACCTAAATTGCAAACCAAACTTTCCCAAAGGGAATGTTTAGATTCAGGGCCATCTCTTAAAATAAATAATGAATAAATAAGGCCCTGTATAGATTCCTAACTATGTCACTTTATTAACACTATAGATTTTTCAAACACGGAGGGGCTGTAAGAATTGCATATACATTTCATTAGTAGGGAATTTATGACTACAAGATTGCACTTAAGGTTTGTGCTGACGCTTTATGCACCCTTTTGACCCAGTCCCTTTACTATATTCTGCCCAGTATTATTTTTCATAAGTCAGGAAACGTTTTCCATATGTTTTGTAGCATTATCCAAAGGGAGTTTGCAGCTGTACTGTTCCTACTTTATCATGTTCGTACTGACTGAAGTGCAGACCCCTCCTAGTGACAGTACCCATCTGAAAGATCATAACAACGCATTTTTGGCACATTATTGTTCTACTTTTGTGTCAAGCCTCCCCCACAGAACAAAATTGTTTCACAGTTTTTATTAAAATTTACTATAAATGAACAGCTGAAAAAATAAACAGAAAAGTCTGTGTGTATCTTATTTACTGTCATCACAAAAAGAATATCTCTGCTGGAACATTATAACATAACCTAACAGCCAAAACTAACTTACAGAAATAAGCAGAGACATTAGAAAGGTTGAAGGTCAGGAGAGTTCATTATTTTCAGTAAGCTTAAAAGGCAACAAAGGGGCTGGGGGAGAAGAAAAGAAAAAGGGCAGGAGGAAAATTTTGAAGGTACATGGGAGCAGCAGAGCTGCAGGAGGGGAAAACTGAACTAGGAACCTATGTGGCACCAAGTAAAAGAAGGGATGAATGTAGCAATATTTTAGCTATCACGTCTTTCTACAACAAAGAAAAGTCTCTATGTTTAGCTTTCCTTTGGAAAAATAAATACATTGACCTGAAAAGCTCTAAATAAAACCCCATCTGTGAGTTATTTGAACCGATTGTGCCACTCCACTGCTGGTTTGCAATATCTGAGGTCTGATCTCACAAGTTATTCTGTAGGGGTGTGAGCTCACTCCTGCAAGATGACTTTCAGAAACTTTGTTTGGACTTAAAATGTAGTTATTCGGGGAAAATTTTTACTCATGTGACATGGTCCAAGTCAAGACGTGGTGTAAGAAGCTGCACCTTAGCTGATGGCTTCTGTGCCTCCCTGTGCTCGTGCATGCTTCCACAAAACCTGAATCTGATCTCCTCGATATGCTTCATATAGAAGCATATAGAAAGAGGTTTCTAATCGTAACTGGAAGCAGACATATCCAAAGAATCAGTTTTAGTAAATCCCACTGAACTCTGTCATGGCAAAGAGACAGTATAAATGCTCCCCGTGAGTCCACTAATGAAATGCCTGGCAAAGCCAAAAAGGGCAAAGAAAAAAATAGAAATCACAGCTGCAATATCAGCTTGAATAATAGAGCTAGGAACCAGAGAGTAATAAAAGATGAGCAAGAGGTCAGAAATAACACAATATGAAGGCAAAAGGAAGGAGAAGAATGCTTTCCAAAAAGTCAGGCAAAGAAGAAAAAAAAGTGCTCTGGGTCACGTGAAATGCTCACATAAAATGTTTTAAAAGAGGAAAACTAAAAAGAACTGTGAGGGCAAAAGTTAATTAATTTATTTCATGAACTGTAACATTTAACACTTTACAGCTGCATGCTGAGATTATTCCCAGTAGAATCAGTATTAGGGGCCAGATCCTCAATGCCAAGTCCCTAAAATGAATGTGAAGAGAAACTTAACTTCTTTGTGATACCAAGTACTATTTTGAAGGATTTCTTTTCTCCTTTTTTTTTTTTTTTTTTACCTTTTGGTTGGGGATTTTGGTGCACAATTTCTGATTTAATTGAGCCTTAACCTCTTTGCTGAGAAATAATTGGTAAAGTTCATTTTAGGGGATTTTTATTCGTCACTAAATGTGCAGGCAAAGGAGCAAGAACTTCATTCCCACTCCCAGGCTGATGAGAATGGGGGGGAGCCAAGGGGTACCCAGCAGAGGGCCCTTGGAAGTACAAATGGTGTCTTTCAGGGGATGGCTTGAGTTATCTAGATCTTAGTCCTTCCTGTCATTTGTGCTTCTAAGCATTAAATCAGGCATCAGTTACTGAGGTTTAGTATTTGCATAAAGATTTGTAGCACATTGCTGTAAAAGCATGTTCTAGACAAAGTAAAATGAAAGCTTTTATTTAACAATTTGTAGCTGCAGTGGTAATTATTTACTCTAAGTAAGAACAGTATAAATTTTCTTCAAAAATAAAAACAGTATTTCTGGTGAAGGGAAAAACATTGTTAAAAAAAATTAGCTATTGGATTATATTTCATTTTATGTGATGAGCTCATCAATTCTTCACATTCAGTCTACAATTAGAGTTCAATTTTCAGTGTTTAGAAGGAAAAAAGCACTAAATTGAATGTTTTAAAGTGTTAATTTAACCTTACAATGAGAAATTATAAGCAAATTATTACTGAGGCATTCACTTTTTTAATAGGAGTACACCAATGATGGCCATTACAGAGAAGAATGAAAGAAAGCACTCTTAAATGTAGAAACATTCCAGGTTAAAATTAAAAGAAATGGAAAATATTTTAAAATATGAATGCTGAAATATATCTAATATTTCTAATATTATTTGAATGTGATTGCTATTCAAGCACATTGTTTTGTCTTAAAAAAAACTTACAGATTTTAATCCAAATTTAAAATTTCACCCACAGATATCTGCAGCATAAGCAGAATACATAGGCGCATCTCAGCTGGAAAATCCTCCACATGTCACAGTTCTTGAATCGCGATATCCAAAGTACAGCCAGGGTGCTGCCTAAGCACGTACTTGCATTTACATAGAAGCACATGCCATGGCCATGGCCAGGGAGGACACTGTGGTGCTCACACTGTCCTGCTTCACGTGCAGCCCAGGAGTCAGCTCTGCGGCTCTTTGCAGATCCATGGGCCCTCAAAATGTTGGGCATCTCCTGCTGACACGTTGGTTTGCATTTCCCTGTTTAAACACAAGTGTTTCCACAATTTCTCTTTTGACAGGATTGGCTGCACAGCCCTGCTGGCAGGCTGCCTGTTACCTGCCTGTACCTCTGTGCAAATTAAAAACCAGTCATGACATATTGGCTGATGATATTATCTCCTTAGCCTTGGGGAAACCGCTGGAGAAGGAAAATGGCTTAAACCAGAAATGTCTTATTGAGATAGCTATTTCTGGAAACAGTGGGGCAGGAGTGCTCCTGGTGTAGGTAAATGCCATATCATTCCAACACGGAGATGAAGAAAAGAACTGTGAAATGATTGTTTCATGTAACAGTAGCTGACAGGAGTTTCACACTGTATTACCCATCCTTTTCCACAGGAAATGTAATATTCTTTTTCCCCTTGTTGCCTATGTATTTTCTTTTAATCCGAGACTGCTAAAAACATACATTTAGGAAATTATTTTGAGGAAGACAAGATTTGCCCTTTAGGAATTTTTGTGTAGTCTTTGTTATTTAATTGGTGCAAACTGCAATTTGCATTTGCACTGGATATCTAAGGTGAATGTTTGATACATAGATTATAAAGTGTATGAAGCCCTATTTTTCTCATCTAGCATGCTTTTCAGCTGAACATTTGTGATTGGTCTTTTCTCTTTTCCCCTTTGTTTTTTTGTTAATAGTGAGAACTGATCTGGAAAACCTTGTTTTTCTTTTATATGACATCACTGCAAAACTCATAGGTGCAAAGCCAAGCTACCACACATGCTGGTGTCTGTTCTACCTTACATTATTATGGTTATCCTCTGCTTTCCTCTCTCAGCATAAATGCACATATAAAAAATGTTAACATACCTATAAAATATGGATACATTGTATGCAATTTTAAATGCTATCAAATTTGAAATCTCAATAAAGTGCTTTAAAATCAAATCATCATGCCTTTCACAAAGCTTTGCCAAACCAGGTCCTGGTATTTTTTCTTCCTTCCTAATAATAACCACACGGCTTTCAGTGGTCCTCCCTGCCTCCCAGGAGTGCTGGCTGCTCGGCATAGCAGGCATGGTCCCACCGTGACCATGCTATAGGAATTGTGATAACCTGGAAGAAATCAGAGAGCTGATTTGCCAAAATAGGTCCTTACAGGCCCCTACCTGTTTTTAAAGAGCCAAGCAGACAACCCTTAAAAAAATATTATCGTCAGAAATCTTGTTGGATATTAAGCGTGCCATGGAAATGCAATAAAAATGGAAAGGCAACATTGCCCAGGAAATCTTGAGCCAAAAAGGGAAGGGGAAAAAATAGTTTACTTAGTGGTTATGAGTCAGTGCATGGTGTATGAATAAAAATGTAAGAGACCTTTATTAGATAAGAGAAATCTGACATGGTTTTAAGGCTTAGACTCTAAATAATAATCTGAAAGCAAATAGAATTTCTGATCCAAGAAAAGTATTTTTCATTGCTTTGAGGTGAATAATTTTTAAAATTAAGGACGGAAAACCTATCCTGTTCTTAGATAAATAAATATATGATCCATGCCAATTATCAAAAAACTATTTGGATATTTTATTGTGTTTGCATGACTAGTGAGTGCTATGAATGCTGTGAAAACTGTGAATTTTTTTCAGTTGATGCAGACTGGTTTTAACAGGGATTAAACAGCAGTTTCTGTTTAGTATAAAGATATTTAAAAGTAATCAGAACAATAAGGAGAGGTATAATCAAGGGAATATACCTATAATTGAGTCACATCTGAAAACTTCAGACAGTAGATTAAAAACTTATTTGAAAGTCCCAGGTTGCATGTCCTATATGTTTATGAAACCAAGTAGAGAAGACAAAAATAAATTCTTTTTTTTTCTTCACAATTCCATGTATTTATTTTAAGAAGGGGAAAAGCTGGAGTGCCATAGACCTCATGGCCTCATTACACAGCCTGGAGGTCCATGACTCAGTGCCAGGGCCAACACATAAAAATGATTATTTGATAGATGAGAACCAGGCTGAAGAAAAGATTACCTTTTACATATGTAAGAGAATTGATCAACCTCTGATGCTCTCTGTCAGCTAATGGTGTGTCTCTGCCAGTCAAGAATAAAGCCAGCATGAGAAGAGAGGTAGGAGAGGATGATGGTAGCTGGAGAGCAGAACATCTTTGCTTTTTCACTAAATGTGCTGTCTCAACTATGGGATCATCAGAATCAGTTTTTGGGGGTTCTGGTTTAACCAGACCTTGAAAACACCTTCCCTCTCCATCTGAATCACATACAGTGTAATTTCTTAAGGGTTTAGAGACTTTTTCTTGCCTACTGACAAAACAAACAAAAAAAAAAAGTGGAGCTGCATCTTTCTTAAGTGTTTTTTTCCCCTTTCAATTATAAGACAGAACCCAGGGAGGATCAGGACAGTAATAATTATTCCTAGTGAAACAAACTCAGAATTCAATATTACTTTTTTTTCATAGGTTTTCTTTCACAGGTGGGATGGGATGTCTGTTCCACTCTGAAAAGGTTCCCTGCCATGATCCTGACAGTGTTCTGAACACAGCATCATATCTGAAACCAAGCAATGTGCAAAGACACAGACTCCATTGTGTCAATTAACTCCTGAATCTTCATGGAGCTCAAGACTGTCTGCTTAGGTAAGTTCAGTAGCTGACACTGATAAAATGGAAAGTGATCTTTAGCTCTTGATACTGTTTAAAGGAATCTGCCTCGCTATTTATTGGATTTGTAAAATGGAGTACATGCACGTGGTTTTGGCTTCACGAAAGAGGACATGTGCTCCTATAAAACATTATGCTGCTGGAGAGAACAGCAAATCCCTTATTTACTTTTTATCACTGGAGGATGACTTGGGGAACTTAGGAGGTTTATGCCCACAGGTCAGGTTTCATGTACATGGAGCTGTACAGCTTGCAGAAACTTTCTGCTCAGCCAACAGATGAATTATTCCCACCATAAGGTGGAATAAGCCAGCAATAACCCACTACTGCCTTTGTTTTGGCTTTGCTTTCTCAATCACTAGGCAGGGAAATGAAAGACAAATGGCCTCCATTGGCTTTTGCTGGCTGAAAGAAGGCTGGGAGTAATAGTTGGGAATAGGCAGGTCTGGCAAGGAAATTTTTAGGTTCTTTAGACTGCAGTTCCTATCTCCCAGCACTGAGTAGACAGTCAATTATTGTTCTGTCCCTCCCTGACTTTAATGATTGGAACCTATAGGATAAATGTGGATATACTATTGTACACACCAGTATTGCAGTAGAAGGTTATCAGTATATACACTGAGACAAGTTCAGTGGGGAGAGCATAAACTGTGACTTTTAAAGCTGCATATACATTTTCTAAACCCATTGGAAAATGCCAATATTTCACTGGAAGTCTTCAAGGGATTTTCACAGGTAGTCTAGGGTGAAGCCATGACTTAACTTACAGCATAAGTCTGTAAATTGTTATACCAGGAGAGGAACATTGTTATGTCATCTTTTTGCCACAGATGCAAATATACCTGTGTATAATGTGTTGGATCTGCACACAGAATAATTTTCTGTATCATTGTTGGGATAAATTTTGCTCAATAGCAGTTAAAGGAACTGTTTTCTATTTTTATAATTAAAGGATAAGCATGTTTAGAAGTGTACTTCCGCATCATGCATAGAAAAGGAAACATTCCACAAAATGTACTGTAGCTCAGAGAATTTCCCCTGGTTAATTCAATTCCTGCAAAAGAGATGATTATTTGCTATCCACCTATATTAGGAGCTACAGTCATTCAGAAGAATGAAATAGTTACCACACAGTGTTGTAGATTAAGATGGTTTTACTGGGTATTACACATTTATAAAATAGCTGGGCCTTTTAACAAGCTGGTGATCCTTTAAGGATGTAAAACCTTATATCAAAACTGTTAAAAAATATACAATAAGGAGACCATTGGGATTATCTTCTGAGTACTTAACATGGATAACTAGACTTACAAATTGTTTATGGCTATAATGTCTGAAACTCTGGTGAAAGGACTGACTGTACTAATTGATTTTGCAGGGGTTTTTTTTGCCACTGAGTGATCTTTATTTGTAATTGATGGTGCAATCCTTTGGTAGTTCTTCTGCCACTGGCACTACTACTCTGTGTCTTTTATTACTCAAAGCTTCAAAAATGTGCTTTATTACAGGGAATTTTTATTTTTAACTACTGTTACAGTTTGGGGTTTTTTTTTTTCAACTAAACAATAATGCTACAGAAACCTTGGATGCCAAGAAAAAAGAAAAAAGGGAAAACCACAGCAGCAAGCCCTTCAACAGTTCTCAGGAAAAAAAATGTTCTTCATTCTCACCCGCAGTCTGTACATCCCTGGAGTTTTTTCAAGTGTGTGTGTGTTAAGAAATATACCCATACAGAAAAAATATATCAAGGAATTGCTAACTAGTTACAGGATAACACACTGGCTTAATCCCATGCTGTTTATACAATAACTACATTGGGAGGTACCTTTGCATAAAAGACATTAAATTAAGGCATTAAGGCCCATGATTTGACCCAAATCCACAGACATAATTACTAGTTTATAACACTGAATATCTGTGCTAATCTGCTAACCTCATATAAGTTGCTGCTGCTACTGTGTCAGGGATTTTTTAGCATGAGAAAATACTACAGCAGTCTTAATTCCTAACCTTAAATATGTAATTCTTTCAGAGATCTATAAACCAGGTTTTTTCTTAACTAAATGTAGGAAGTTGGTCCTGTTCCTATTTCTTGCACTTCTCCTATTCTCTCCATTCAGCAGACACAGTCAGCAAAATTTAATGGCTTATAAAATAAATAGCAATAAGAATTTGACAGCCCACAAAAGCAATGAAAATTAATTAAAACATAAAGCTGTGGACAGACAACTTGGCTTGTATTATGTTACTTTGCTTAGTCAAAACAGATTCCTAATGCAAAAATCAGAAGTTACAAAAGATCAGCAAATAGCAGCATGAGCAGTTTTCCTATGTTTTGCAAGAGACTTTTCTACTTTGACATATTTGAAATGGCTTAATGACTTCAGAGCAAGAAGGGGGCTGTTGCCAAGGACTTCTGGTAGACTGGGTACAATTTCATCTGGTCAATTTTCAGGACAGTAATATGTTACTGTGTACTTCTGTAAATTTATTTTCCATAAATCACTATTACAACAACAGGACCAGCTTTGTTGGCAAAGGGAATATGTCGCATCCCACCAAAATAGTACAACAGCAGCAACAACAATAGAAAGCCAAGAGCTGAAAATAAACCTTGGGCAGCCTGAGAGACCCATGCTGGTGTTTGCCTGCCAGGTCAAAAGGCTGCACCCAGGCTCCAGTTTGAACCTCACACTTTGGGAGCTTGTCCTAAGCCAGTCTGACCTTCCTCCAGCAATTATAGCTTGAGCTGGGGTTTCATAAGACAGGATTTGGGAACAAACTATGGAGGTTCATCATTTGTCAATTATACTTAAAGCACAATGAGTCACTCCCTCATCCTCCCCAGTGGTGCCCGTGCTATTGCCTTCTTCCCATGGCCCACACAGGGAAGGATGTTTCTGCTGTTTTCTGCTGGTACCACCTGACCCCTGTCACTGACAGACAGAAAAATGCTGTAGTCATTTCTGTGGTGCTCCCAGAAAGATCTAGAGGAGAATGCAGGCAAGGTTCCCAGCAGTCATGTCAAAGGAATACTATTTCCACTCCTCAGCAGAGAATGGGAGCCTTTATTTAAACAGCTAAAGGGTTCAAAATAATGACGGGAATCCAGGAGGAAAGCCAAGATGAGTATTGCAGCAACAAAATACAGCTTTTTTACTTCTGCCAAAGTCCTGTAGTCAAAAATTTGGTCCCAAATTTATTTCCGAGGAGATTCTATATAAAAATATAGGTAACAGGCTGAGCAACTCTAAGTAAAAGGCGTGTCCAGCCCAGACACTATCTATCAGTAGCAGTCTGACGACTGACAGATGGGGGGAAGCCCATCCAAAGGAGTGAGCACAACTGGCTGCAGTGCCTGCCAGCATCCAGATGCTCCTGTTGGGAAATATCTTTCAAAAGTTTGGCATCTCTGCTCTGGGGAAATTCACAGAGCAATGAGCTGAACAGGTGTCTCACATCACTGCTTATCACAGATTTTTAATTGAAGTTTAATTGTTTTATTGTATCGTGGTTTTCTTATTGGTCATATCTGGCTGTATCTCTCATATTACTGAAAGACTCAGTACAATTGCACACACAGTCAGATTTTCAGAAGTACAGAACAATTCCTATCATATGGCATTTTTTTGTGTAGATTTTCAAAACATCTCATCATGGTAGGTATGAAATTTTTTGAAATTTATGTGTCCTTCTCAGGTACTCAAATAAGACCTGAAAATCTGAACTTGGCTATGATTATTGTGGCATCCTAAAAACTCTCACTGTACTCTGCAGCAGCCTTGCAACTCCATTTGAACATAACTACTTTCCCCTCCCAGTCCTTTATCAGTCTCAATAATGTGAAAACTAACATTATTTTATTTTCATATCAGCTAAAAATATGTCTTTGAGGAGGGTAAAACACCCTTTGAAAGTTGCAATGGATATGTAATATCTTGGTCTGGCTTCTGATATGACTCTGGACTTGAGTTTCCTAACTCTCTAGTGCAATAATAATACAACTTGATTAGCCTAGCAGCTGCATTTAGAAGGGTGATGTCAAGAAATAATCTATCCCAGTCTTCCAGATACCTAATATGAACTTTTAGAAAGCTGCTTGGGTTGTCCATCACAAATGCACACACAGATTTTGCCAAAAAGCTCAGTTGTAGATATACTTGACATGTACTTTGTGCTTCCTTGAAGATACAGAGTTGGAAAAATAAGCTCTTTTTGGATAATTCATAGAGAATCATTTTAGAATTTTATAACATCATAGCATAGCTTTTCTTTTTTGCCCTTCATCCCTTTTTCTTATTCTTCTCCTCCTTCTCCCTTTTTCTCTCTTCCTCTCTGTTGCATCTGCATGAATAAAAAAATCTGGCATAACAAGTAACCTTGATAAGAAAGATTATTGTTTCTGCAATACACTAAAAGGTCCTAACCCTGCAGTCCCTGTGAAAACACAACTACACTGAAGAGGTAAAGGGAAGGCTGAGGCTGGACCTGTATTAATGTGTCTTAACCTTTGGCAGAAGGTCTACCCCTGCTTGGGTGTATTAGTAAACATAGACTCTGCTTGATTAATAAGAAGTCAGGATCCTCTATATGCAATACATGGAAAAGTAATATATTTTGTATATATATACACATATATATGTGTAAATATATATAGATGAGTGCATGGGCTACCCATGTTTGTTTTGTAAATGAGTACTAAAACTTCAAACAGCAGCTTAGTGTGATTTTAGACAGCAAGATGCATTAAGACAAGCATGATGCATTAAGTGTTTAAGTGTATTAAATGCCTTTTTTCCTGTTTACATAATGATATGCTGTGTTTATCTTAGAAGCACCATAAAAAAATTAGTTAGCAGTCATAAATAGAGTCCTGATAAAACGATACTACTTTCCAGAACTGCTAATCTGTGTTAATGCCACTTCGGTACAGGTCCTGTAACAGCTGTTAGAATTTTGTCCCCTGTAGGTCAGAGAGAGAAGATGGGAAAATCCTTAATAAAATGTTGTTAGAAGCTACAGGTGGGAAATAAAGAAGCTCTTGTGACCTGTAATCTTATTCCCTCATAAAGTCATGGAGTGCACAGCAGCTTCTGTGGCTGAAATTAGACAACACGCTAGCGGCTTTTCAATCTCAACTTTTGCAGTTCAGTTATATCATTTTCAGTGAAGAACAAATGAAGGATACAGCAAGCACTGCCCCTGACCTTCCTTGCTGTTTTTAATAAGCACATTCAACAGCATGAGCTTCTCTGTCTTAAATGAATTACTATATATCCATGTATTGGAAAGAAAATACAGTAGTGTTTATCTTCTGTATGCATTGTACTGTCAGATTTTAATTAACACTCAGCTTCAGGTAAAGAAAATATGCTAATTTTAATAGTCTTATAATTGCTCTGGGGCAGATTCCACCATCCAAGGTGGTACCTAGTCTTGCACAGAGCCTCCCCAGCTACAGCTGAGCTAATGAGAGAGGAAGGGGCCACTGCCGTGCCATTTTCCAGGATTGCAGGAAAGAAAAAATGGAAAGGTATGAGAAGTAGAAGTCAGGGATGAAGCAGTGAATGGGTAATCTATTACCAAAATCAGATTATATTATGGAACAAGCACATTTTTATGTTTCAGATACTTTACAATCAGCCTTCTATATGGATTTAATTTTCCTCTTTAGATGATGGGTATATTCCATGTGCTTTTAGAAAAACAATATATACTCCTTGGATATTATGACTCTTGCAGGCCTCACCTTTGCATCCTTTGAGTCTTTCCTTTTGATATCTCCATTGCCTTGTCAGACTACAATACTGTGGAGTATGAAAATTAATATTTTTTCCATTGTATTTATTAAATAAGTTTTAAAAACCTCAACAGTTCAGGATAATATACAGGATAATATACAGCTCTCTAAATTTCTATAGTAAACCTTATTCATTTAGCTGAGAGAGAATTATCTCCTAATTTAAACATTTAAGCTACCTGAATGAAATAGAGCTATGGATAGGGTGAGCTTTCTTTTTACACTATTTTTATCAAAACTATAAAAAAAATTGTTTAAAAATATTCAGTTAAAATACCATAATGCAATCAAATATTTGCAGCTTTAAACTCACAATAATTTTTTTGACCATAACTATATGCAATCACTTATTAGTAAAATGGTGAAGGATTGTTGAAATATGATACAATAACTAATTGGCTCCTGATACAATGAGTTGTCATTTCTGAAAATTTAATGTCATCAAAGCTCCTTTTCCAATAGCACAAGGAGCACTATTGCTAATAGACTTCAGAGCTTGAAATAAATAAATCTTTGGAATCCTGTTGCATCTCTTGGGGTGTGACATTTGACAGTCTTTTATAGCGCAGAACGAAACAAGTTTGTGAGCTGGAATTCAATTGTGGTGTATTGATTCCTTGCATCAGTCATTATTCCCTGCTGATTGACAGCTGAAAATTGGTTACGTTAAGTATTTCATATGTTATATTGGCTGACATTTGCTTGCCTGCTCCTGTGTCAATATTGTTGTAAAGATCTCCAGCTCTATGAGATAGCAATATACACTGACTGTGGCTTTTGTGTGATGTTCCAGTGTTTTTCCTGACATAATTTAAGACATATTAAAAACCAGCAGCATCTTCCCTCTTGAGAAGCTTAATGCCAATATTATTGTCTTCCAAGGGAAGATCATGTATGCTCATAATCGGGTGCTAATTTTCACCCATACGCTCATGTTTAGGCATTAGGCACTATAACTGTAAAATTGAGCCTGCTTGATTGATTCATGTCAAGCCTCATCTCGGCTCCTGCAGTGGAAGTCATCCAGCTGACCCTTTTTACACTAAAAGAAGAGATTTGTGTTCCTTTCTTTCACCTGGAACCATCAAATTGACTGAATAATCTGTAATACATTAGTGCTGACATTTGTTAGGCAAGAATTAAACAAGACACAGTAATCATTCCCCTGAATAAAAATTGTGTTTGATTTCCAGCAGAGTTCTATTAAAAGGACGGCACAGCCCATCTCCTCCAAAGTGGGAAATGTTGAATATTTTCTATGTTAATGAATCGAATTAACACTTTAATGACAGATGGATGATCCCTAGCTGCTCCTGACAAAAGCTGCTGAGGACTTTTGGAGGGGGGATGTGGTTCCTGTGCCTGCCATGAGGACTGCAATGAGCTCTGTAGAAATCCTTGATGCTGAATGTGTAAGGATGATCACAGTAAAGTTTGACCACTTACCTAAAAAGAGACAAAAGGAAGAATGGTAGTTCTCCTACAGCTAGAGCTGGATAGCCCCAGGAAAACCAGTTCCTAAAGGCAGAATTCCCTATTTACAATAAATATGATGCTGTAAAAGGATGGAGTCAGTGGTGTTGGTTTTCATCTCCTCCTGACAATACAGTGTAAAGGGTGGAATAATTCCACCTGAAGTCAGAGGGAATACAGCAGTGTACACCTGGTATGACCACAGTCTGACCTGGTGTCTTTGAGGTCTCAGCATTACTACTGCATTTGGCAATGTAAAACTGCATTGCTGAAGGGATGCCCACTGCTTGTCTGGCTGTGCTGTACTCTCCAGGCAGGGCCAGGCTGTAGTGGTGTTATGGTTTTAACCTGAAGGCAATATATGAAAAGTGTCATCTGAAGAAGCACCTGTTGGTTCTGTACATGACCTGACCAGTCTGCACCTCAGAGGTGCATTTAGAAACACATTTTTTCTTGTCCTGGTGCTGACGCTAGATTTTTTCCAGCTGGGTTCTTGGCTGCAAGTTGAAAGTGAAGATGGGTTCAAGAGGAAGCACACTCTGGAAATAGGCTTTTTCCCTCAATTAACCTGTGTGGGAGAGTATGGGAGCATCACCACTGTGCTGACATGACTCTGGGCTGACCACATCAAAAAAGGCAGCAATGGCTTGGCACAAAGGTGTATGAATTTTATAAAGCAGGGAAAAAACACTGCAAACATTGATAGGGATTGCAATTCATTAAGAGCATCAGGCTTACCTGAAGCTTCACCTGAATCCTTTTAAGGAGCAAGCAAAGAAGGACTGGTTTATGCAATCAGTCTTCCTGGTGGCAGCTGCTGCCTATTGCATTAGGGCAGTTGCCCTGTGATGGAAGGAGAGGGGGTAGAGGGTTCTTACANCTGACAGAAAAAAGATCGAGAGTAGCTTTCTCCTGCCGTAAGCAAAGGGAAATTTTTCCAGCCAGTCAAGATCCTTCCAACTGCTACTTCATCATCATTATGTTTTCTCTCTGCTTAGTGCTGAGTAGGACTAGCCTAACCCAAAACAGCAAACATTGATAGGGATTGCAATTCATTAAGAGCATCAGGCTTACCTGAAGCTTCACCTGAATCCTTTTAAGGAGCAAGCAAAGAAGGACTGGTTTATGCAATCAGTCTTCCTGGTGGCAGCTGCTGCCTATTGCATTAGGGCAGTTGCCCTGTGATGGAAGGAGAGGGGGTAGAGGGTTCTTACAAGTGATTTTTGCTGCCTCGGGATGGCTGGAGGTGCTGTTTCCCTGGAAAACACTCCTGTGGGGGAATTTAAAACCTGAAGGTGCTTATAAAGAATGCCCTATAAAGTGGGATGCAATCTAAAAAGGAATTAACTGAATTCTATGTGGATGCGCCAAGCCTTGGATGGTGTGAGGTCTGTGGGAATGTGCCTGACCCAGCCAGAAGGGCTGCAGCTGCTGGTGGGTGGCTTTAGAGTCTTGCTGCTAGAAGATGGGGTAGGCTGTGGTGAGAAATGTATCCTTGTGTCCTTGTACTTGTTCTGGGTTGTCCCTCGGAAGAGAGGGTGGTTTCTGGCCCAGCCACAGTGTTTCTCCTTGGCTTTTGTTTTAGCAAGTGCTTCCCCTGTCAACCAGTAGTGCTTCTCTGCAGCCTGCCCCAAACACTGCCTCTGGTGTGGGGTGGGTTTCTTCTGGCAAAGTGCTCGAACCCAGCCCTTATTCTGGCTCTGCCTCAGGAGAGCTGTGGAATTGGTATTGCCTCTTCCTGCTATCTTAGGTACTCTCTGGGGTTTAGACTGCTCCACTTGTTACTCCCCTTCTAGCTGCACATGGTAGCTTCTGTAGCAGTCCCTGGTGAATGTCAGCCTGGCACTTGAAGTGCAGGAGAACAATTTTTTAGCCTTCTTGCTAAATATTAGAAAACCTTGGAGGCATGCAGTATGACCCTGTGTTATCTAAAAAATATCCAGCTTCTCAATGTAGCCATTAATTTCTGAGCATGTGGCTTGTTTGGATCTATCTGGGGTGCAAAAGTATCTGTCGAAATTATTCCCAAAACATAAAATTTGGAGCGTTGCTTGCTCTCAGACTTGTAATTTCCTCATTTAATTTTCAATTATGGAACAAACAAGTGCACTCTTATTCCTTGTGCCATACAACTATTAAATTGTTTTAATATTTCATAGCCCCAAACTGCTCATGTTAATCTGTGAATTTATTGTTATAAATAACTAATAGGTGTATAATGAATCATAGCAATGATTTATGGAAGATTCATAGATAGGAAAAAAAGTATGTCAAAAAATACTTTACAAGGGATAATACTGCAGCATTAGCTCTTTCATCCAAGGCAAACAAACATTGCTTGTGCTCTGCATGCCACTCCTCCTGATTTTGCACCCCATTCAGAACAGTAACTCAGGGTTTTCTATGAGGGACTGTACCTTTTAAAAGCTTGGAAACAAGTTTGCCTGATTCATGTTAGCTGGTGCATGACACTGTGGTGTTTTGAATGTGCATGTTGAACATGGGTATTTGAGAGGTCAATTATAAAAGGATACAGAGGGAAGGGAAGGCCTACAAAAAGTAGTGTGAAAAATCAATGGTTGAATACCTTCCCTGGATCCAAACTCCAGGTCCTCTGCTGGTGTCCCCGTATTATTGAGTGACCCCTGTCTATATGTTTGCATCTGATAAAGCAGGGAGTTAAAAGGCATAGAAAGTAGTGGAAATTCTTGTCATGTAGCAATTTTATGGTTAAGTAGAAGAAATTGAAAGATGAAATAGCTAGAGGAATGTGAAGAATTCTGTACTTGATATTAAAAAAAAAATCTAAAAGGTTAAAGGACATAATATTTTGGTTTCAGCTACGATGAAAAAATTTCATCCCCTAAGGCAGCAAAAATCTGATGGGCTAATTAAGAGTTCCATAGGATTTTAATCCCAGAAGTAGTCTGCTCTTTCTTTTGAAATGTCCTGGACTAATCCACCAAAAAATAAATTCTACCAGAGTAGAGAGACCATGTAATTACAGCTGAGCTATCAGGGATATAATTGTTGCCAGATATTGCAAACCTGCTGGCAAACCCAAGCTACAGCAAAACTGCCGGACCACCTTCAAATCAGGTGTGCAGCAGGAACTGCGGGGCTGTGTGCAAAGCAGACTCCACACAACCCTAGGCCTCTGGAAAGATATCCAAAAAAAAAGGAAGAAAGGAAATGGCCTCAGGCTGTACCAGGGAAGGTTCAGTTTGGATAATAAGGAGGAGTTTCACAGAAAGGTTGATTAGATGTTGGAATGGGCTGTCCAGGGAGGTGGTGGAATCACCCTCCCCGAGGTGTTTAAGGAAAGACTGGACATGGCATTCAGTGCCATGGTCTGGTTGACAAGGTGGTGTTCAGTCATAGGTTGGACTTGATGAGCTCAGAGGTCCTTTCCAACCTAATTGACTCCACAATTCTCTGGTGTTACAAAGAGGGTGAAGACAATGCCAGTTGCTCAGACAATTCCTTTACAGGCATGTTGATGCTGGGTGTAGAAGCAATATGTAGCTAAGGAAAGCTTTTAAAGGTTTTTATAGAGTAATTGTGCCCAGCCATATCAAAGCCAGCAGAGTGCTAGAAATAGTGATGTAAGCTCTAAAATAAGGTGTTGGCACAGAAATGAAAAACTCAAGTTTTACAGCAATGAGAATATTCTTCTGGAATGGGACCTACCCTTGGGTGGGGTAAAGGAACTTCTAATATTATTGACTAAAAAAGAACTAGAAAAAAGTGCATGGACAGGCTTGAGTGCTGAAATTTTGAGAGGTACCCAATGGATAATGGAAAGTTGTACTTAGGTACATAAAATTATTCATGCTGAACAGAACATTCCTCACAGGTGACAAACCAAAGTGTTTAACAATATCTCATGGATGTATTACCTCTATGTGGTTTCAAAATGACTGCCTTAAGTTTTGTTAAGATATCTGACTGGTCATGGATTACCTAAATATTGCAAATAGGTCAAAGAAATTATGTTTTCATATTAAACAGTTTCTCTTGCTGAGTAAATAAAACATTGACTGATCCAGAATGGTTTGGGCTTTGGTTTTAGTTTGAATGGCCACAATTCTGTCTCAGTATTTTGTTCAATGTTAGCAAAATGGGAATTTCTAAGGTGTTAAATATCAAAAGAATAAATGTTTGTTAAAGTTGTAGGGTAAACTCTGAACAGTGTGTCCTAGGTTTCAGTGTAAGACGTGCCCAGAACCATGTATTCTATAACCATCTGGCACCAGGTGGGGCAGTGTTTTTCCTTGCCTCCTCCCTGTGGGAGCTATCTTTGTTTAATGGGCAATCAAGGACCCTGCCCATGGCTCATAGATAACTGCCTCTGGACAATCTTTTGTTAATGGGCCCATCAATGCCTTATCATCCCATTGTGAGAAGCTCCACCCAGAGGGAGAAACCAAGCATTCCATCCTAAATATAAACTGGGATTCCAAACACCACAGACAGCCTTTCCCACTGGATTTCCAGAGGACAAGAGCTACCACTGGACTTTCAGACGGAGACCAGACTTCTTTTTCTGCAGGATCACTGCTTTAACAGGACCACTTCATCTGAACTGCTACCAGCACCCTGACTGACAGGATGCCAGGTTGTATTCTGACTTTGTCAGTGGTTCACTTTTGTACTATTGCATTTATTTTACCTTTTCCCTATTAAATTGTATTTCTGACTTGGAAGTCTCACTGGTTTGCTTTCAAACCTGTACACAGTGTTTGTAGATGCAGCTAAACTGCATAAGGGAATTGGTCCTTGCAGTGGAGAAACACGGAAAACACAGTGTTGTGTGGTGTGTAAGTGATGGTAAATTTGCTGGGGACCAAGAGGTGTGTGAGGATCCTGACATGACGCAAACCAAAACTTTCTATCAGTTCCATGAATACGATGCTTCTCTTGAATAAGGAGGATGCTGTCATGTACTGCAGTCCTGTGCTGTAACTTCTTTCAAAGCCAGGAGAAAGAAAACTGACCCTCCTAAAATATTTTCCCAAGGAGATCGCTGTCCTTATGGCATGGCTTTGAGAGAGCTGAACCTCGAAACACAGCACCAGAAGAGGATGAGGAGATTTACGACAGGGTAGTAACGCTGCTTCAGATGTAAGTGGTCTACCATCCTAATCTTACTTCTAGTCTGGCTGCTAGGTAAACTATATCACAATAAGGCAAACCCTAGCTTCCTCATGAAGGAGTTTTCAGCCTGCACCGTGGAATGTGCCCAGGCTAAACTCACTGAACTGATCCCTGAAATCCAGGGCAAACCATTGATGAAACTTGGGAATTAACACAGAGGGGGGGAAAAAAAGAACAAAATATTAAAACCAGTAAGCATTATGAACAGCCTTGATCATTTTGTTCCCTTAGTATTCTATTTTAATATATGATGATATATAGTTGCTTTCTTGATACGATACAACAATGGTTTTAAAAAAGTCAGAAAAATCCTGTATTCTGATGATGTCTGTGGGTTGCCTGTCACGTAACCAGCACTGTGCATGTTGGCCTTGAAAAGCTTGCAGTGCCTCCTAGGTTTCTTGTGACAAATGGGAGTTGATACAAGAACAGGACAAATAGTGCAGAAAAATAGCAAGTGATGAACTCACCTCAGTAACATTTTCTGTAAGCATTTATGTGAGTGTTTGTGTTTGCAAGAAAGTCTGTGTGGAGTGGCATATCCCTGGATGTATGCAAGGGTTCACACCATGAACCTTTGCAAGACAATCTTGAGTTCCCTACTCCTGTTTATAAAAGGTTCAGTCAATCGATCAGGGAACAAAAGCAATAGTGTGTGTCTTAGGTGAAGAGTTAGCTGCCAAACAGCATACAGCAAACAGGGCAGCAGGTCTGCCTCACAAGGCAGTGTCAGTCTTTGGTTACATTGGGTTGGATTATCAGGGCATGGACTTGGGCAATGCAGAAGAACAGATCAGAGGGCTGGGCAAGTGAAAGATTTCTGACAGAGTTGGCTTAGTATTGTGCAAGTATAGAAAACTCCAGGTTAATTGCTTCTAGTTTTCAGGGTTTTATCTTCTGCTCATGGGGTAAGACTTAATTTTTTTGTACTTTAAATTTTTTTAAAAAAAGGTCTGCTTTTCACATTCTGATAAAATTATGCCCTCTGATATAGCACTCAGCTGACTTTGAGATGAATCCTGAGCCATGCAATCATCAAAGGCAGGTACTTTGGAGACTGCTCGCTTTCTTGATCCATCTGAAACCAATGACAGGACTTTCATGCTTTTAATTGGCTCACAATGAATGGGTTCCTCTGATCCAAAGTAGTGCCCCATCATGTCGCTTGGGAGAGGAAAAGAAGAGCGTAGGAGGGCAGGAGGTTAAGTCCTACAAATATATCTGCTGATCTAGTAGTGATAACTCTGCCTTTGGCACAGAAATGTACTTGGTTCCCTGCAAGAGCAGCCAGTACCCTACCCTCCACTGCTGTCACTTTATTGCTGGTATTAAAACCAATTCTTTAAAGAGGTAATACATGGCACTGGGGTTGTTTAGACAATCTGCAGACCTGGCTTGAGTAATGGGCTGTGCTTGAGGATCAAGAACATGGGAGTTAAACAGGTAGTTATAGGTCACAGTTAGTATTGTAATACTTCAGTTCTTTCATGGAATTAGCCCCAACCATGCAAAGCTTGATATTCCAAACATTATGAATGTCAAATTAATTTGCATTTGTACTTTCTCTTGGAAAAGTTAATATTGAATAGTGCAATATTTCAATGGGGATAGATGCAGTTACTGGTGGCTAATAGATCTATCATGAGCTATAAACCTAGTGCAGTAGATCAGTCGGCCAGAGGAGGATGCTGATAGCTGCAAGTCCCACATCTCATTGGGCATCTTCATAGACAGGTAGCCATTATGGCCCTATTTCTACTCCTGAAATCTCAGTGTGTTCAAACATAAAACCTCAACATGCAACAAAGCTGACTCCTCACAGACCCACCTTGGAGCTGGTGGAAAGGTCAGGTCTGGGTGCCTGTTTCATAGTACTCACCAAGCAACATATTTGCCCAGTAAAACTGCTGGCACAATTTTGATTAGATTAAAGCTCAAGGGCTGCCATGTAACAAAGTCAGCTCTGTAACTGCATTTGCACACATACCATTGCCTCACTGTATTCCCTCCACCAGCTGCAGCTCAGGATGTGCCAGATACTTTTAGTGCAGAAGTCTGAGTAAGGGCAGAAACATGATGTTTGGGAGAGGCTGTAGTGGGAGGGTATGAGCACTACACAGGGAAAATGGTGGTAGTGGGAGGCACCATGAAAGACTTCACTGCACCCTTGCTGCCTATGGCTGTAGAGTGGTGATGCTTCTACAAGCATCCTTACAGTAGCACTGAGCATTGTGGCGTGCTAAATACCTGGGATTTTTGTTCCCCTCTGCTGTCCTGAGAGGCATTTCTTGATGCATGTATTTACAGTGGATGTAATATCCTAGAGAAATCTGAGTGTGCTGTAGGAAGAGTATATGTGTAAATACAATTCGATGAGCAATATGTGAGATATACGAAGTCCAGTCCAAGTTTGTTAGTGGTGTGGGTTTAGTGGCATCATTAATATTTATTAACTAAACAAAACTGGATTCTGATACTCATTTCCTCCTAGAAATATTAGAAGCTGTTAGTAACTTAGCTCATGGTAGCCTTTGGAGATCGCAGTACGACACCACTTTTCTTCATGTTTTTGTCAAACGAGACAGAATCCATCCACCCCGTTAAGTAGCAAAATGATTTATTGTCACAGGTTACAAGTACCACTTGTGCTAAAGCTTTATCTTGTCGTTGGTCTGAAAAACTATTCCATTTAATGCCCATTTGCACTTGCCGTGAAGCTGCTGAGGGTGACAGGCCTCAATTTCTGTAGCTGCCATCTGATAGCCAGTGCCCGTCACTAAAAATTTAACAGGTCATTCAATGCTAGTCAACAAAAGACCCATGAAGCCTCATTTCACACCAATTACTAGTTAGTATATGTACACAAATTGATTTAAAAAATTCTTAGGGACTCCTCTATGCTATAATCTGGCCACACGTGTCTCTGCTCTGAGAGCATCCCTCTCTAGCAGGTCCTGTCCTTTGCAGAAACAGTGCCCCTGCTTGCCACTGTGCTCTGCCCTCAGACCAGGTCTGCCCCAGCACTGTTTATATTCCCTGTTTCCAAAGGAGTACTTTGGTTCTGGCTGGAAAACCTTGGGTCTGCAAAGCAGGTTCCTGGCCAAATTCCAGCTGGGTGGCACGCCTGGGGGCTCCTCTGTTCCTCCTGTCGCCGTCCTCACCCTTTCAAAAGATATGGCCCTTCCCTCTTTATTGTTCTGCTTATTTTGGACACTGATGCTTTGTTAGATTTCACAACACCTCTTGCCACATTCTTGAATGAACTGTTATGGTAGTTTGTCGAGCATCTCGGATGTTTTCTTTGCAGTAGGAGAATAAGCATTTATTATTTGTTGTTAGTGATTTACTTAAATGTTAAGTGCCAGTCTTGAGGCTTTAAACTTCCCTCTAAACTATTCTTTCAATCTCTAGTTTGTACAGATAATTTGTAGACAGGGACGTTTTATAAAAGCAAATTTTTTTGTTGGTAGAAACAAACAAAACAACCTCACAAAGGACCCCCACTCAAGATAAAACAACATCGTGGAATCATGTGCTTTTGGACCCGTAGCACAGCTTTTTAAAAGATCTCTGGAAAATCAGAACAACTGCAGAGTGCAAATAATGCTTTGTTCTTACACAGAGAGAATCTGTGCTTTTTCTCTTGGGTCGTTTTTTCCATTTCTAAATTGCCATGAGAGTAAAGTTGCCTGCAGCAACTGGTGGGCTAAGTATTCCCCATCCATCTCCTGAGTGTCACCTGCTAAGGTGAGGAGCCTGAAAAAGCCTGGACACATTATGTATGGGTGGCCTTTTGTTTATGACAGACAAAGGCAAAATCCTCTGGATTACTGGAAGATATCATATAACACACAAGATGGAGTTACTATTATTCTTTTCTAAGGCATATTGTGTTTCCCTTGGGCAGAGAAAAGAAAGTGCAGCCAATCCTGGAAGGGTAGCGCCTATTAAAGATTTATGCAAGCCTGAATTATTTGGCTTTAAACTTTTTTCTCTTTTTAATAAGCAAGATGCTTTCTTTAGGCACAGCATGCTGAAGGAGATGGTATCACTGGTAATCCTTGGCTTAGGCACAGAGCTCCTAAATGGTTTGAATTAGGTAGATGATGAGACTTTGATTTATTTTTTTCCTTCCCCTTTCTTTTTTTGTTTCTGCATTTAAGGTTTCACTGCAACATTTCCCACTGAAGTAGCAATTTGTTGGGTTTTTGCCCCCTGCCTCTAAGTCTTTTTTTAGGTGTATTCATTCAGTGAAACAGCTTTGAAGCTGTTGAACTGTGTAAATGTTATATTAACATTTTCATTTGCAATTATAGACATTTACTTGCTCTTGTTGAAACAGCCCTTTCAAGGGGAAGGGAAGAAAGCAGGAAGTGAAAGTACATAAAGAAATGGAAAAGTAGCCATGTGCTTGATTTAATTTTAGAAATAAATCATTTCAACTTTTAACTTACACTTCTCTAAGCTAGCAGTTAAGGATGGACAAACGAGGACTACTGAAAGAAATAATTTCTTTTTTTTCCTTTGTTATGTTTTCCTTTGTTATATTAGGTCACTTAATTTTCACCTGTTTGATTTGCATATGGAGATTTGTCCAGTAAGTCCTGCTTTTTGAATTTAAGCAACACAGAGGAAAGCTCTGGGTGGCTCGTATTCATTAGCCTGAAATTCACAAATTACAAAATGGCAAGCAATTGCCCGAAATCAAGATGACAAATAATGTGAATTAGCTGTTAGTCCAGAGGGTTTCAAGCTCCTGTGGCTTGATTAAATTAAGTCTAGTGTGCTTAACTCAAAGTGGCAACTGATCCTTTAGGAAAAAGCCCTACATAATCTAATACAAATTATGATCTTATGGGTTATTTAAAACATCCAGTACACTTAATGGAAGAATTTTTTTTGTGGCTTTCTACTGGGTCATGTTATAATTTCTAGGTAACGTAGTAATTTCTGTGGATAACTTCCACAGAACTCAAATTAATCTCTCCTCATTCATTCTCACACTTTCTTCCATGTTTTTCACAACAGTGATATTTGTCCTCTGAATACACTTTGCCATGCGACAATTGTATCTGTAGCAGGATTTCTGACAGAAAGTGTAGCTAATATTTCAGCGTTAAGTTTGCGTGATGTGGCTCCTTCTCTCTTCTATCAGTGGTTATTATTTCAACAGATTATTTTTTTTCTGCTGCCAAGCCAATGCCAGGAGCATATTTGTGTTGTTGCTGTTGCTCAGCAACTGCGATCTCTTCACTAGGTCTGACAGTTGCTTTCTCTCCAGGAGAGCAGAGATGCAAGAAGGACAGATGCACTGATCCTCAACGCATTATCAGATCTTGTCACACACTCGCTTTGAAAAGCTGATAGCATCTAATAATCTTACTCAAGGCTCATTTTACACATCATTGGGCTTTTACAGTTAAACTTAGAAAAATGTATTGTCTTGCTCTGTCAAGGCAGGGAGGTCAATAATTAGGCCACTTTTCATCAAAAAAAAATAAACTGTATCCTTTTAAAGAAGCTCGGTCCATATAGAATGGTATTTTATCCCATTTAGAAGCTGTAGATCCATTAATTTCTCTATCAGTCCTTACCAGTGATCTTCACCTTGATTCAATAGACCTTTGTGTGGTGGAGCTTCTGCTTAACAGTATAAGCATGATATCAATCAGAAAATGAGTCATATTGTTGTATTTTAATCCAGGATAACTAGGAATAGTAATTGCACTATCCTCGTAGGAATCTATTACAGGTGAATAGACACTCCTTAAACTGTAGAAGGGATGTCCAAAAGAGAAAAATAGTTTTAATGAGATAAAATACTATCCTGCAGTTTAGTAGGTCAAGATTAAAATAAAAAATGACTGAATATTGCTGATAATAAATTACTTCAAACCCAGTGACACAGAGACCTGCAGAACAGTCTAAGCCTGGTGAATAACTGAAGAGTAAAAAAAGCATTTTAGATTGTGAGGGCCATAATGAAAGGTGATTTAAACCAAGTTGGTCTGTCAGCAAGTAGGACTTGCTCTGAAGGCACTTTGTGATGCTCTGACCAGGAAGCCTTGCGTCTTTGGGAACACATGAGGGTATACATCAAGCCAAAGTGCCAGAAAAATATATTTTGGATCAAATCTGTAAAATGGTTGCTACAAATTGACAGAGCCAGACAGAACCTGCCATGAGTTTAAAGGGACTCTGCACAAACTTTTTGAGGTGTGAACAGTGGCTTCAGGCCAGCCTTGCAAGCAGGGGCAGGAAGGTGACCACAGCCTTCTGGGAAGGGTTCAGGCACTACCCACAGGGTGCAGGTGTTTAAGTATGACTGGCTGTAAAATATCTGGTATGATTATAATAAGGAAACTGATGATCACCTTGAATGTGATGTGTTAGTAGTCAGCATTGCTCTTTCAGAGGAGGAAGACAGTGAACTACAACTCCCTTAGGGTTTTTTGGAAACTGCCAGCAATGGTGGCTGCCACAGGCTGGCAGGTGTATCTCCTGGTGATCCAGGCTGGAGATCATCCTTGCAAGTCTCCAGCCCCAACACTTGAGTTGCTTTTCATGGAAGGCAAATACAAACACCAAGCTTGCCAAGGCAAGGAGGCAGACTCAGTGGTCGCCTGCCTTCAGGCCTGGGTTGAGACAAGTTTTTACCGGTCTTAAGTCATTTAAGCACTTTTCTAATTACTGAAGAGTGGGAGGGGGCCTTCTCATCCAGTCACTGGAAGGGGAGGAAATCAAAACACAAAGAAACCTCAAAAAACACTGAAGGAAATTAAGTTATCATAGGACCAAGAGGAAAATATTTTCATGAGATGGGAAAGAAAGCAAATGAAGAATGAGACTAAATGATGAGAGGGACAGGACAATTGCTGAAGCGGCTTAGCTGATTTTAATTTTTCAATTTAGAAGGTACAAATTGGGAAGGCTGTTCAATGCCTGGATGTGTTCCTGGGTGTCTTAATTTACTTTATATGTATTTAGTTAGAGATGATGAAATTTTGCAAAAAATCTGCTGCTGTCTTTGTAGTGTGTTGGCCAATTACTGCACATAGACAAAAAGCAAACACATTTGATAGTCAAACATGGAACAGTGTGCGTAAAGCGGAACCTGGTTTTTAAAGCACGTTCGCAAATTATCAATGCTATTTCATGGATCTCTGTCAATCTGACACCATAGACACCAAGAGAGAAGCTCTTTTCAAATGAGGCTCCTGAACTAGTGTACAGCATAGCTGGAGAAGCAGCAGCAGGTTCTTTATAGTCTCTTGGTATGTGTGTACACACACAGGAGCCAAAAATGTTCTATAACACTAAAAAAATATTTTTCTGCTATTAATAAAGGCTGCATATGTGTTACAGCAATTATAGCAGGTGTTACTGGTTTTTCCTCAATATACAAATTAATACCATTCATTTAAAAATCAAAAGTTCTCTGCAGATTTTTCTGAAGAATCAGGGGTGACAACCTTGTGTTCGTTAAAGGAACTTGAATATGCTGAGTGTGTTTCTTATTAGTTACATAATTAAAAGCCAAGCTCACTAGTTTGTAGTCCAAATACTGGTTAACTGCCCAAAATATTGATCTGGATCTCCAAGGAGAGGTTTTCCCTATAACTATTTCTATTTGTATCTTCATTACTCCAAAGGTGCTATGTTACTTACACAGGTGTCTTTCCAAAGCCAAACCCAGAACCCAAGTGTCTAGAATCAGCTTTTAGCTGGAGAATGGATACAGTTTTGTTGTTTTCTTTAATACAATATCTGCCTAATATTGTATTAACATTTAATTATGGGAAGACATGGAGCTACTTGGGTAGCAAAGCCCTTCTGTTTGAAGCACAGTTCTCAAATATGTCTAAAATCTCATGTTATGTTTTGGAGGTTTTTTAATTCCTATTGCTTTTAACCACACTGTGGCCTATGCAACCTGGCTAATATTTGTGACATCTAATTAATTCTTTACATCCTGGGGTTGTCCTAAAATGTTGCTGAAGTCAGAGGAGAAAACTTAAAACATTCAGGGCCCTTTGTGTTTTCAGCAACTCAGTCTGCAAACAATTTCACTCTTATGTCATTTCCCTGTGATGAGACAGGAGCAGTCCCACACCAGCAGGTAATGGGGGAGATAACGTGTTCATGTGTAATACTTAAAAACAAATCTAAAGTGACATATACTTGTCTCAGTTTCGGTCTATGAAACAAAAGTGTGAGGCCTTCTGGGCTTCATTTGCTGTTTTGGGGGTTTCTTTAGAATTCATTGGTAGCAGGATAAGGCAGCCCCTTCCTCTGTTAGTATAAAGAAAAGGATGGGCTGTCAGCTGGAAGGATAGCATGGGTTAATAAAATAAAGTGGTCTCCATCCATGGGTAGTCTTGCTTAAGCTTTTTTTTGTCACTAAGGCAAAGGGGGAGGATTGGAAGGAAAACAGTGGCACAGGTTTAGAGACACTTGCAGGGATGACCCTTGTTGGAAGTTCATGGAAACAAAATGGAATAAATACAAATTTCCCTGCCAGGCAAAGCAAGCTGGCTCCCAGTGCTCACCAAAGCTGAGAAGCTGGATGGAAATGAACTTCAAAGGGAATTTGTGCAAAAGACCCTAAGAACCAATACACAGTGACTGAAAGCGTGCTTTCCTCAGTGCTCATCTGGGCCGACATGGTAAATATTTCCAATTGACATGGAAGGTAATAGATGAGGAAACATCCCTTAGGTGTTGCACAAAATGTTTATAATGTTACTCACTGAATCTGTGCTTAAAATTCTTGAGTTCCCAGAGTTCAGATGACAGCCCTAAAAAGAAATAACAGTTAACAGGATATGCCAGCCTTTTGCTGCCTATCTTAATTTTATCTTTAGCCCTTTACTACTCAGCCAGTTTCGGATCTGTTGGGTCACTTTGACTGTGCAGAAGCTTGCACTGGCCCAGATCTGATCTTTGCCACTGGATTAGTACAGCTGAAAGGGCACCAGTGGCCTCCCCTCCTCTGTTATGGATGTATCAGATCGATTTTTTTCATCAAACTGACCTATAGTATGTTTCTACTATGTCAGCTGGCTGCTGCTTTGCAGACTTTACGAAGGGGAAAACACTTTTATGTTAACATTATTGTGGAAACTATTAGATAAGAGTACTTGCTTTGACATCAAGGGCAGAACTGCTCAATCCCTCCCTCACATTGCTTTGTAATGGCTTCACACGTGGCCAGAAGACCTAATATTGAAGAGAAACAAATTTTTGAATACACACAATTATTTTAATATCAGTGGCATTCCTTATGAAACACTGAAAGCTATCTGGGTTCCTATACAGGGAATAAAACCTAATGTGTGATTATTGTCAGTATTCTGTTTCTTGATTGGTTATAAATGGCTCAAGTCAGTAAATATCAATATAAAAATATTTAGGAAAGGTTAAAGCCAACAAAAAGCAAACAAGGAAAAACTAGAATGCTGGCTTGTGTAAAATATAACTTTTTGGTTGAGACATCTGCAAGGCTGTGCCTGGAATCCCTGCTGTCTGCCTTGCTCCACACAAGGAATATTTTGTTTATTACAGTTTAAGCAATGATAAAATAGTCCATGATTGAGCTCTGCTGTTTGTTTATCTGTGTTATAATTTGAGGCATGATGTCATTAGGCTTAAAGGCTATACTTAATCTGTGTTTATTCTTCTTATGACTTGATGTATTACTCAATACCTCAGTGCATTATTAGCTGATCTTAATGGACTTTTTTATTACTGTTTGAGCTTTTTCATGTTTCAGGTGACTTGCTTGTGTTTCTTGCAGGGCTTCTACTGTACCACAGAAGCTGCTTTTAATTCATTGAAAGTATACGTGGAAAACCTCATGCAGTATTATATAAAACAGACATCTAAATTTTATCATAGAAATTCTAATTGGAGATAAACTTGTGAAAATCCCGTGGTATTGGGATTTTGGTTTTGGTTTGGGTTGTTGTTTTTTTTTTTTTTTGGGGGGGGGCCAGTTTAAAGTTAAGAGAGTAGGTGACAAAAATAGGTGAAAACATACCTAAAAAAATTGTGGCATATTGCAGTAAGGTCCTCAAAGCTTTCAGACCAGATCACTATGCTCAGAAACTTCCATCTAAAAGCAGGTTTTTTTGGGTTTTTTTTTTTAGATCAAGTGTGAAGGGAGAAACAGAGAAAAACTACTTTGTAAGATACACTGTTTTTTTTAATCCTTCTATCTACCCCTAATGCCTGATAGAGAAAGGCACTGGACTACTGAAGCAGCTGTGCGCTTTCACCTCACTGTGTGAAGAAGGCAGTTTATGTGAAAAGCAGCTATAACTATGTACATACCTTTCCTATATCCATTTCTATCTCTAGCTGTATTTCCTAAACACCTTACAAATCATGTAGAGGGTGATTCTATATGTGGTTTTTGATTCATAATTACATGTTTCCCTATTTCAGTATAATTATCAGTGATCTTTGTAATTTTCCTCCCCATCTTCTGGCTCACACAATGTAATATTATTTTTGTACACTAATTCCTTTCAAGGAAACAAAATATTTTGACAGCTGAGCCAGCCTGTTTGTTATGTGTAATAGACAAAAAGCTTCCCCAACTGTTTAAATATCACACACAATATTTTGGATGGGAGGTGGAGAGTAAAACTACTGAAAATTAGGCTTTTATGGTTTGTAGTAAAACTAGAAATGAACAGCCAGGTTTTATTCACCAACCAGTGTGGGTCACATCTCCTGCGCCAAAACCCATGGGAGCCAAGATACCATTTCCTTCCTTCCCATTCCTGTGCCTCCCCATATACGTCATTTCTTTGAAACCTGTGAAACCCTAGAGATGGTTAGATATACTCTCAGAGCAGCAAGGGTTTGTGCTTATAGGACAAAGTTTTTTGATAGTGCTGGGCTCTGATAATTCATTAGTTAAAGTCCTTTTTTTCTTGTAATGCAGGGGACGATATTGACAGAATTTCACTTCAAGTTAGTCAAAATCTGAAAAAATAGTAAAAAATAAATATTGTTAATAATCTTTAAAAAAAGGTGAGGCTGATCAGTAACCTTAAATGAGCCAAATAATGGCATACTGATATTTATCAGATACTTGTTTTCTTGGTATGGTTATATGAATCCCACAGAGCTGTCCCTTTAATTACAAACAGGGTACCAAAGCTGTGCTGAGATAAAACAGGCTCCTGTTATAAAGAAACCATAAAGTAATTGGTGGTTTAGTCTGTTACAGTCCTTTCCTCTTTAATAGCATATTGACAAAATTCCTTTTTTTTTTCCAAGACATTTACCAGTGAAACACAAATTTTCAAGTAAAAAATCTTGACACAGCAAACCACAAGTAAGATTGGCTGGTTCATTGTTGGCTCCCTAAAACTTCAGGATTGTGTTAGTTAGCTGCAGATAATCATCAACATACAGATGTTTTAGATATCCATGGAAGTGATGAAGGCACAAAATTCTTGTGTGAGCAAATGCATATTGACCACCTACAGCTGTGTGCATCTACATTTACAATGTGAATGAATTCATGTAAATTTTATTGTTATAAATGTTAGTGCTAGCTAACTAGTTTTTTATCGGATGTGTATAATAAGAGCAAGTTATTCATAAACAGAGTATTTTTCCCAATCTTTGTGTGGTCTTTTTAAGGTTGATTTTGGTCCTTTGAAGCAGTCGCTGGTTTTTCTTGCACACAATTATATAATAAAAAATTAACTTCTATTTACAAAAAACAGCTATTTACTCATCCAACTTTTACCCTTTCAACTGCTTGGCTGAGGTCATTGGTTGTGCTGTGGTTCCCTGTTTAGTGACAAATGCACGAGGAGATCAGAAAATAATGAATTCACTTAAATGAATCTATGCTTAATTTATGTTCATAATGGTATTTGCACATCTGTACAAAAATATTGGTCTCGTAGCATCATTTTAATGCAAAATTCCTGCCTGTATAAATATCTACATCTAACCTGGGTACTTGTTGCATGGCTTTGGAAAGAAAGGCTTTGGAAATATTACCAGGAACTCCAGTAAGAGAGGAAAAGGCGTGCACAGAAAATGTTGTTTATCTGCCACCTTACATCACTGAGATCTCTTGTTTGTGTATTTCTGTGATTCTTGCCTCAGAAAAAAATGCCCCTTCCTGCATTGAATTTCCAAGGAAAAAAACCTCATTATCTGACTTTTTGTGCACCCCTCAGTTCAATTTCAAAGGGCCTCCTTAGCCTTCTCAGAAGGTCAGAGTGTGTAGTCCAGGAAAGATGTTCTTGGTCACATTTGATGCAAAGCATGGATGCTTTATACACCTATGACTGAGAAGTTTCTCCCTGAATTTAACCTCTGTACATGGTAATTTTGCCAGTACCTACAATCTTGCTTCATTTTCAAAGCTGCATGGGGTGGCTGACTTTACTGCAAGATGAGAGAAGCATTTGTGATGCTGAGACTACTGCTGGAGTTTGGAGGTGACAACAGGATGTGTGGCACTTAGTGGCACTGCTGCATTGTCACCAGCCTGGAGCATGGAGAGGGGCAAGGGACCTGTTGGAAAAATTACACTTGAACATAAGTAGGTGTCAGGAGGTTTTGTTTGGGCATATAGCAAAGCCATTGATTATGAAGAGATTTGCTGTTCAAGGCTCTTTATTTACAGTATAACTGAAGTCAACTATTGCAGTCCTAAAGCAAGGACTGTGATTTTTAGAGGGTTTTTTTAGAGTCTTCCATGGAGTCTCAAGCATAAACTTTGAAATGACATTGGATAAGAAAGGCAATATCCTTTCCTTTCCACGTATTTGTTGTGTTACATCCTGTTCTCTATTGCACATGGAGTAAATCTGGAGTTAGCTCTGGGATGTTCAAAGCACTGATCCCCCATATACACCAGTGTAACCAACAGCAGAAATGGGGCTAGGCAACTTATTAAACTCATCAGATGTTGAGACTGTCCTACCCACTGCCTTTTTTCAAAGTTACCTTATTATTGTCTGGTTTCAGCAGAGCCTCACATGTCATTTTAAGTGCAATCTTTACTCATTTTTTTTCTCTTATAGTCTGTTTTCCTTCTGTAGACTGTGCAAGTAGGTTTTGCAACACCAAACACCAGAAAAATGCACCAGGTTCTTCAGATTGATGCTAGGGAGGAAGATAATGTTACTCTGCAAACGTGGCACTTCTTTCGATGCTGCTAAAATATGTAAATTCATATCATTGATTCTTTCAGTTTGCACTCCTTCCTTTTGAGGAGGAGGCTAATAAGGTGGGAAGATATATGTGGATTAAACAGCCAGGTAAAGGGGCTCTTCTAAAATAGTGTCACTGGAAGGTAATGCACCAACGAATTGAAAGATGTGAGGAGTAACAGGCCTCACAGCTATTTACATCATCTAACCTCACTAGGGAAGCCAGATCATGACAAAATGCTCAGAAATGCATTGCAGAAGAAACAACCAAACCAAAAACCAGCTAAATGAAATAATGCATGTGTATTCAGGGGTCTTTCAGTCATCAAATAAGGTGCTAATCATATCTTGAAATTTATATTTATATCAGTTTGGGACATTTTTCTAAGTCTGCACATGGTTTTAAGGAATTTCTATAGTATCAATATAATTTCTTAATTAGGTAGACTGCCATGAGAGCCCATTTTTTCCTTTTTTTTAATGCACGAAATATTCACAGTTAACTGGTTTTGGTAGAGACAAGAGATCTGCACCTCATCTCCCTGACATGCCAGAATTGACGAGCACAGAAAGATGTCTGTGAAACACACAGCAGCTTCTGCAGATGGATGATTTTGCACACAAAAAAATACTACCAGGCATAGCTGCTCCTGCCTTAAATACTTGCAGTGTTTCTCTACCACAGCATCAGCAATTGATGGTTTACCAGTAGGGCTTTTATTCCCAGGCTCTCAAGATAAAGTGCCTATTTTTTGCTGAGGCTTTTGCTATTATTTCATGTGCTTATTACCCTAAATCCTTGGATGGAAAACTTTAACATTCATTCATGTACAACTGCATATTTCATAGTCAGTCACACAGACGAGAACAGAAAGTAAGAACACTGTAGTGAGACATCTCTTCCTGATGATATTAGTATTTGAAATACTTTTATTAAAATACACTACCCTGAGATTAACTGAGCAGTTAATTACCAGGTAACTGCTAATTTTATTTTGTTCCAGTTTAAAATTAGCAGTGATTGCTGAGCCAAGTGCTGTAGACTTGGGCCTTAGCAGCAAATAAGTTTCTGATACGAAGTCAGGTGTGTGTGTAAATGCTCTTCTCACAACAACAGAGTTGCAGTTATGTTTCTGACCATTTTTCCTGCAGCATTTTGCTAATGATGGCCGTGTATTTTGTGATGGCAGTACAGTGTTAACTGTGTCTGCAGCTTCTTATTTAGGTGGCATCTCCGATTTGTTACACTCTAGAAAAAAATCTGAATCTATATTGAGGGGAAGGAATGGGTTGTCAATTTTGAGCAAAACAGCTCTCAAAAGTTGCATGATTTTTCCAAACAGGCAGTTTGTTCCCTTGGTATAGAATGAGTTTGATATTGGACTTTCTAGTAGACTAAGTTATGTAAGGACTTAGAAGAAGGAAATATTGCCAAAGAGGCTGCAAAGTTGTAAGAAGCTGTATTTGGAAAGAAGAAAGGACGATTAATTGTTCTCCTTTGCAAAAGACTGAATAAGGAAAAAAAAGGCAAGAGGTGGGAGTTTGTTAGATAAGAAAGTAGAAAAAAAAATTGAGTGACCATTTGAGTTTGCCTTTACTTCCTTAATCTTTCTCCTTAAATACTCACTTTTTTCTCTACTCTGTACCTCTATACAGTATTAGCGTTCTTTGTTAACTGGTTTCAGTACGGGAGAAAAACCTCTTTTTATCTTTTCAAGAGGTTACTTACATCAGCTCATTGGTGACAATTAGTTTTTGCTCTAGTTAGTTAGACACTTAACCTCAGCCTGTTAAAAGTGGAGAATTTAATCTATTTTAAAAAGTCATTTGTCACTGTAGGGTGACTTTGACAGGTACAGCAGTGTTACTGGCAAATCCCTGGGATCTCCTGGTCAACAGCAAAGTACCAGTTGCTTTCAGGGTGCCAGGAGTGCAAGTCACAGGCTGACTATTGGCTAGGAAAATCTGAAGTAACCTTTCAACTCTAGGAGTTTCCTTGCAGGAGAGAGAAATCAAAGGCATTTTTGAGTTACAGTTTGGGATATCTTGCACTGCTGGCGCTTTCATGGTCCATAAATGAAGACTTCATGCTGTTGATCTGTTCTCTCTCAAAACAAGTAAGCTTTCTTCTCCCCATTGAGCACACAGCAAAGCAGAGAACAAATTGTACTGTTGGTGGAAATGGCAATGCTTAGTCATTCTGCATTCACTGTAGTTTTTGATGACAGGCCACAAAAAATGAAGAACTAGGTCAACAGGAAGGATGAAAGCTTTCTGCTGCGGTGTGCTGCTAATCATCCTCATGGCAGTCATCTTATTGATGTTAGAGACAGTTTAAACATTGTCTATTCAAAGCTGAAGCGAAGCTAATTAACCATCCACTCTCCTGTGGCTATGCATGGCCAGTAGATTCCTGCACCACTCGTAACTTCAAAAGAAAAAACAGGTCCTTTTCACCTGTGACTTAAGTAGGCAAAAATAGTTTACGTAAAAAGAAACCCAAAAATATACTTTAATTTCCAAAAAAACCCCTATAATAACTGCTGAGAGGAGTCCTGCTATTCTAAGGAACACCAGAATATGTTCCAGTACATATTAGGGTATCATCATGTGCTGAAATATATGCTTTCACTTTGATTATTAAAAATTAAGAGCTCTTTACTTACACAAGCATGAATACTGTTCCCTGCCAAGGTTTGAGAATTAAGTAGTCCTGTTCAATCAGTAATTTATCAACATTTTTAGATCACAAATAGTCATACATACTAGAGTTGCAATATGCTACTTCAGACTTGACTAATGAATGAAGTATTAAGCACACCTAGTGATTTCTATTTCAACTTTATCTCTGTAAACTAGTATTGAGTTTCTGGCAATTTACATTTTTAAAAAGAGCCAATTTTAATAATAACTTAGAAAGTCCAACTGATTTGCAAAGAGAGGAAATGTTTCCCAAAATGAGTAAACAAGACCTGTCTGGAAAACACTGGGAGAGGGGGAAGAAAGTGTTTAATTTTTTAAAAAAAATCAGATATAAAAAAGGGATAGAACTGTTTAGTGGACAATGATAGTAAGTCAAGAAACAATTAGGCAACATTGAAAAGGAAAACAGAGAAATTACAGAAATTACATTGCTGGTAATGCAGTCTGGCCAGAAACTCAGTTTTAACACTCCAAGTAAGTCAGGCTGCAGCTGCTTTACATCATCTGAGCGCTGCAAAGAGCTGCAACAAGGCAGTTGCAGCATAGCCATGAGTTGAGGTTCTTAGTTGGTTATTCAGATAATGTTCTTTCCACACAATGAAAGGGCAGTCTTAATACAAATGTACAAATGACTGCTTGAGGAATGAGCACAGTTGTTTCACCTTTTCATAAACCGTGCATGTTTCTGCTTGCATTAAAGAGCGGAGTGTGAATGCTCTTGGGCACTGCACTTTTATTGGGATTTTTTCCTCTGTTTGTCCTTCCAGGGAAGCTTGTTTTGTCTCAGTCTCACTCTCCTGTATAAAGACTGGCATGTAAACACATGCCAGACTGTATGGAGTAGTTATGTTATAGGCAAATATCCAAAAAGGATCACAACAAGACCATCACATTACTGTGGTTGTGAAGGGTTTTGTTATTTTTTTGGTTTGGTTTGGCTTTTTGGTTTGGTTTGGTTTTTGTAGTTGTTGATTTGGTTTTGTTTTGGTTTTGTTTTTTTAAGACTTATCTTAGCAGAATGACATTTGCCCATCCTTGCCAGTTCCCTTCATTTCCAACCCACATACCTGTCTGCACCCTCCAGCCCATTTTAATTCAAGCCAACAAAAGCTGAAGATCTGAGAGATGATGCTTGCACAAGCTTTATCAAATAAATGAAATGCAAAAAAGCACTGTATTTCCACACCTGTCCAAGCCACAACATGCATATTGCTCGCCCACTTGACAGCTGCAGCTTTTGAAAGGGAAGAGGCGTTAGGGGACAAAACTAAATGGGAATCACTAAAGATGTAGAGCACAAATTTGAGGGAAACCAGGCTATGCCAGTACTGTGTGTTATGTAACAGTTTGATTTACCTAATATTTCAGTCTCTGTTTTTCCATAATATTTTAATCTAAATCGACTTTCCTCAGCTAACAAGATTAACTCCAGATATGTAGGTATCACCCTGCCTACCTCTTGATTATTTCAGTGACTGCAAGTTTTAGGTTGTGTTGCTCGTTGCCAAGCACAGAGATGCAGGCTCAGCTCTTCCATGTGAAATGCCTACAGCAGTTTCCCAAAAGTATTAATGAGAAAGTGGCACCTTGTTCTTCACAAAGGGCAAGATTGTGTTGACTTTATTTCAGTTTATGAGCACAGTTTATGAGCACAAATCATAGTTAGAGCAGTATAGCTGTAAGCAATCTTCAGATTCACTGCTGCTTATGTGACAACACTGTGGAGACTGGCACTGCCACATCCGGCTTGTCCAAAGAAATAGTTGGTGTTTTGGTGTTGCTATACACAACATATTGACCTGCTTGTGTGGTATCTAGGGGGAAAAAGCACTCCTGCTATGGTCTGTTAGTAAAACCTCTATTATGATATTTTAAATCAAAATAAAGGTTGTACTTAAGCATCCTCATTACATATTTATCTTGAGATGCACTTTCATTCATTTAAACACTTGGTCTTTCTGAACTCTTAAATGTCCTCATCCACAGCATCTAATGTGTTAGCCTTAAATGATGTGGTGTTTTCCCTTTAGCTTGTGTTTGAATTGGGAGCACAGAGAAAATCGTCTCCTCAGTGGTACAAGCGGAACAGAGACTACAAAGGTGTCTGCTGTGGACACTTTTGAAATGGGAGAATGTTTTCTATTCAGCACAGACATACCTGTGCAGATGTTGCTGGCAGAGCAAGCCCCATGCTCTCCTGTAAACACCCAGGGCAGTGGAACATATGCCAGGGCAAAAGGGCAGGAGTGATTAAGACAATATGTGATTTGACTGTCCTCACCTGGTAATTGGTCTCTAGAGAAGGATATGCAGTTTGCTTTAGCCTGAAGTGGTGCTGAGCCTGTGTCAGGAGTGGGCAGATGTTACTGGTGCGCTGACAAACCCCCACACCTCCTGCAAATGTGTGAAACCTGGATGCGCTCTGTGCTCCATCTCTGCAACACTGCTGCACTTGGGTTATCTCATGTGAGCTTTTAAAGCTGCTGGTAGAGAAAACTGCAACAATGGTGTACGAACTCCAGTGGGCTGGGACTGTGAAGGAAAAGCTGCGGAAGCATGAAGAATCATTAATTTTTCCCATGGTGTTTGACTCAGCATGTGATCTTTTGGCCAGGAAAATACTTGAGGCAGCGCAGTTAGTAACACTTCTCCCAGAGGCTGTCATAACCATGCTTTAGACACTGAGTCACAGATGTTTACTCAATCATCATCGCACACCCTGGTTTCTAAGAATTACACAGAGATGGGTTCAGCGAGGCTCATTTCGTGAATGGCCCTTTCTGATAGCAGGCACCCCATGTATAAATTCTCTCCATACATTTTCCTGCAGTTCAAATTACAGTGCTTGATTAATTGATTTGACTGAAGAGAATGCACCAAGTAAAGTTCAAATGCAAAGAGTAAGCAGCTGGACACATGTTCGCTTTCTTTCACAGTCTTGTTAGTTAATTTTGGCTGATGATTTCATGCAAACTGTGGTACTGAAGAGTACTCACAGCGCTGTCTCACCGAATATAGATAAAGTTCCCGAGCTGTTGGAAGTGTGAAATACGTTTCGTAGAGGGCCAGATTCTAGTCCTGTTGATATCTGTGGGAGAATTGCTGTGCTTTCAGGGGATCGGTATTTGGCCCTTGATGTCCTCTTTGAAAGTTGTAGACTTCAGGTTGTCATTTTTTATTATTATTTTTTACTAGAAATGGGTATTTGGAAGATATTTAGTGTATCAGAAACATTTTGTTGTTGCACATATAAAATTCCTGTCAACAGGCTGATTTTAGACAGCTTGTTGAATGAGTTTTCTAAGTCATTCAGACAGAACACTTGCTTTAAAAGTGTGGCTTATGCTCTTTAAAGGAAGTTGATATCATCAAATTTCAAAGGAGTAGGAGATTTGCTGCCTTTTTGTACTATAAGCAAGCTTCCTTCTAGAAGTCCCAAACCTAAAGCTGGCAAAGCCTGTGATATATCCTTGATAGCTCTTTGGTTTGAGCTTTTATTTTGTGCCGTCAATAGGCAGAAACAAGTCTTACTGATTCAGAATCCTGACTAGTCCTGAAGTCCTATAGTGGTATTTTATATCCTTCCCCCCAGCAACATTTTGCATTCAATGCAATTCACTAGTAAATGAAAATAATCTTCTGTATCAGGAAAGATTTAGACATTGTATAATTATTATTCTTTCCATACATGTGAGAATGACACCTGTGTAGCACCAGCCCATAGCCATTTCCTGGGCTAAGCTGACCACTGCCTAAGGAGAACAGCAGTGTTAGGAATTGTCCCTGTGAAAGCACACAGCGGCTGCCAGGGACACTCAGTCTGTCACACTGCTGCTGCTCTGCCTGCAGAGGTGAGACAGACACGTGTGGAAAACCTCTGGTCTCTTCCTCATGTGGATTGCACAAAACCTGCATGAAACAGGATCAGTATTAATTACTAATCTCAAGCAAAGTTACAAGGTCTGAGTAAAGAAGAGTTTTAAAGGGCAAAGAAAAAAGCAGTAGAGTCTGGAAAAGCAGCTATGGGTCCTGTAATCATGCTCTGAAACTACTAACCTACCCCTCAGATCCATGAAATGCTTTTTCCCTCCAGTCTCACCAAGTTTTTCTTCACTGTCAGAGACTGTATCCCCTCCTAGGCACTTTTTGGGGAAAGAAGGACAATTTTGCCCTGAAAGCAGAACACAGAAGTTAAGGTTCATCTTTAGAACTGAGATGTGGTGAAAGATATTTAGTAGACCACACCTGTTCTAAACTGACGGCTAAGAGTTTACCTTGGCAAAATTTTAGCAAGCATCACGTTTCCTTAGGACTCTTTCTTTCCCCAGCCTGGTCTTCAATGATAATACAAATGTAACTTGGCTTTGTAGATCAACAAATCAGTTTAATGAAAATGTTTTTATCTTTCTAATCTAATGAGAGATACCATGTAACACTGTTAGAGAATTGCAGCTCAGCAGAGTGATAGCTGCTTGGAAGGTATCTTCTGGAAGCTGTTTCTCCCTCTTTACTACATTGTCATGTTTTGTGAGCAAAGTGGTCAACAGTGATGGGAAGGTTCAGATTTCGCTTTCACATACTAAATTTGGTTGTAAAGGAGGAAAAACTCCAGCTTTTGAAAGGGTAAAAATTTAGTAAATACTTCTCAATGTGAATTTTGGAGGCATAAAAATAGCTGACGAACCAATTTTGTAAAAGCCCACCTTCTGTACTGTTACCACTGCAGCTACACCTGAACTGCACTGTGGACTTCAGCCAGCCCCTCTCTGGGTAACAGGGAGTCTTACAATTGTACAGACTTGGCACAGGGATGTCACCTTTAAGGCACTGCTGCTCCTTTCTATAGGGCAACCGTGTCTCCAGAACATAGTTCATGCCACTTAGTTAGGATACATATTTAGATTAAGCAAGTTTTCCTCTCTCCTTCATAAATTAAAGAAGAGGCATGAAAAGATAGATAGGAGAGTCAAACCCCATAGGATTTATGCTGATATAGTCTCTGATGTGTTCACGACTGGGCTGATGCACCTGGAGATGCAGCTGCTGTGAAGCTACGGGATTTACAGCAGCCCAGGGCTGAACCTGGTCTAGTCTGCAATAGGAAAGTGCAATACATTAAGATAAATTAAGATAAAGCAATCAGGAATTTGTATCCAATGTAACATGTTACATCAGATTTCACTCCTAAGCTGGGTTTCAAAAATCATTGAGCCCTTTCAGTGGTGCTGGAGAAGGGGGGGGGGGGGGGGGTGAAGGCAGTGGGTCAGCTGTTCCTCTCCCAGACTACAACGCCATGGGAGGACTGGCAGCAACAAAAAAGGTGTTGTCAACCTGGACAGATTGATACAAGGGATTTGACCTCTTTAAGTGCTAGAAAAGGGAAACCAAAACTCAAACATAGCATGCTTGTTAGTCTTTGTGTCAGATCAAATAATATGCTCCTCTATAGACTGAAGTGTATTAATGGAGTTGTGTGGTTAAGAAGAAAAAAAAAGAAGGATGACTAAAATATGTATATGTAGCTTGACAGTATATTTTCTTTTAGAGAAATCTGGAATAAAAGCAACATTTATGCACACTAAGCAGATGTTTATGATTAGTTCTTATTTAACATCACCCAGCTGGCCATGGATGGCTTTGTGGTGGGGAGAACATTTGAAAATGTCACATGTTTATATTAATCGAGAACATGGCAGTCATGATGCTGGGGAAAAAGTGCTACATTTCCCATTTTAGGTAACTCTTTCAAATCACATCACAGGACAGTCAAGCAGCCTGTTGTCACCAACTGAGTGTTTTAAATTTTCTATAATGACATGATGTATCTCCATGCATTAAAGCTCATTCTGAGGATTAGACAGAGACGTGTATCTCACATTATATCTCTAAACATCTTTTGTCATATTGGAGGAAATCAGTAGATGAAACATTTGAGGTGTTCTTCTAATTAGTTTAGAAAATACATAATTGCAGATACACTGTCATGAACATAATCTACTATAAATAATGTAATTTTTAAAATTTTTTTAATTTTCTGTATGGGTCAGGATATTGACTATGACATTTGAGGAATGTGAAATGCTCATCAGAACCTTTAAATTGTTTTCCTGTTCACAGAAAACATGCCTTTACAGGAAGATTAGCTACTGATTGCATGGGCACCCTCCTGGTATGGGAATATAAGTAATAGTTTTGTGCATAATATATTTGCCATATCCCCAGCCGTAAAGTTGTTATGAATTATGACATATTGAAATACATGGAAAGCATTTAGCTCCTAGTTAATAAAAAATATGAAGCTAAAAGTGATCCTGCTGGCTGAGAAGGATGAAAGGATAAACAAACCTGTGTCACTTGTTTCTTCATGAAATTTCATTCTTTGTTCGAAAGAATTTTGTAAATTTCTACTCTATCCTAAGTACATAAATGTTGGCAATGCCTATTCCAGCTCAGAAAAAGAGCACCCCTTGTTTATTAATCTCTTTGGAGAAAATTTGGAGGAGAGCACTCATCCACAAACAGAACCAAGGCTATTTAACTTCTTCCATGACCAACCTTGGCTGTAGTATTTGAAATTTTTTCCATTCTGAGGTGTCTTTCTAGATGCTAGTATGAAACATGTTTCAAAAATATTCAAAGAGGTTGTTATGTGGTTCTATTTTAAATAAAGCACTTTGAAAATTTTCTTTGTAGAATTGAACCTTTAAAAAATCAAAGAAAAAGGGGGAGAGTATATATTTTCCTTTATTAAGTAATTTGCTTCATTTTTTAGTATCTGGTTTCTGTTCCTTGAACTTCATGGACACTCAATCGCTTCCCTGTGCCTTGTTTTACAAACTTGGATGCAGAACTGAAGTGGAGGGGCCTCGGAAGAGGGGACCATTCTGGCAAAACAAAACCAGTGAGCAGCCACAGTGTTTCCCAGAGCTCTTGCCTGGCATTGTTGCTCTGAGCACAGGAGTGTATGGGAGCTGCTCAGGGAACCCCATAGGTGGGCAAAGAAGTGGCCTTGGTGGGGCCTGGAGTTCAGACCCAGCTGCATTGTGCCCAGTGCTGGTAAATCTGATACAGTTCCTGATGCTGAATTGTTCTGTGGTGTGATGCCTAATTGCCTTTGCCCTTGTGTTTACTGGGAAGGTGATTCCAGTTCAAAGGTGTTTCACGGCAACCCTCTCAGCAAGGAGTGACATGAGTGTGGCATGAGGACAGGTTTCCTGTCCTCATACATGAAAAAGTTGTGTCACCTTCAGCCTTCTGAAGGCATGGTGTGCCTAGGCTCACAAATGGGACACTTGTGAGTGGTTGGACAGGCAGCTACTGCAGTGAGCAACAGTTCCACACCTGCATGTCCTGCCAAAAATCAGGAAAAATTTCAGTATTCCTTGGGTTTTTATCATTCCTCAATGTGTTTGAAGTGGTTTGAGTATGCTGTAATCCAGTAACATCCTCAAGTAAAATCTTCAATATAAGTTTTCCTGTCTTTAAGGTGCTATGCTGGAATGATGTGGTCACCTGAACATTACCCAGAACCATTGGGTTGCAGAGCTGCCCAGCGTGTGAGTGCCAGAGCTCTTCTGTACAGATGCTGTTGGGACTCTGGAAGCAGTTCTGCTGAGTGAAACCAGCAAAGCACTTGTTTTGCTTTTAGCTACTCTACTATTGTTCAGTGTGAATCAAAAGCTGCCTGTAAACATTAACCTCTTTTCCAAGGAGTAAAATTAACACACAAAGGTTCAGATAAAGTACCTTAACTCAGTTCTCCAGCTGAAAGAAAGTTAGACACAAGTACTGCTGTCTAAAACTAATAGAGTCTTTTGTCTGGCTTCATAACAACAATACATCTAAGTTTAATTATTTTTATCTTTCATATTTCATAGATAATATAGCTGCATATCTAGTAAGTTTCAGGAAACAGGTTTTAACTTCTATGTGGTTCTAAAGGCATGGAAGTGGTGTAAACAAAACCTCAGAATCTGAGCTACTGATATTTTTGTAATGTAATTAAACCATAGCATGTGCATGCATTTTGTTCTATGTAGAAAGGCAGTTCTAAATTGTGTTATTGCTGTTTAGGGTAGAAAAAGTTAACTTGTTTTTCTGGACAGCTTATTTTATGGTCATTAAGAGAATATTAATTTCCAGAATGATAGGGTGTCTTTTTCTGATCTCATTCTCCTAGCATGTCTTACGTAGGAGAGAATCGATCATGCACCTCCATGTGCAGAGACATGAGTACAGCTTTGAAGGATGAGGATAGTGATGTTTCCTGAGCAATTACTACAATTAAATTGGAGAATAAATTAATGATTCCAGAAAGGAGTCAGTGCTTCCTTCCATACTTCTATACAAGCAGTGTATCTCAAAACTGGCTATGGAAGAATGCAATTCGCTCTCTGGTCTGCAAAAATGCTTGATTGATAGATATGCTTTTATATCTGAACTTGGCAAAAGCTGTTAGGAAACTATGCTTGACAAATTGTTTAGTTTCGTGTACTTAAAAACACAGTAAATTAAAGCAGGTATTTCAAAACCTGTAAATTTTGGTAAGCATAGAATTGAAGGAATGAATGAAATACATTTATCTGAATGAAAAAATAAAGGAAACTACACTGGCTTCTGTCAACTTTCAAAACCTTTCAAAGAAAATGCTACCACTAGCACTGTTTCTTAGAGCAGGTAATCTATAAATCCATGCAAGTGCAAAATTGTCAAGAACTACCAGCAAGACCCCTCATGTGCTGAACCCTTTCTTGCAGCTGCAGAAGACATGGCACAGGAATCCAAAACTGATGCCTGTGTTGGAGTCATCCTTGCCCCCTTGTTTCCTGACTTTAAAGTGGTAGTTACCAGTAAGACGGGGCAAAATTTTGTGAAGTAGCTTCCTTTCATGGTGTGGATCTGTAGAATGCCAGAGACTCAAGATGTCTCAATTCTTGTCAGGAATTTTGAGGCTTGTAGTCTTACAGCTTGCTTTGCTAATAGTGTGCTATATAATTTCTTTCCATATGTGTAAGGTCTCTACCCATCAATGTTCAGATTTACATAGGCCCTTCTGTCAAAAAAATAATTACTAAGATGTTTTGTGAGTCTTACCCACCTTTATATAGCCAAATCTAATCAACAGGCTGAGCCACAAATCACTTTCAAATTTTTATCCCCTTATGTTCAGCGAGACAGGTATTAGTCAGCACGCAGAAAACAGGGAATGGGTCATAAAAAACAGTTAAGGGGTAGTTTTACGGAGAAATGCCAATGATTCTTGTTCAGTGCATGAATATATTTTCCTTTTGTACAGAAGTACTTGCTTTGACACCACCAAGCTGGGTTGATATTAGGACACTGAAATGAATGTCCACCTATGAAAATGTTTTAAATCTATTTTTTAAAAACTATATCACTGAAAATGGCAACTTATTTCTCTAAAGTTCAAAAGTTCATACATTTTAAATTTAGTTGGCTGATTTTGTACATAAAATTAAAAAAAAAATACAGAATGACCTTTTGACTGTCAGGTATAAAGATCATCATGTTCAGCTGATTTTTGCCAGGTGTTATTTGTTGGGTTTTGGGGGTTTTTCTGTGTAATCAAAGAATCTAATTTTCTCCCTTCTGCTGAAATGCTGGAGAGTTTTGGCTATTGATTTCAGTGGTGGCAGAACCAGACCTCTCATTATTGATGCTTTCTTCAGGCATTCAGAAAGAAAAATGCTCAAAATGCTCAGATTCTGTTGGAGATATGACCTTTGGAAAAGTTAGTCTCTATCATAAATATTAATCACAGTGCAGTGGTTGGTCTATAATGTTCAACAGATGGGATTTAATGGATGGAAGAAGTCGGATGTTATCAGTTATGAGCAACTGATTGCCATCCACATTAGAACATTTACTTTGGTTTATGGTAATTAGATTTTTAACACTCTGGCATCAGAGGTCCTGTGATGTGTTGACACTCAGTAGAACTCTGCCATTGCCATGTGGGAGCCCAGCCTGGCTGCTGCCAGCACATCAGTGCCTGTGTGTTGGGTGTCCCTGCAGTGGGGACCTGATTTCTTCCTCTGCCTCTGCAGGCCAACTTCCTGGAAGGCCACCAACCTGGAAGAGTTGTCAGCAGCTTGGGGAAGGTCCTCAAAACAGGAGCTGGGTCATGTGATCTTGGAAACCCCTCATGCTCTGTTCAGTGAACAGCAGACACCCAGGAAGCTTGATTCTCCATTCAGACAGAGACCTGTTCCCCCTGCTGCAGCCCAGCCAGGAACTGGGACAACTTCCCTCAAGGGCACATGCTTCTACCAGCAGTCCTTGACAGACTGGGTTACATTTAATTCAGCAGTGCTAAAAGCAGCATATGCTGATGCAGTAGAAAATATGATGTAGAAAGAAACTTAATTTATTCCAAGGTTTACATGCTGCTTTTCTACATTTTTTCTTTTTTTTTTTCATCTCTACATGATGTATTAAGATAGCAGTGAATAATTTAGCTTGAAGCCCAGACTTTACTCCCTATATCAGCAGATATGGAAATTGCATCCACTCCAATGCTGTATGAAACTCCTGAACGTATCATTGTGTTTGACTGAAAAAATAATTTCATATGAGGTCAGGGAACTCCATGTGTAAGTTCAGTGTCCCAGTCTGCTTTAATTGCTAGTCCAGTATGTTCAGCAATGTCTCTGTCTCTGTCTTGGGCCAGCAGTTCACATCTGAGTCTGGATGAGTTAAAGCTCTCAGAAAAAGACTGGTGAATTTAGAAGTTTGCATCAAAATAAGCACTCTGGCAATCAGTCTACAAAGGATTATTCTTGACTTAAAATGTTAAAACATGATTTCACGTTGCCTTTGCTAAATAGTTAATTTATTTTAGTTTCCTTTGTGGGTATGTATGTGTATATATATACACGTGTGTGTGGTGCATATCAGCAGACAGCTCTAGCTAAAGTGGTAACAGCCCTCAGTGCCAACAGTTTTAAGCAATTCATCAGCTCAACAGGGAGATTTTCGAGCCACAGAATGCTTTCAAAATCATCTGTCAAGATCCAAGAAACTATAGTTCCTCCTACTGGCTCCTGTGTTTGTAGGGAGGATGAGGCACTATCTAGAACAAACCAGTCTGAGTATAAATACATAGGAGTAAAATACTGTGCTACTTTAGTCTCAGACAAGCTGTAAGAATAAAATTGGTTTAGATGCCCAAAATTAAGTTATGCAAACCTAACGCTCTGGGTTTGGGAACCATTTAACAGATATATTTCTTATGTCACTAAGAGAGTCCTTTCCACAATGCCTAGCATACTAGCTGCAGTATCACAGGCATGGCAATAGAGAGGCAAGCTGCAATGAGAAATCAGAATTGTTTAAATGCATGCCCTTGTTCTTTGAATTATGTTAACAAAGAGAGAATTCAGTTTAATAACAGGCTAGATGTGTTTTTTCACATGAGCCAGGTTATACCTCTGGGACTCACATTCTTTGAAAAAGTAGCTGCACAGATGGTTTGCAGACTTAAAGTACTTGGCTACAACAAAAATCTCTGTGGTTTTTGTGGTTCTGTTTCTTCCCCAAATATTCTGACATCCTATGACGTATTTAGATAATTGATGTCGCTTCCATCAGGGTGCAATACGCTTTCCCAAGTGGTGAAAGCTTCAGATTTTGAATCTTTTAAATCAAGATAGGTGGAGTTCAGTCAAAAAAACCTCAGACACTTACATGGTTACGTTGATGTTCAGTAGATATTCAGGTCTAGCATCCTCCTCCTGCTGCTGGATTCTGTAATTCTGCCACAATGAATTGTGCTGCTCTCAAAATGAATATAAGAAATTGTATGATCATGAAATAGATAGGCCCTGTCTCCTTGGCTGGAGAAGTAACAAGAGGTTCAAATTTTTAATATTCCTCTCAAAAACACATTTCTTAGGATAAAGCTCCACTGAGTGCTTGGGAATGCCACTTTTTAAAAAGCAGGAATAGTAATAACCTCGTTAATTTTAAAGTGAGAAATGGGTCTGTGCAGCTTCAGAAAGTGTGTCTGGGGGCAATGATTGTTAATCAGTTTCCTTTGGATATAACAGAGTGTAGATGCCATCACTACCCTTGTGTGGCTGGTGCCAGCAGTTCTGTGCCTGGTTTGCATTTCAGTGCTACCTGTGACTTGTGTTCCTCTCCTTCATCCCTGAAGGCTATGTGTTGAATACGGCCCTGGATGGGGTTTTAAGTCACATTTCCCATTCATGTGAAAGTAAGGAGCTGCTGATATACTGGGTGCTCATTACCGTCGTTGACACCAGGCAGAAGGGCTGCAGGGAGGAGGATTCTTATCTAGTACACATCAAACAGCCTTTGGCAAAGCCTTTGACGTATCGAAGGCTAGAGAACACGCACTACCAGAGTTCTTTGGGAGGAATGTCCCAGTGATACGTCAGTTTGCCACCAGATTAAAATGACAGAAATTTAATATTAAATTGAGTGTGGGAGAGAAAGTGCTTTTCAATAAGTTATTGCTCAAATAACTAAAAAAAATGACTGTTGAAAACAGCATTCTGCAAAACACTTTACCAAACAGCTTTATATTTCTGTTTAAATATGAATAAACATACTACATTTTTAATCTTATATTTGCAATAATTCATTTGAACCTTAGGATTCCCAGGGAAATATCTCAAATCTAGATAAATTTTCTTCTAAATTTTAAAAAGAGCAGAGGGGTCTTTTCACACCATGCTGGACTTAACCTTAATCAGGTTCAAGGAAGAAATATGTTGTCCGGGTCAATGAATATCTTCAGTGTCAGGAAGTTATTGGAGAGATTACTTTCTTCTGGAAGTGATGTCCTGAGTTTTATGTTTCTTAGGGTATATTTTCTTATTAAAGGTCTGACTCAGAAATTGGCATGGAAATCATACTGAGTGATCACAGAGGGAAAGTACATTATTATTGATGCAGATTCTCAATCTTGGACAGAATGGTGTCATGACTTACTTTTAAATACAAAAAATCTTGAATATTTCTTCTACTGTTCCCTAGATGTTACTTCAAGCTTTAGAGTTAGACATGTGATGCACAGTTTTCTAAGCTAAATGTATGGCAGTTTTAAATTCTTCTGTTCATGTTAAATTTGCTTTTAAATTCTTGATCAAATAACTCAAAGGAAATCATAGCAAGAAATTTGTTTCCTGCTCTCTAGAGAAAATTCTTTTCTAATTCAGGCAGTCATCATATTTAGATTTGGGTGTGCTGGAAAGAATATGGCATATATGTGTATGGGTTGTCTGTGCAAAGGCAGAAACTTAAAGCCTGAAAGTATTGGTAAGAGACAAGTGAAAGGCTTCTCAAAGAACTTCTGCAGCATCTCATGTCACAATGGCAAATCCTCTCTGCTATTCCAGCTCTTGGGAAGGTGTTGCCATGCCAAATCACTGTGATGTGTCAGGCCCTTTAGTAGCTCAGTGCAAAGTGGGTGGGTGCTCACTGGACACTTGGCTGCTGCTAAAGAATTATTTTATTCTGGAGCAGTGCTTGAACCTCTACAGTCAGTTTCTGGCTCTGCTGACCTCAGTGAGACTTTGCTGTGGACTTCAAGAGAACCAGGGTTTCACCTCAGGTCTCCAAATGTGAAAGGTTAATGCATTAACCCACTGCAACATTTAGCTCCCTGGGCTTGATACCTATTTCAATATACTTTAGTGCAAGTCTGTAAATATGACATTCAGAGGTAGTTCCCAAGAGAACTGTGTGCATCAGAAATGGTGCTAGTGTGAATAATGTATATCACAAGGATTTGTGAGACTGTCAGAGGGGAGATATGACTTACCCAGAACTTGTGTTTGAGGCAGTACTCTAGGAATTGTAAGTTGACAGAGCCTTTAAGAATTTCCATATGCATAAACATAGATTATCCAGACCCCATGGTGCCAGGCACTATACAAATACAGTCTTTCTCCACAGAACTTGCAATGTAGGCACATAAGATGTGTAAAATATTGGATAATGAAGTCTTGTTGTTCTTATTTTACAAACTTGGAACCAGAGCCTAGAAAGGTTTAATGTTTTGCCCAGGAGCTCAAAGGATTTCTGTGATAGAGCTATGGATTGAATCCAGATTAACAACTTCCTTGACCAATTCCTTAATGAAATAACTGCTTAATAAAGCATAATCAGAACTACCTTTATTTAAAAACCTATGCTGACAGCAGAAGGAAAATGGACCTGAGAGTTCTTCCAATAGCATCATGATTATCACTTGAAAGTATTAATATATCTGCAACTTGAAGTGATCCACTTGCTTTTATGCCTGTTTTTATAACTTCAGTTTCTGTCAGAAAAAAAGAGATGTTTTTCCCATTAAACTGAACAGAAGTTATAATACTCTCTATTTCATTGATTGGTTATCCCACAAATGCTAAAGTTCTCTAGCACACACGGTACTACGCTAATGCAGCAGGAATGTGTAAAATCTTGTGTGCATTCAAGTGATGCACATCTAAGCCAGAAAAAAATGAGGCTTCAGCTTGGACTCACCTGCTCAGTGAACTATTTTCACTAGATTGTGTGTGTATTTCATATGGTAAATTGCGCCTTCTTTGCACATCATAGGTAGCTTTTTTTCAGAGCTTGGGAAGCTGCAGTGCTTCAGGGATGAAACTTTTCTTTTTAAGATGGTTAAATCCTGGGATCTAGTTTCTAATCTCTCCAGTGTCCTGTTGTTTCCTTATTTTCCAAGGTGAAGAAAAAAGAACACATTATTAACTCTTCCACTGCCTTCTGTCAGTGTAAATCATGGAAACAGGTCCAGACATACTCAACTTGAATAGCTACTGTCAAGATGAAAAAACTATACTTTCCAGTGAAATTTTTTATCCATTAGTGTTTCAATAACATCAGAAGTTTTTAAAGAAGCTTTTGCAGCCAAGAGAATGTGGATCTATTTTTTAGATCATTGACTTTGCTTATTTAAACCTTTTTCTTTCCCCAAATAATTTCAGTTCCAAGTTTCCTTCTCTCTATTTTTTTTTCTGTGAAAAAGACCATGCAAAGGAAAAATGTGAAAGATTTTTTTTTTTAAATAGGAAAAAGTTGACTATAAAATCATGAAAAGCACCTGGGCCGTTTTAAAAGTCTGAAACTACTTTTTTCTATGTTCCATTAAACTCTCTAGATCTCAGGTTAACAAGTTTATGCAACAGAAATCACTGACAATTGTTTGGCTTTGTAGCTAGAAAAATAACTGACCAATGAGAGCTGAGAGGCTGAACATTGTCTTAGCTCTAACATCACAGAATTTGAAACAGCTGGCAAAAACAAGTTTACAAGAGGATCCGGTTTTGCAAACTTTATTATTTACCTTTAAAATCACTCCAGCAAAACTAATGACTTACAAGCAGAGAAAGCTACAGACTAATGGAAATCCTCAAGAAAACAATTTGCATTTTATCAATAGTAGAACACCACCAGAAAAGGTCTTTAGAGACAGCTGAAATTCAGAATAGAAATTTTGAAGTGTTTTAAGAAGTTCAAACTTTAGTAATAAAAGGAACTGCACCTTCACAAAACTACTGAGAGCTGTAAAAAGCTGTATTTAAGACATCCTCAATGCAGCTGTTTGTATGCTAATATTTAAGGAAGAAATTTGGCTATCAAGTTTATACTGGTTTATAAATTGTATTAATACAGAATTTACATTCACACTGTCAGAATGTTAGGATTACAAGTGCAAATACACACACACATATGGAAATTATTCATGTAAAATTCAATTCAAATACAAAATCACTTCAATAGTTGTCTGTGAAAATGTCTCGTACACCAAGCTTCCAACTTTCAGCTGCCTCCTTCTTTGTTCACTAGACAATGATAAAAAAGGCACAGACATATATCAGGTGCAGTCCTGGCCTGAAAAATCAAGTCATTCTACAAATTATGTTCTCTTGCTCCAGAAACCTGATTGCTCTGTAGATAGCTATACCTGACTCCTGTGAGAAAATCAATTCTTACTACCCTTTAATCCTGCTCACTCTGCAAAGCCACGGCAGAGATTTGAAAGGCAGTTCAGACTTTCTGTATCATCCATGCAGTTTTCTTATTTCTATCTGCCCATGCCAGCCACGGGTGGCAATAACATTATAGAGGGGTTAACTATGGCCTTGCTCGGCCTTTGAAATTCCGACTAGTAGCAGCAATAAAAAGGAACAACAAACATTCAGGGAAATCTGCAGAGCTGAGAGGGGAAAGGACATTTTCTACTGAGTAGGCAATGACTTAAACCTGGAAATAAACAAAGACGGTGCACTTGGATCCTGCAACCCCATTTTTACAGAGCTCTGTTTTGCAAGTTGCTTAAGATGACAGAGGAGATATCTGGGAGCCCAACACCCAGGCATCCATTGAGGTAACTTTTTGGTTATCTTCTCTAAATTGTACTTCTCTGCTGGAAAGGGAAATGCGATCTTTAAAGGGTGTCTTAACTTGGTCCTCTTGGTAAGGGCTGTGCAAATTCCTAGGTGTCTTACCAAATACTTTCAGCTCCAGCTTCCTTCTAAATCCAGGACAGTAGTTGTAGTTGGTTGTTTCTCTTGCTGTAATCTGAAGATACAAATTATGTTTAAAGGAGATCCTCAGGAGCATTTAAGTGAAAATGTCCATAAGTGAATTTGGATAGGAATTTAAACTGTTTTGAGAAAGCTGATGCAATGCTTTGTGAAATCCGGGTATACAATTCAGGCAGAAACCTCTTTCTCAGAATCCGTGAATCACAATTCTGAAAACCTGATACTAGGCCAAAGTAGATGGAAGCTTTTTTAGGAAGCTTATGTTTGCATAATGCATAATAGTCTTTTGACTTACTGTCTTGGAACTTGTAACCATGTGTCTTGTTTTAGTGCAGAGTTGATATCTGATGATTAGTAAATCCAGGAGATATCAACACAGTTTGAAAATGACGTTCACACTGCATTTACTTCTCGACTACCAAAAAAAAAAAAATCAAGTGCATGGTTCTATTCTCTCAGATGAAAAGAAAATGGCTAGGGTTACTGGCTGGCTCTGTGCGGCATGTGGAGTACTGTAGTTTTACTGTGTGATGATCATTGCTTCAGAACCTGTTTTCAATTACCAGCAAGTCCTAAGTGCTGCTGACTGTCCCAGATATACAGTGTTTAGCGTGATTTGGAGCATTGCATAACATACAATAGAAGGTAAACCAAGCTCTCTGAAAAGACAATTTCCCAAGCACTATTAGTCTTCTAATCTGTGAGAAAATTCTCTTATTCTGAGAACTTAAGTGTTGAGATTGTGTCCAACTTGAAGTCATTAGGCTCAATTTTAATAATTCGGCCTCTGTGATGCTGATCTCTACCATTTGTTTTTCTTAATTTATGTGCATTAAAGCATTGCCCAGAGGCTTGAGACATGTAGAGAGTGCTTTCAGAAGGACAGAACATCAATGCCTATCAGTGAATGAAATACTTAATAGGAGCAAGAGTTCATTCCTTGCCTTAAATGGGCAACTGAAGTCTTCAAAGGATATGTCTATGGAAGCCAGTCTCCAAACAGCATAAATAAAAGGGGAGCTGGCTAAGGAGAAAGGAAAGTAATAATGACTGTGAGAAGTAAGAATGAGAGAAATAGCTGAGAAATAACTGTTAAAATGTGGGGAGACATTACTTAGTGGTTATCAGAAGATATATATTTTTTTTCTCCTAAATAACAGATGTGCAGATTGAGGGTCTGAGGCACAATTCAGTAACAAAGATTTCACTATTCTACTGTGAGCAACTCTCCATGCTGTTGCTCTCGCCCTGCTGTGAAATCAAGATCATATGAATTACTAAAACTAAGCCATGTTATCTTGCTGTCACAGAATCATAGAATGGTGTGGATTGGAAGGGACCTTAAAGACCATCCAGTTCCAACCCTGCTGCCATGGACAGAGACATCCTCCATCAGACCAGGTTGTTCAAAGCTGCATCCAACCTGGCTTTGAACACTTCCAGGGAGGGGCAGTACTGATGTGGTCGAAGAGTTTACAAGTGACTTGTTATTACAGGTCAGCTGCTGTTACCTGTTTCATCGCTGTAACCTAGACAAGCCAAGCCCTAAGAGGCAAATAGAGACAGAACTCATTGGTATGGATGAGAGAGAGTTTTCAGGGAAGGAACACTAGTTTTGCATCTTCTCATCTTCCTACATGTCTAATGCTGCTGTTGGTTCTGATATTATAAATCTGAACCCTTCCTAGGCAAACCAATCTTATTCTGTGTTGTACTACATGGGCTTTTTTGTTTGTGCAGCCAGTTCCTACTTTTAATTAGTTCTTCCTCTGTATGAATAGTGTGGGACTAGGGTGGAGGGGGCATTCTGGCTGGGACCGTCTCACTGATCATGCCAGCATGTGTGCTGGCAATGACTAAACAGTATATCTAACAATGATACAGCTGGTGTTGCTAACATAAGTATTTCTACCTTTTCTTCTGGATAACTTTGTATTTTGGGAGTCCTCAAGCTTTGACAAATTCTGGCAACAGCTATAAATCAACTTCATTTAATACCCAGTATTTCCCTACGGCATTTTCTTTCAAAGGCTCTTAGTCTCCTTTCTGTACTTTTGGTAAATGTCCAGCTTTTATGTCCTTGCAATAAAATGGAAATAACACAGTTGGGTCTATATAAATGGCCATATAATAATAATATATCAACGGAAACCCTGTAAAATGTAGTTGTAACAGAGCTCACAGGCAGAACATACCAGACAGAACAAACAAGTAGAATGAGACCAAGAATATTCTTCATTTCAGATGTGAGTGTTGGCAACTGGACCCGGTCTACCTCTACACGAACCAACTGAAGCAGCTGAAAAATTATATACACACAGCCCTCATACTAAGCTGAAATCAGATGTTCAGTGTACTGCACAGCATCCCAGAGCAGGTTAGAGACAATGTAGGGTGATTTAAATGGCAAGAGGGGACAGGGGGATGCAACCACACTAAAATATTTAATGTTTCCTGGAAGAATTGGAGGCCGGCTGTGGCAGGCAGTAAGTTGATTACCAGGCATCCCAGTACTGGCACATGGGAGCACAGATCTCTGAGCCAGTAGGCTTGCCTTTATAATTGTAAGGAGAGTTCAAGTAAAACAAAGAAAATTCAGCACTCTCCCCTTTTTGGGGATTAGAGCTAGTTATTTCTGAACTAATGGCGTATTAGACAAGTATGAACACATTGTAATTGATTCAGTTATTTCCAATTGACTCTTTGTCAGGAACTTCTAAAACAAAAGTATACCCATAAAATTACCTTCAGGAAACATTGGTATTGTTTAACCATAAAAAAAATTCATTGGCTTTTTTTTAACTCAAGTGTAAAGAAAAGCAACCACTAAGGGACTTTTTTCTGTCATCTGAAAAAGGAAAATATGACAGATGGTTTCCATTTGCAAAAGAAAAGTAGTGACCAAAAATGTGTTTGCTTAAAACCAAAATTAATATAGCCTACTTAATCTATATCTATATATAGTAGTTTTTCAGCCTTGGAATAAGAAAATGTTTTTTATAATAGTGGAGTAAATTACTTGATTAAATAGATTTTTTTTTCCCAGTCTAAACTGGAATTTACAATCACTGTAAGGCTTGCGCACTGAATAAAATGACTGTTTCTATGAAGCAGATTATATTTACCTTGTTTAAGAAGAATCATGGCCACTGAAGTTTAGGGCAAAAAGTTTAGGAGTGGCTAGGGAGCTGGGCTTGTACACCCTAAAGAAAAGGAGGCTCAGAGGAGGCCTTATCTTTGAGGTCTCTTCCAACCTAAATGATTCTATGATTTCTCATATCAAATTATGGTCTTAATCTCTGACTTCTACTATACTTTTTTGGGGGGAAGGCAACTGACTCAGTGTTTTTGATCCTTCTCTGAAGCACAGCACAACTAGGATCCTACAGGAGTTTGTCTGAATCATGGCTTCTGCCTAAGTATTCAGGTTAAAAGAGGTTTGACCAAGATTTGAGTTCTTACCCAATCTGAAAAATATCTCTATTTTTGAAAGTTCATGTTTCAGGCTCACTTGCAGCCAAAATTAACCATAGTTTATCCTGCTCTCTCCCTTGGAAACTATTGCTGCAGTTCAGCTTGAGCATCTTGGCTAGGCCAAATATGTAGCATTTTCAGTTATTCCTTCTGTGCAGTGAAACATTCATCATGGAAGGACAAAACATGAATGAATTTTGTATATATTCATACAAATACATCATGATGATTTGCTATCAAGGTTAAAAGCCAACTGATTTCATCATTTCCAGATGCAGTGAATCAAGGACTATTACATCAATATTTATGTAAGCAGAGCCTACAGACTGATTGTCAATTACTTTTTAGAAGCAGATTCTGAGATATTGAATTTTAAAGGGAAATCTGAAAAAAAGAAACATTCAGTTGGTATATGCATTCTTTTGGTCCTGTACATGACAAAACAAGAAATTTGAATAAAGAAGGTGCCCTTCTAACTCACCAGTCCTTTAGTACTCATATTTTCATCCCATTTTTCCCAGAACTTGAGGTCAGGAATGTTTCTGTGGTTGCATTTTCAGAATTTCTTTTTTTTTCCTGTTACATTCAGTCATCACATGACTGGGTCCCTGGTTTTGTGCTTGCTTTGTTTCAGTTCAGATTTTGTAAGTTTCAGTAAAACTGCAAGTGTCTTGCTGATTAAAAATTATTTCTTATTCAAGCAACATCTAACAATTGCCGTTACCTTCAAAAGTGTGGAATGTGTTTGGATATGTCCAGATAAGGTTCTCAGTTCATTTAACCACACTTCCCTTATGTAAAGGTGAGAACCTCTTCATCATTCAGAAAACGTATCATTCTAGCAAGAATTGGATAAAAAGAAGTTCTGAAGTGCAAGACAGGCAGATTTGATAAACTCTAAAGAGATACAACCCCTTTTTTTTTTTTTCTGCACAAACAGAAGAGCACAAACTGAAAACCTAGACTGGGAATAAACTGCACATAGGCAAATAGCAAGATTCATGAATTAATTTGCTTAGCAACTGAAATAAGATCTACTAAATTTGTCTTACTTTCATGTTAGCCTATACTAGATGCTCTGGAAGAAAGTTCAAACAATGCGTCTCTAATTCTGTAAATATGTTATATATTGAGGAGGAGCTCCACTCTTTCAAGCAATCCCCACAAGCATGTCATGTAAAACTGGTGTAGGTAAACTAACTCAGTCCTGTGAACATTTATATTCTTTCATGTGATGTGAGTCACGGATAATTGTACTGAAATAATCTTGTGCGGGTACAATTTCAATTAGGGTGGCATTGAGAATAATTAATTCCAGGATGAAAAAGATGTGAAAACCATTGGAACATTCAATAGCGAACGTGACTGATACTGCTCCCACCCTGTCAGTGCTTGGGAATAAGGCCTTATAGTAGTCCTTGTAAGGGCTTAAGGTTTTCTTCAGAGTTGTTTACAGGGTACTCAAAACTTTTGTAGTTGCTTCAGACTGAGCTCTGATTTAAGCACACAAAAGAATGCTGCCCAAACCAGTGAGATGCACAGAATCCACAAGGTCAGGGAGAGCTCTTCACTCCTGTGGATGTCAGGGAGCATATTATCATAGAATGGCTGGGTTTGGAAAGGACCTTAAAGATCTAGCTCCAACCCCCCTTGACATGGACGGGGACACTAGACCAGGCTGGTTGAAGCTGCATCCAAACTGGCCTTAAACACTTGCAGGGCATGAGGCATCCACAACATCTCTGGGCAACCTGTTCAGTGCCTCACTACCTGCACAGTTGAGAAATTTTTCCTAATATCTAATCTAAACCTAATCTCTTTCATGTTCTGCACAGAGATAGGAATCTCAGCTGTGTGCAATATTTTGCAATAGTAGGTTGACAATAGCAAATGGGCTTCTTTAAATCCTTAAAAATGTTTGACTTATGAGATACATCTTGAGTAAATTTTCTTGTTTCTTAAACCCCATGTTTTTCATACTGAACATGACTGGTACCAAAATTAGCTCAATTCACAGCCAAAGACTGACTAGCAGTATATCCTCTCTTCATTGTAATTTCTAGTGCAAAATCTTCGTGTCTCTAGATCATACTCTTACAATATTTCAATTTTGCATGAAAAATTCTGAGATAAGGCCAGGTCATCTCTATTTGTGGTTAAGAACTGAGCAATCTCTAAACACTAAGTGATGCTGATGCAGTTTAGTCTGTTTTGATGTCAGCATATTTAAAATGACATTGAAAAACTGGAGAGGGCAAAAAGGACAAAAATTAATTAGGGATAAAGGGAGAGAATGTGCTGTGGTGAGGGAATTAAGAAACTCTAATTTATAGAAAGAAACACACATATCATTTAATTACAATGTTAAATGTCTTTATGTGGAGAAGAGGGCTGGAAAGTAAATGGGTTTTTCAGTCTAGAAGAGAAGCATGAAATGATGTCCTAGTTAAAAATGAACTAAAAAGGTTTGAGAGAGAATGACCAAGTAGGAGGGGAAACCTTGGCAGCAACAAAGGAGTCAATTCTCCATCTCTGACTTTATATTTAGGAAGAAATACATTTCCAGAACAAATCCTGTACTCAGAAAGTAACTTCTGGATTGAATGTAAGCACACTTCAGTAGCTTTTATTCCTTTTCTAGGAAAGTGTAAAAGACTGGTATTTTCTAAATCTTTAAAATTTTGTAGTTTTGTGGCAGTTTTTGTTGTTCGGAGATTTTGTTGTTTTCATTTTGCTTTGGTTTTTTTTAATTAATAAAATAAAGCTAAAACCATGGCATGCCTTATATGCAAACAGGGGTTTTAGGTACCTCTAGTAGACTTTATTAATATCTCAGACTGCTTAATGATAATCTTATATAATCTTTGAGGTTCTCCAAATTGCTTAAGTAATCAGTTTTGTCTCTCTATGTTGGTTCAGGTCCTATTTTTTAGATTTAACATATAGTAGGCATTACCTTTTTCTGTCCCATATTTCTTGCAGAAAGAGATGTTTAGGTGAAAAACTAAACTTCAGCCTGTTGTTCATCTTTTACCCCAAACAATAGGGGTTTTTTTTGTCCTGAAATTTGCCTAAAGATTGCCCAATCTCTAACACTGTTCTTCCAGTCTGCCTAAAAGGCAAATGTAGATTAAGTGCACAGCTGGCCTGAACTGGTGCTCAAATTGAGCTTTTTGGCTGCTTCATGGAAAGTGCCATTGCTCCCTGGAGCTGCTTTTTCTTACCCTTCACTCATGCAGCATGGTATATGAGCAGAGAAATCTGAGTGTATCTGTGGTTCTTTGCAGAGCTGTTTCTAGCGAGAGTGCCCAAAGCAGCATGGTGGCTCCTAACAATAGCTGTGATAAGCCCTGTCCTCACACACAAGGACACAAGCCAGTACAGTGGTACCAGAACGATGACCCTGATGCTGCTGAGCTGTTTGGATAACAGGAGAAGAGTTGGCCATGACTATATCATGCAGAGGAGAGTGGTTGTAGGCTTGTGGGGCGTGTTTCTCCATAATCAGTTCTTCCCTTTTGATGGGAAGAATTTCTCTGGCAGACTCATTTTGTAGCTGAAGCTTCAGCGTAATGCAGTGTTGCAAGACTGAACCTGGCTTATTTTATTCAGAAAATAAGATACAGTACAATTTCCTGGTCTTGGGGGTTTTGTAGGTCATTCAATAGGACTAACACAACAAAACAGGAACTGCAGGATGGGCTTTGGGATCTAATGGAGTTCTCCATCTCTCTTTTTTTTTTTTTTAATCCTCCTTTTGCCCTAGCACTTTGAGATCTACTCCCACTGTACAGTCCCCACTCTGAACAAAATGACCATTGTGAGCATGCCCCTTTCTTTTACCTTTTTTGGGCATTTTGCTGGGGTATAGGACAGGAAAGTTGTAGTATATCCTGACTCCATAACTTTCTTGCATGTCTTACTAGAGCAAATGGCCAAGCAGAGCTTGAGAGCAGGCTAGGAGTCTGGGCAGGATTTAAACAGGAAAATGGGAGGTTAATGACTGAGAAGGAGGCAGAGCAGGGAAAGGCTGGGCTGCATCAGGCTATGCATTTAGGGCAGAACTGGTGATAGTATTTATGTCACTAATAATTATGTCCTTTTAGCTCAATAAAAATTATATCAAGATCAGACACAAAAAAAAACCCAAAACAGACAACAAAGTAAGACTCAGCAGAGATGTTCTGCTAAGTGAGGATTTGCTTCCAGCTATTCACTCCTGCTAAAACTGGCTATGCAATTCCTGTAAAGGATCTATAGGTGCAGTGTGAAGCATATGTGAAAATAGGGCTAGGCTGAGAAACATGTCATCATGGCCTGACAAAACACAGGTGTACCAAGTGCTGGCTGGCTTTTAGATGTTTTGATGGCTTGTGTCACACCAGAAGCCCAGGTTTCCTTCTACTTTTGGCCAAATTACCCTTCCTTTTAAGTAGAAGGGGTATTGACAGGGTTGTGTTTCACTAAATAGTCCATACATCTATACTTAGATTTTGGGGAAGTCTAGAGAACTGTAATTAATTCTTTTGCACATTCACTTTCTTAACCTTGAAGAGTCAATAAATAAAATCATTTTGTAGCATGTTTTTCCTGAAAGACTACTACTACTACTTGTTTTATAGCATATACTGTGAGAAGCAATACCTTTTTAAATGTAAAATTTGTAAAATGTGTAGTTATTGAGGCAATACTTTTTATATAAATGCCAAAATACATGTTTCTTAAATTTTTCTCAGATTTTTTTTATCAGAAACTTTTCAGATCAAAATTTACATAGAAAGTTACCTGCAAATATGACGCATACCTTGTAATTGATATTTTATGAGAATACTATATACTTAACAAGGATCTTAAGGATTAAATTTGTTTGTTCCCACACAGAAGTTTCATGAGGAAAAAGAGCTTCTGATTGGTGGAAAGAGCACTACCAACAAGGTTATAGAAAAGCATGCACATTTTTCAATTCTGTTTAAATGCTTAGATATTCCTTACCTCTCCAAAATGCCTTAAAAATGCTCTGGGTATTGCAAAAAGAGAGAGAGAGAGAGAGAGAGAGGGTGATTAGCTTTAAGAAATCGCTGTACAGCATAATATCAGTTGACAGTTACTTTAGAAAAAATAAAGCACAGGAACATATCCAGTCACACCAGAGTGCAAGGTTTAATTCCATCAGCCACAACTGAGAGCGCATTGTGACAGAGTCAGTATCGCTACGTAGCTGCAGGACTCGTTTTCATCGGCACCGGGGACTGGAGGCAGAAGGGGAGAGAGAGAGAGAGAGAGAGAGAGAGAGGGTGTGGGAATAATAATGCCTCATCTGCTCAGGTCATTCAGTGCCTTGCAAGTTTAATCAGGCTTTCTTCATCCTCCATTACACTCATTAGGTCCTGTTAGGTTAGTGCTCAATGTTGATCTGTATCTTGGTCAAGACAATTGTTGCCGATTAACTATAATTACCAGTAATGGTCCCAACCTGCTTTCAAGCAGACTGTTGCTGTCATCTTGTCCAGGCCCCTGCTCTGTGATGAGCAGTCCAAATCTGCTAACTGTTTGCTCGCTTGCTGTTTGAACCAACAAGTCGCTTCTTGTGTGGGCTCTTCCCCCCACCCCTGTACCTGCCATCTGTAAACATCCAAACTCTGCTTGAGCTATGCAAAAATGTGTAGGTAAGGAAAACAGGAATGACTGGTATGGGAAGGGTGAAACAGCAGAAACAAAGAATTAAAAATGAAGTACAAAACAGGACAGCTGAGGACTTAAAAGGCTATAAAGCTCAATAATAGCAAAGAAATCAAGTATTTTGTGCTTTGCAGTCCAGAATAATAAATTGCAAACTAGTGCCCAATCTCAAAATGTGTCCTTGTGTGATAATCTTCATTTGAGTCTGCTCTCCTATGTATTTTCATCTGATTATTTTGGGAATAGCTGTCATTAGGATCAGAGGATCAGATCTTCTATATTGCAAATATTGCTTAAGGCAATTTTAAGTCGTGGATGGTTTTCTGGTTAGCCTTGTGAAAGCCTCTATATGCTTACACTTCAGAAAGATGATAAATAATCATGAGTTGAGTCAGAATTTATAGATAATTGTGGTGAGAATGCCAAGGTCATGTAAATGTTTATGTTCCCAATTCATAGTTACAAATAATGCCTGCTAAATTTCCAATAGACTGTAAGTGCAAGTAATTTGGGGAATAAAAGTGAACCCTAGTTATTTATGCCTCTTTTCTGCAGGCATCAAAAGAATTATTACCTTAAAAAGGACAACAAAAAGCATTACCACAGTTTGGGCATAACGACAGTCTGTGATGCTATCCTGGGCAGTCAGCATAATGGGCACACTTTCAAAACTCTGAGGGTGTATCACGCTCAAAAAGCCCAGATTTCAAGTGTGCACCTAATAGTGTGTTTGGGAGGCAAACTCAGTACTTGTATCTAGTGGGCTGAGTCCCACAGAGAATCCCTGGGGCTAAAACTCTCTTGTGTGTCAGTAGACGAGCTGTAATTGCACCTTCTGGTAACAGTTCTCACTGAGATGGGCGGTGTGGATGGTGTAATCGTGAGCTCCCCTAGCCTAAGCTGTAACAAGCTACTGTGGTCACATAACTCCCAGGCAGAATCTGGCTCTTGCCTGGCCAGCCTGCAGTGGGGAGGCACAGCACATGTCCTCTGGTGTGTACCTGGCAGATCTGGCACAGCCAAGAACCAGGGATACTGAAATCTGATAGAGACTGGAGTAACTCCGTTTGTGTGTGCTTCCAAATTATGCTCCAGACCGTGGACATAGTGTGATATTCAAAAGAATAATTTAAGGCAAGAAATTTATGAGGAGGGAAGATATGGTAAAGAAGTCCCAATATTTATGTATTTACTCAATGTGTATCTCAAAAATTCCCCTTGACGATAAAAGAAAGCCATAAACGTTGCAAAGTTAAAGTCTTAAATGTTGCATCTGTTTGTCCAGCATTAATTGTTTTAGGAGTGGATCTCACTCAAAGCACTGAATAAAGCAAGGAAAATTAATATTCTCAAGTAATGAAAGACTATCTAGTAGTTGGGGTTTTTTTATACATGTATAATTATTTTCTAACATATTCAGCATTTATTATGCTACATTTAAAGAAAAGAAAAATAAATTCTTTCTCCTGCTTCAGCAGGTCTTACTATGGGTACAATTTTATTGAAGTTTCTAAACCACCCAATGTTACTGATACCAGAATGCATTCAGAGGAATTGCCATTTTTAGAGACAACTGTGTGCCTACCATTGCATGTTTCTTCTTTATGTGGTAAGATGTTATGGCAATCAATGCTGCTTTACAGCTGCTTTATGTCTCTGCAAGAGATTGGTATCTTACAAAGCAGCAAAATACAACAAGAAGTTTGTTTTTAAATAAACATCTGCAAGAAATTATTTTTCTCTAGTACGTACAGTGGCTGTAAAAGGGATTTGACAAACTGGAATAGCACCCATTATCTGCTCAGTCCTGAGATGAGATAGACAGCTATTTTCCACATAGTTTTCCTTGAAACACGTGCATCTCAAATTTCACCATAAAAGAATCTTTTATATCACAGTAAAGCACCTTCAATGTATAATACACACGAGGCTTATCTACATTTATGTACTCTAGTCATACTTGTATAAACAAATACACACTGCATAAACGTGTGTGTTCCACTTCTGGGAGTATTTATGGTCCTAATGCATATGTACTTTCAGAATCTCCACATTTATATGCCTAAATATTTGTGCATGGCATGTATGTGTTTTACAGATGCAGACAAAACACACTACACACTCTGTGTAGTTTTTCTGTGAGGTGTTGTAATTCCTTGTTGAAGTGAATATTTGGGCTTTAAAATTAAGTCAATTTCTAGGCAAGAAATAATAAAATTTTAGCATAAAGAAATTTAATGGACACAGTATATAGTAAATATAATCACATTGTGACTACCAAATTGCATTTCACTGAGACTGGCCAATTATTTTTTAAACACTGGCAATAGCTTTAAAGAGGATTCTTTTTTACATATTATCTAAATATATGTTGGGGTGTGTGTATGTATATATATATAAAGGTATGTATATAGAGAGAGAGAGATACTAGAGAGATTGCTTTTTTTTTTTTTAATCCCAAAATACTAACTCTTTTTGCAGTTTTTGGAAGGAAATGGAGACTGCTGGCCAGGAAATCACATCCCAGAAAAATCACGTTCTTGTGACAATTTATCATGGAAAAAGCCATGTCTTTCAATTGAGATGTAGAGCTGTGGTCTTGCAGTTTGTGGTCAATGAAGATGCTTGGGGATTTTTTTGCTATCTCTTGCAAGAAAAGCATTATTAGCCCCTGAAGTCTTGGTTGCATTCCAATTTTAATAACTATATTTTGCCTACATAATTCCCACTGTAGCTTCAGGTGGATTGTGGAATTTTCTTCACTTCCTGTCATAAACTATTCTGTGGTGTTGCTGTGTGCTGTGTAACAGCTGCTGTGCTCCTCTGCTACCGTTCAGTGCTTCTCCCCAAACTTCTGACCCTCTTTATTTAATCTTACATCATCTTTTGCTGAGTTTATACCAGTATCTCAAACAGCACATATTACAAACTGTTACCGTGTGGGGGTCGATACAAAAGTTTAATGTACTATTTTCCAGTTGCATCTTTTAGATCTGCTTGACACTCCATGCATGGTCTATTAAGGACTTAAAGAAAACAATAGAAGCAAATACAGATTTGGGGGGCCCCCACTTGCTCAGGGAGTCTCATCCATTAGTGATAAATGGGGATTAAACTGCAGTTAAATGCACTGCGGACAGGCTGAACCCATGTAGAGTCATTAGGACTCTTCTTGAAATGGAGCACATAATTCTCTTGCAAAAGAAGCTGAGGGAGCAGGGCAAAAAGAGGGTTAGTTGATTTTTTCTCCCCCTCCCCCATCCCCACCCACCCAACAAAATAATATTTTTACTGGAATTTTGGTCAAAAGATATTTAGGATTTTTGCTCTTTTCTGTTTTAGTTTTAGGGATTGTGTTGGGAAAAAAAGATGTTTATTATTTATACTTTTTCTCCAATAATTTATTTCTTGATTGACTTGAGGGTTTTATATATTTTTGCTGTTTGTTTCATCTGAACTTCTTAATTCATACATGTTCTTGTTTTTGTTTAATAGCCAGAGCAGTGTCTTTTTCTGTTCAGGATTGATTGACAGTGGAATATTCTGGCTAAGAGCTAGAGTCAAACCACAGACCGAGACACTGAACAGACTGTACATCCTCAGAGTCTGCCAGCAGACCGTTCCTTGCAAAATATTACCAAGTCTAACTATGAATTCTGGAATAACACTTTCTTGGCTATTTGTAAAGACAATGTGGAGTATAGTTAGTAAGTTTATATTTCTTGCCAGGAAAGCATAATCCAATGCTTGTGTTACTACATGAAAAACCTTTGCTATGATTATTTGTCATCAGTTGTTGTGCATGTAAGAACTGTGTGCTTCCATTCAAAAGCATACTCTGTGCTTCTACATCCTCTGGGCCTCGTTGTTCCCAGTTTGATGAAGCAGGGAAATCGCAGCACCTTCCAGCAGTGCACTCCTCTCTGTGGCAGTGAGTGGGTGCTGCTGTCTAGGTGGATTCCTTCTTGCTTATGCTTCCTTCTAACAGCACCTGCATGAGGTGTACCTGCACAAGATAGGATTCCAGTGACTGTCCCCTGGATGGGCAAAGGCATAAAAATTAGTGGGTTCTGCCTGCAGCTGTTTTTGCAAGGGGTGGTGTGTTGGGAGAGCTGCAGTAGGGAAATGGGCTTGATTAGCACTCAGGCCAGGTGCCTGCCGTGCCTCTGGAAGGACAGGGTGGCAGCAGCCGAGAGTTGCTTGCATAGTAGCTCACAAATGGTAGGGGTTGCCTGTTTGTTTGCAAGACAGTTTTATATAAAGGTTATTTCACATGAATTATCTTCCTACCTTTTAAAAGCAGAGCAGAGATGGAAAACTGTGGACTGGTAACTATTTGTGCTAGTAGTGTTGCTTTATGTCATAAAAAATCTGCAAAATTAACTAGACCAAATTATACACAAACCGTGAACAAACTTGAATTACTTGGTAAGAACTGTCTCTATTATTATCATCATGATCATCCCTAAATAAATACTATTGAGACTGGCTTTTAGCCATTATTTTGAAGGACTTCATTGCTGTTGTTTGATACTGCAAATAAGTTGCAAGAAAATAATTTGTCATGTAAAGAAAAACAAATTGTTTTGTAGAAAACAAGGTATCTGTGAAAAACATATTGCCCCACTCCTTTGCACTCAACCCTACAGCTCCTGAGGTCGGTGGAGAAAATCCCATCCTCTTCCCTGGCAGTAGGTGATACTTAAATATTTATCTCCGTCTGAAATGGTAGACTTCACGTTATTTCTGTCAGCTTTGCTGTGGTGATTTTGTCTCCAGTCTGCATCTCACTGTGGTCGGGGGCTGTAATTTTTTATATGAATCGTGTTATTACCCTGCGCACCCCGGTGTAGGGGAGCTGCGGGCGGTGTGGCAGCGGCGCAGGCCGGCGCTGATGTCCCCAGCCGGGCTCTGAGCGCAGGGCTGCGCCCGATCCCGGTGCCCGCTGCCCGGCATTCCGCAAGCGAGTGCTGCCATCTCGTGCCCGGGCCGGGAATGCGGCGGGCCGGCGGCCGCGAATTGCCGCCGAGCCCCGGCCGAGCGCGGTGTCTGGGCAGCGCCCGGTGCTCCCCGGCACCCTCCGCATCCGTCCCGCAGCCGCCCGGGCCCCTCCGGCAGCGGGGCCGCCTCTCCCGAGGGACTCGCGGCCGGGAAAGCGGCGCCGCGCCCGGGGTCCCTCACGGGCAGCGCGGTGCGGGCGGGGAGCGCTCGCTCCCCTCTCACGGGGCTTCGGGAGCGCACCCGGCAAAGGGCGAAGGCACTCCCCCCGTGCGGGGCTCTGCTGCTAATCCGGTTTTGTTTTGGTAGCGTGGCCTTGGTTTATTTGTGCGTTGGATCGTCATGTTGCGAGATGCTTTTAATTTTTAAAAAGCTTTTTGTCGCGTGGTACCAGTCTGACGCTGGGGTGTTTTTAATAACAAAATAGGCTTTAAAAGGGTGGCATAAGTAGACGTCTTGTAATTTGCTTTTTAGTGTGGAGAAGTGGGGGTTTGGTTTTAATTCGATTTGGAAATTTTGCTGCAGTTTTCCCGAGCTAAATCCTGAATCAGGTCTGTCCCAGCAATGACAACCGTAAACTTAGTATAACCAAACAAAAAAGAAATGTTTTCCCCTTAGAGTGAATGACATACACAAAGGTAACAGAACTGGAGAACTTCAGCATTAGTTATATATATATGCCTTCAGAATGTGATTGCTAAGAGATGTGTGTATCGTGCCAGTTTTTACATGTATGTAGTTGACATCACACTATCTGTTGAAGCTGCAAACGTGTTTAACATGCAAGTGCTGCATCTTAACTTTGTACTAACACTTTTGCCTGGCTAAGTGCCTCTGGTTGCCATGGACAAGTTCTAAAACAACAAGAAAAGAATTTTCTCAAATCTGTGCAGTAGCAATCGTCTTTAATATCCTGCTCTCCGGGATCTCCAATGAGAAGAGAGAGAAGAGTTTTACACTTGATATTTAAAGCAAAAAAACATTCTTCCCAGCATAAATGCTGGAGTATGTTTTCTCCCTTCTATACAGTTGGATTTTGAATCTGGGAAATGTGTGACACTTAGAAAAATTTGTAGCATGGCTTTTTGAGGGTTGAGAAGCCAGTTTCAAGAGGCTCTTTTTAAATATTCTTCTTTAAGTTTGAAAGCTAGTGTGGCATGTTTTTGTGAAATTTCAGGAATACTCTGATCTTATTTTGATCTCTCTCCTTTTCAGCTCAGATGCTGGGGAGCTGATAAGGAAAAAATCCAGTGGATGGTCAAAGAAGATGATTTTGGAGAAGAGGCATCACCTGCGGTAAGTGAGGAGCAATGTTGGGGGAAGGATGAAGTGAGTCAGCATGACACAGATGTGTCCACTTGGAAACCACAGCAAGATCTTCCCACTGCACTATGTGAGCCTCTTTAAAGCAAAATCCAGACAGAGTCTGTTTCTCTATAAATCTTTCCCTCCTTTCCATTACTAGTTGGGTATTGTTGGCTTTAAGCCACCTGATTTTACTATGATTTATTAACTGCTATGCATTATATATGAGATTCAGGTTTACTGAAGAGTTACCCTTATGGTCAATGTTGCATACAAATCAGCTACTGTTAGAGAGGTTTATTGCACCTTTTTATGCAGCTAGGAGTTTTGTTAGGCAGTGTTAGAATTTGTGATTTGTAGAACAATATATTAAAAAAATCCTCATCTGTATTTCACGTGGTGTGTGTATTACACAGAGTTCATCATATAGTGCTGTTTGGATTATGATCATTCTTTAAAACCTGAGTACTTGGGGGTGGGAAGATGGGATGGGACAGACTGACATTTCACGAAATTCCTAATTAGCACATAAAGTTACATAAATACATGTTTTGTACCAAAAGAGAAAATGTTCTATTTTGTGGAAATATGACTTGCAGAAGTATCTGTGATTTACATGTTAATATGGCACATTTGAGAGGCACTGCTGCCTGAAGAAGTTGCACTGTTATGAATTGCTCACTGCAGTTCTTTCTCACATGACTTGGTGGAAGCTTGGCAGCAAAGTTTGGCCTTTGGTCATATCCTTGTTGGTGATTATTCCAAGGATGACCAGTGTCTCTGTTTCAACACCAAATATTTCTTCATGGCATCTTTGTTTTTTTCCTTTTCTGCATGCAGTTTAGATGTGATCTAAGGATGAGTAAGTAAATCTAGAGAGAGGGGAAAAGAAAAAAAAAAGGATAAAAACGCTGATTTTAAAATAATTCAAAAATATGAGCATTTTTCAACAGTTTGGGAATTTAGTGTAAAGGGTTGGGGGAAGGGCAGGAAGAAGAAAGAGCTTATGCCTTTTTAATTAAATAGTACAGCAAGTTGCAGAGGCAGAAATTACCACAGGGATGTCAAAAGGACGCTGTCAGGATAAAAGATAGAATACAGAGTTTCATCATGCCTGAAATTTTGCTGTTATATTCAAACCATAAGCAGTGCAATCTTTTTCAGACTGATAAGTGTTATGAAGTGTTAGTGAAGAAAGGAATTATTATGAGGTAAAAGCACTATGTACTAAACCAGAGTTAAGCAAATATTTCTGATATTATTATTGCCTTCTGACAGATACTCCCAACAGACTACAGAAATATTTATAGACATTATCATGTTATGTAAGTTTTCTTTATATTACACTCTTATTTTAAATTTATTTAGTAGTGGAAAAAATTGAAAGAATTAGTGACTTAAATTAATTTTTTACCAAATTAAGTTGCAAATGTAGACAGTGTTCCTAGAAGGTAGTTTATAGAGAGCCATGTTATGAGAATATGAAAGACAGGAAAAAGATTCTTACTTCTCAGGATATGAATCTGGTGTTGTTTCATGTGTTCCAGATACAAATAGCCTGAAAGCTTCAGGCAACATATAACTGACTCTCCTAACACTATTTACTTATGGTTATACTGTTTTGTTTTGTTTTGTTTTTCCAAAAGAATGAAACAGGCTGTTGGAAGAGAAAACTTTGTGGGGGCTCTGCAGTAATGATATCCTATTAAAGATATTTAACCAAGCAGAGATTACCCAGGAAAGATTTCTGATTACCTTTTTAGACTTCTTTTGAGTTGTTTCATTTAAGGGATTTTATAAATAATACAAGCTTCTGCATTTGAAGTATATTTGAACATATAAACGTTGACTTCAGAAGCCTGTCTTATTTTTTACATAGAGATGAAATTGAAGATATATTTTCAAAAAACTACAAACAGATTATTTGAGTTTGTCTAAATGCAGGGCTAATGTTGAAATACATTTTGTTCCTCTTTCATTGACACTTGGAACTGGTCCAAAGTCCTCTAGCCTTGGTGAAGCAGACACTGTTCTACAGACAAAAACCTAATTAAACTGAGTGCTACCTGTGGTAAGGACATCCAGGAATTCACAGAGTTCAAGCAAACAAAACAAAGCATTGGTTTTCAGCTGTCAGATCTGGTCTCGATAACATGCTGCACAGGTTTTTTCCTGATGTATTTTGGGAACAATTCTTTTGAGAACTGTGGTCTTATAAGAAGGCAAAAATGAGGCAATCTTTAATAGCAGCAAATATTCTCGTATGTCATTGTTTCTGTTTCTTTTTTAGATGTTCTTTAAAGTAATACTCTTATATGGGAAAGTTGGTGTAGATAAATCAGATAAATAAGAGTGAAACACTTAACAGATGACTAGAAAAATGTTGCTAGCTACCAAAATGATATGTCTCAATGAAATCATACCACTGAGGCAATGTTTTGACTGACTTTTTCAGCTTCCTGTGTGAGTGACACAGCAAAAATTTCATGGCTTCTTACATTGGCATTTCAAACACTCCTTGTCAAAGTTAGTGGAAACATAGCGTTGTCTTATGCCCTTGCCATCTGAGTATAAAAGGCAAAGCAACTCACCAGTTCATCTCTAATCTGCTTGTAGTCCTCATCCACTCATTTGTACATTTTCCTGCTTTATCAGTGCCAACAAGTAAAAGATGATCCCTACTGAAATACAGTGTAAAGAACATTTTGAGGACAGGTCTAACATCACAAGAAACCTCCTACCTGTGCTGAGAGGGTTGAAATAGGTATCTGTGTTTCTTGAATGCATTATACAGTTATTAGTGTGTTATTGACTGAACAGGACAAAAAAAGGAATGAATGGGTAAACATTGTGGTATTGATATGTATCTGATTATACTCATACTGAGTACAAAATTTTCAGCTTAGAACAGAATTGTGAAGTGTTCCAAGATAATCTGAAGACATGGTGCTTTTTTAAGGCAAAGATATTGGCATCTGATATGGTGATCTTGTGCCATGTTGTCATGAGAGAGGTTACTATGTAGCAACAATTCAATATCATCCTTTGGACTTTTCTGATAGACCACTTAACTATCTCAGCTTTTCCAGTGATCATCTCATTTATCTAGGATTATTGCAGTGAATTTACTGTTTGGTTTTCTTCCAGAACTGAAATGTCAAGTCCGGTGTCATGTATGCAGTAGCTTTGTGCTGTGAGAGCTCAACAGATCCACCAAAAGCTGCTAGTAGTTGATCTTTGGATAGAGCTAGAAATAAATAAATCCTCTTTAGCAGATCAATATTCATCCCATTTAATGCTTGATGTGAAACTTGTGGATTTGAAGTAGTAATGCTGATGTACAGCTAATCGTTGAAATGGGCATTAGGGCTTTTATAGCATGGCAACATATTGTCAGACAAGGAAGGAGGAAAGTGTTGAGTGCATCCTAAGGCAGGAGAAAAACTCTGTAATATTTAATTTAATGCACATTCATAATCCACACAATGTTCTACATTGCAATGATTTGCTAGGTTGCAGACAAATACTGTACATCCAGTGTTTATTCCAGGAGTTTACTTAGTAAAGCAGATGATTCCCCCTTCAGTGGATCTTTCAGAGTCTAAATATAATCACACAGTCATATTTCAAGGCATAATTTTCCTCTTTAGTACTCTCCACTCAACTAGTGGCTTATCTATCCATCTATATAAGTACATGGAATGTGTGCTTCCCATGGCACAGAATATATAAGTATTAAAGTACTAGCAATGAACTAGTGTATACTTTTGTGTAGGTGTGTATTACTTGCTTATTAGGTTTCTGTCTATAAATTGTATTGTACGTATTCCAGAGAAACAGAAGGAGAATTTCCAGAGAAAGGATAAAACATCACTGAAAAAATTCTGGGACAGTTTAAGAGCATATTTGAAAAGGTTTTGTGGGTTGGCTTCTTTTTTTTTTTTTTAAGGCTTCGTTTAAGGAGTTTTTTCTTCCCCTTTACTCTGCCTTAGTAATTAAATACTTGAGGCCATTATCGTCTTTCTTAAAATGAATAAATAAAAGCCTTGTTAAGTGAATAATCGTACTAAACCAGATACTGGCAAACATAAAGAAAGTTGAGGATTGAATTTCCTTCTGTGCCAAAACTATGCTCTGATCTTTATTGTCATATGTGTCATTGTAAATAGCTTTCTTATATTTTGCCACAGTGAGCTCTGGCATTCAATTTCAGCTGCAAAGTTTCCAGATGCTGTGCTGGCCAGTATACACCTTGGTGGATCATTCCTTTAAGATGATGCAAGCAAAATGAGAGCCTCCTTGGCAGACCTCAGTCCTTTGGCAATTGTAGGAAATGGCCCATTCCTTTTCCATCAGAGAGAAAAGCTTCCACAGCATTGAGAAGTCTCATTATCTTTAAAGGTGAAGCAAAAAACGGCTCTGTTTCTTTCTTTATACCATTTATACCAGAGATTCTGGTACAAAACACACATTTATGAATATTATATAAAATGGCAGAATATGTGTGTATCACAGTTCTGTGCCACTATTATTAGCTGTTTTGCTAAAGAATACTTTAATCTTAAACCTCCAAGAGACATACAGAGCAATACCTGCTGATGCAATGTGTAGTGAACTTCTACCCCTCTGAAGAAAATGTAAGGGGCAGGGGGGCTGTTACCTTCCTTTATAATAGCAAATCTATATCCCTTTTAATAAGTTGTTTCCTGGGTCCAAGTTTTTGCAAAAAAGTATATGGGAGACAGTGGGGAGGATTAAATTTATCTACAGAACAATAAATCACTGGGAAGGAAAGAAATGTCTAGTTATATTTCATACCATGGGAAGGAGATGGTTTGGAGGGCATAGCTACTGACACAGTGGGAACTTTCTGAGTTACTCTATCTCTTTCAGTGAAGGTTAAATAGTCTGGTTAAGCACTCTTCTAATCCTGCTTCAGTGCCCATGGTGAAAAGTAGTATGGACAATAGGTGTTTCCTGTGTTGGAAAGAAGGAATACTGATACGATTTTCTCGTATTCACCAGCCTGGTTTTTTCTGCTGCCTTCTTGCATTACCTGCAGTGCTATTGCTTGTTCTTTGTTATTAAGAATATGTAATCAAAATAAAAGCCATTCTGTCTGCAGACACTTCTGTAAGCTTAAAAAACTTCAGAACATGGCAAGAATAATTGTTTTTCTTTCCTATCATGAAAAACAAAAAAGGTCAGGAAAATGTACGTCTGCTTTTTTCCCAAGGAATAATGAAGGAAAATCTGTGCAGCTGTGGGAGCTGAATAGAATGTTCTGCCCTGTTTAGGAAGCAGAAGTGTGTCTTGGCACTATTAAACACAAACCAGAACAAATACAAACACAACCAAATGAAAAAATATCCAAAACAAACAAAAACCCCATCATCAGCAACAAAAAAAAAAACCCCAAACAAACAAAAACCCAAAACTCCTTTGTCGTTGACACACCATATATTGATATAAAGGGAGCACATGCAACTTACTGTGTGTGGAAATGTAAGGTCTGGTCAATTCCCTACTGTTGTGTTCTCTTTTCGTAGTGGGAGAAGGGAGCAGGCTAATAATAGGGGTTCTGTTGGAAAAGCTAACACTGACACCCTATGGATGTTAGGGACTTCTGAGGCATTGTGGAGCTTTTTTTATTGCTTTTACTGGGGATGGGAAGTTACCCATACTGTGACAAGGCTGGCTTGATCAGTGTGCATGGGTAGATCATAAATTCAGAGGGAGAGAGGGGTCTTCTGGGCTCTCCTTAATGAGAGGATGCTTCACAGGAGTGCTCACAAAGTGACAGTCATTTGATCACTTCTATGTAAGGCCTGCTTACCTAAACACAGCATGTGACCTATAGAGGTCTGTCGAATGCTCTGAAGACTTTGAATTTGTCATTTATATTTGCATATAGCAGTCTGAAGTTAAAATAGGGGACAAGATAGAGGTATAGGTTCAGGCATCCTTCCTTACTCTGCTGCCTGTATGTACAGATGATCTCAATCAGTTGAAATTTGCAAACATGAAGGTCTCCACTGTGTGTAAGAGGTGGTCAGTCTGGTCCTGGATTTTGATCTGTTATTAATTATGTTCTTAGTAAATGTGGTTCTCACATCTATCAGTCACTACTACTCTGTTTAAATATTGAGAAGAATCATATTTTTTAAATACCTTACTGATAATTTTAACTAAGATATAAAAAATAGCTTTTTGGTTTATTTTGTGGATTTCTAAATCAAGTCTTGCTCATACGGAAAAATAATCAGGTCCTTAGCCTTGCCTCAGTGAAGTTGTTTTAACTCTGATGATGTACACCCTGCAGTTTCTTCCCGATGCTGTACAGAGATTGGAGTTTCCCACTACTGAGGGCTCAAATCTGACCCTGGAAAAGACCCTGACACCATGTGATGAAGCCAAGGAATAACTGGGATTCTACACTGTTCATTTTGGGGGGAGGTTTTAAACATTCTTTGAAGTTCGACCTGCATAGCGAATGTTTTGGTTTGTTGTTTTTTTTTTTTTAATGGCTGTTTCCCAAATTTTTGGGTTTTTTTCATTCTGCTTTCAGCACGCATGGGCGGGTTGAGACAGGAAGCGCAGCCTGAAAGGCTCGGCCAGATCCGGAGGGATTAGTTGCAGCAAAAGGCTGCTCTGTGATCCTGAGTTACTTTCTTAGTAGTATGGCAGAAAAAGAAAACACACACATTCTTGTATGTGTCCAGATCTTCATGCAAAGCAAATCCAGCAGACAGGTGGAAAATTAAATCACCCTGATAAGGCATTTAGGAACATTCTTGTCAATATAAATGCTTGACGGCGGTGTCCTTTTCTTTTGGGCTTTAAAAACCAGGTGATTTTTGTGAAACAAACTCAAGTTTCTATTTAACTATAGTTTCCAATGATGGCACAGCAATTATGTTTTTTCTACTCTGGCTTTTGGAAATGCTTTATGCTTAAAGGGGAAATTAATACTTTTTGCTTAAGGTAGAAGTTCAAAGGTAAGTTTTCATGTAATTGAAGATATGTTGAAAATGGATAGAACATATTTCTCCTTTTTTTCTTTTCTTTTTCTTTTGTTTCGTTTCCCTTGGTGGCCAGTGAAAGAAATTTATTGAAAGTGAAAAGACCTTAACTTTGTACCTAGCTACTTAAGTGAAAAAAGGAAGTCCTGACCCTCTCTTTACATTAACACTTGGTGGTTTTTAGTGTTTTGTACCTTTTTAAAATGAAGGTCAAGAAGTCCTTGGAGTTACCTTTAGGTAATTTTCTATATGCACTAAAGAAATAAAAAGATTCTATGTTTATGTTCTTGCATGGAAATGTTTCCTATCCAATTTATCTCAAATTATAATAAAAATAGCAAAAAAAGACAAAAATTTTTAGAAGGCTGCTTTAGATGGCCAACAAAACACCTTTAAACAGAAATAAGGAGAAGGCTTTGGTTATTTTGGGGGGTGGAGAGTGCTACTGCTGTTCTGCTGTTGTTTTTTCCGTTACTAAAATATCGAGCAGAATTTGTTACATTCTTTCAGTGTGAGATGTGGCTTCTTTGTATTCTGCAAGTTTTGGAGTTATGAAGGGAACATCCAGAGAGGTTTCACAATTAGCACTGATTGCAAAAACTTTGTTTCCTGCATCAAGCTGCCGAAATGTCATTCCTACTAAAACCTGTAAAAACAAGACATTACTTGATATCACCAGCTCAAATAGAATATTAGCTAGCTGGCTTTTTTGCTCAAGTTCTTTAACTGCCTTCAGTATAGACAAGTTATTTTATTTCTTTCGTTTTCACAGTCCAAATAAGACATCTGCTATGTAAATACTTGTATATAAATACCATTTGTCTCAAATAATGATCTCGTATTCAGACGTCCAATATTGAGGCCAACAGGCTGAGCTGGCACAGAGGATCGGGGAAGATAATTTGCGATACACTGGAAGAATGTCGAAAGCCTCTTTCCCCTCCTCCTCCGCAATAGGAAAGTGGTGGTTTGGTTTGGTTTGGTTTGCTGGGGGTGTTTTTTCCGCTTCTGTAGTTCTGAAAACAAAAGGAACAGCAGAGGTCGCCCCTGCATGGCGTAACTCGCCGGGCTGAAGGAGCGTGGCGGCAGCGCTGGCAGAGGGTGACTCACCTTGGCCGCCCCGGCCGGAGCCTCCCCCAGGCGCCGGGAGGTGCTGCTGTGCCGGACACCCGCCGGCATCACCGCGGCTCGGGGCTCTTGCGGATCACGAGGCCGTTTGTTTAATTAGCCTTCTAAATGGGCTGCCCGGGGAAGTGGTGGGGTCACCGTCCCCGGAGGTGTTCAAGGGAAGACTGGACGTGGCACTCGGTGCCAGGGTCTGGTGGACAAGGTGGTGTTCAGTCATAGGTTGGACTCGACGGTCTCAGAGCTCTTTTCCAACCTAATCGATTCCATGATTCTGTGATTTGAATGTGTCGTATCCTAAGTAAGCATTTATCACGGACACAGAATATATATTTATATATATATATATATATATATATGTAATATACTAAGAAAATATTACCCTATGTATATCAATACATAGAATCCTGTCTTTTAGATTTCTGTCTTCTGTCAGCATCATTTGCAGAGTTATTGAATATCTTCCACCAGTGTTATGTTGCACTGTATGCTCACCTTTGGATGCACTGGTCACTTCACCTTTGGATGATTTTTGTAAGCATCTGATTGAACATAACAGACCATGCTAGTGCAAACCTAAGAGGCAGATCTGGCATGAAAATGTCCCAGAGTCTTTCTTAGGGAGGGTCCCATTGTGTGTATAATAGAAACAGAATCCAAATGTGCCAACAAATAACACTGGACTATTTGGTCTTTACCTTTCGCCCTCCTAAAATTTTTGAAAGGACTTGACTTAATCTTGCTCTAGGGGAAACTGTTAAAGTATGAAAAATTTTCTAAGATGGGAAAACTACTACTTCTCCCATGAATATGTAATGATAACAAAAGATCATATGCAACCAGCCACCATTACTGCCTCTCTTTTAATCAGAGTGAAAAGCGTGGGGGTCTCAAAGGCCATAAAAGAGTGAGGATCCAGAGTAGGATGAGATTTCTACACTTGTACCTGCATTTAGTACCTGTTTGGACAGAAACATAGGAGAATTTTTTCGTGTGTACAGGTGAGCTTGTTACTTATGCAGAAGACTATGCCTGTGCAGATCAACCTCCAGGATGTTCCCTGCAGGCAGGTGCATTCCTCCACCAAGCTCCACAAGTCTTACTACATCTTTCCATTTAACAATTTTCATTGCTGTGTGAGCACGGGATTTTCCGGGATCAGAGGTTACTAGCACACTGCCTTTACTGCTATTTCACTGAGGCCTGAGTGAGCCAGTCTTGAAATCTGTCTTTTATTTCTCTTTTGTGTTATTGTTGGTGGGAGATTTATTTCTATCCTGTTCCTGCTGTCATTATTTTATATAGGCTCTTGTTAGTCTTTTGTGTTTTTCACTTTCAGCCTCAGGTCACTTTAAGTCCTGTGACTCTAAATCCTCCTTGCTTCAAATGTAAGAGTGTTCACCTCTACGTCTGTCCTAAAACTGTAATTACATCAGACAAATTGTGTAATAACGTAACTAGCATCAGTTGGAGACAGATCTGTTCAATGTCCTTTTTTTTCTTTTGACTTTACTGGCTTAATTTGATGCTGTTCTAATCCCTTCTACCTCTTTTCCCTCTGATGGATTTAGTTGTAGAAATTTATTGAAGAGTCCAAAATTGTCTGCTCATCTATACTTTTCCATCAGTCATTCGTCTGGTTTTGCTTCAAAATTTGCCTGTTGATTGATTTAAGGCATCTCATTTCATTAATCTTTGTATGACATAATTTTTACTTTTTATTGAGTAATACAAATTATCTAAGGAATGCTGTTTCCCAAACTGAGTTGATGGTCCATTCTTGAGTCTTATTTAATGCAAGGACCTGTTCCTTCAGCAGGTCTGGGAATTAAACCTGTCAGAACTTGTTGCTGTGCTGTATCAGCACCCAGCAGGTCAAAGCATCATCACTCTTAACTCTACCGTGTAATGAAGCAGTCAGTCTCTGTCTATCCCTACACCACACAGTCATGTGTCCTATAGAGAGCTAAAGAAATAGGCTTCTCTATTTTGTATGACAGTATTTGATCCAAATCTAGCTCAGCCCTCAGATATGCTACAGCCATGCTACACAAATCTAATGTACCACGCTTTTCTCCTTCATTGAAAGCGTCATCAGCTGGGAGCAAACCCACACAAAGATCTTGTTGGTTTTGCACATTTGTAAGATGATAGGGATTTGTGCATGTGCTTGGCTTTTGGGATATGAGTAGTTCCACTGAAGCCAGTGGAACTCTTTATGTGTTTGACTTTAAGCAAGTTTGAAAGATCAAATCCCTGGGGGCCAATTCTGTTCCTGATGAACAAGCAGAAACAAAATACAGCCTTCATGTCAGAGCTGCAGGACTAGTTAAATGCATATTGTTTTCACTAAAGTTGGTAGGCTTTATAGCTTGGAGTGATCTTTTAAAAAGTACCTTTTATGCAGACCAGATTTATGAGTATGCTTAAATATTAAGTTAATTTACACAACAATTGCAGACTTATTGGTGGAAGCATTAAATAACATTACAAGTCCTGAAACTTCTCAGCTATCTGATTTAATTTCTGAAGCTTTGTCAATCAACTCACTTTTGTCTTTGAAAACACTGAGGGGACCCAAAAACCACCAAAATTTTAAAAAGCCCTGAGAATTAATAAAGAGCAGAATGCTCTTTATTTTCTGATATCATTTTTTTTGTAATAGCCACTTCATTTTGTGTGTGAATGTGGCAGCTGTCAGTAATTCACTCATTCTATGAACTTTCTGGTAAAATGCTTCTGGTTTATCACAAAATGTGTATATGAAGATCTGCAAATAGATGTATCTGTTCAAACAACCTGAATGGATGTTGTAGTGAGATGGGGGTCATCTCTTCTCCCAAGTAAAAAGCAGCAGGACAAGAGTAAATGGCCTCAAGTTGTGCCATTAGTTGTACACATTTAGATTGGATAGTAGGAAAAATTTATTCACAGAAAAGGTTGTCAAGCATTGGAGCAGGCTGCCCAGGGAAGTGGTGGCATGGCCATCTGAAAATTTTCAAAAGACATGCAGATTTGATGCTTGGAAACATGGCTTACTGGTGGATGTGGCAGTTCTGGGTTAATTATTGAACTTGCTGATCTTAGAGGTCTTTTTCAACCTTAATGATCTATGATTCTGTGGAAAGGTTATTTATAAAACTTGTCTATTTTAACAACAGTGACATAGCTTTTCTTAAGGCACAGACTTCAAAATAGAAATTATGCAAATTCGCATTGGAAGCATATGAACTTGATACGTCATATTAATGAGTGAGATCTTTCCTTTTTAGGTTTCCTAAAAAGTCAAAGTGTAAGCCATAGGGTTTTGGTGCTACCATTCCTCTGCTATTTGAATGACAGATTGGTGCAACTCAATGCACAATGCATCACATAACATTTCTTGTGTTAAAATTAACATTTTTCTAATCACTTGCCATACAGAGAATGCCTTTATGATGACTTGATAAATACACTTCATCATGTTCTATAACCTTCATTTCCTTTATTGTAAGCTTTACAATTTGCACATCAGTCTCATCTGAACAAGTGCATAAAATGCCAGTGTCCTAGCTCAAGGGTAACATGGAAATGGGTTGTTCCAGCTACTGACCTGTCAAGTGTATGTGTCTCATTTCATGTCTTGCCTTGCTAGCTTTGTATTAATATGTCTATAAATTATGCATAATGTAAATGTATTCATAGTAAACCCTTGAGGATAACAAAACAATTACTTTTATTGATATTTCTGACATATATGCACTGGGAATGTGGAAAGTTCTGTTTCATGCTGCTACATTGGAAATTTTTTCAAACATTGTAGCCAGCAAAAATGTGATTTGATGTGTTTTCCTATATGAAGAGTGAATATGTGGAGATCCATGTTTCTCTCAAAGCATATTCCGCAGTCAAAATAACAAGTTCATAAGTAAACCAGAATTTTGTTTTTCTAACTGTTGGTCTTGAGGGTTCAGTCACTCTTCTGTCCTGTAATACCACTAATAACAATGATTCACGAAGGCAAACTGTCTTTGCTTGAATCCATGCAAACTTGATTTTGTTCTGCATCCGCCCTGTAAGAGTCCATTTCTCTACCACAATGGATGACAGATGAGATGTAAAATGTAAGAAATAAAGGCATGATTGGCTCAACACCCACCAGCTCTATAGTTTTCAGGAAATATTAAGTGATACATCAGAAGAACCCCTGGGGCAAGAGTCCTGATCATAGTGTGACACAAGAAGTCCATATAAGGTTGTTCTAATTCGTATTTACTCATCTTTCCTCCATCTCTGTCCCAATTCCAGAAACACAAAATTGAAACCAACCCAAGCCTATTTTGTTGTGTGCAGTTTTGGTCACCACAATATGAGAGAGATATTAATCTCTTAGAGAGCTCCCAAAGGAGGGCAGTGAGGGTGGTGAAGGGCCTTGAGGAGAAGCCTTATGAGGAGCAGCTGAGGTCACTTGGTCTGTTCAGCCTGAAAAAGAGGAGACTGAGGGGAGACCTCATTGCAGTTACAACTTCCTCATGAGGGGAAGAGGAGGGGCAGGCACTGATCTTTTCTCTGTGGTGCCCAGTGACAGGACCTGAGGGAATGGCCTGAAGCTGTGACAGGGGAGGTTTAGGCTGGATATTAGGAAAGCGCTCTTCACCCACAGGGTCTGGGCACTGGAACAGGCTCCCCAGGGAAGTGGTCACAGCACCAAGGCTGAGAGACTTCAAGAAGCTTTTGGACAACACTCTCAGGCACATGGTGTGACTCTTGGGGTGTCCTGTGCAGGGCCAGGAGTGGGACTCAATGATCCCTGTGGGTCCCTTACAGCCCAGCATATTCTGTGATTCTGTACTGAACACACCCTTGGAAGGCAAGGCAAAGTGTAGCCACATGAGCTGGTTTCATGGGATTTAAAACCAACACAATTCTGAAAAGATATTTTTGTTCTAGCTGAGTGTGTAAAAATATTTTGGTACACCCAAATAAAAGTTCCAAAGTGCTGCCATTTGATTTGGGTACATTTCATATGCTATACTACCTTTTCCCACAAACAAAAATCCCATTTAATTTTTTTTCCACTAGTTTAGCTTTACTATGGAAAACATTCCATTTAATAAAAAACCTGATTATAATTTGAGCTGACTGAGATTAAGTTTTATAAAGCTAAACTACCCCTAAAAAAATAAGAAATAGTACTTAATTATTTAAGCTGAAGCCTTTCCATTACTACACTTGAGACTGAAAGTCCAGTGTGATGCATTGAGTACAAGTTTGGATTTCTACATCTTATCTGCTACATCAGGAAACATAATAATCTGAATCTTAGGTATGAAAATATGAAGCTTCAGAAAAACCAAAAAAAACCACAAAACATTCGAAGGAGGGTTAGATGTCTATTTTGCATTATAGCTATTTCTGTTTGTTTGAGTTTTTCACGAGAAGAAAATGCTATTCATATACACTTTGTAACCACTGTAAAATACGTACCACGGTTTGCGAGTGCTTGTATTTTTCCTCTTGGATCTAAGAACTGATGAGAACTTTTCCCAGGCTTTCTTGGCAAACGGTTACTTGGGCCCCAGTGTCAAGGAGTAGATTGACAGCCAGAGAGCTGAGGCCAGTAAGCTGTGAAATTCTCAGAGCCCCTCTGTTTTTCATTTTGGTTGCAAAAGATGTGCTCATGCCTGCTTCAGTGCAATCAGTGTACATGTTGTTTCTCACCAGTTCTTGTGAAACATTAACTACTCAGTCCGTTCAAAGATGCTTTGTAGAGTCATGTAAACCTCACTATTCTGTATCTAGGCAGAGGAACAAAATTCCTGGTTTATTCCAAACTTCAAGATCTTTCAACTCTTATTCTAATTCATTTGCCATTTGATTCATTGTCATTTTTCTAGGACAAGGTCTGCTAGGTGACTTTGCAAGTTGCTATAAATTGATTAGATTCAAATATTATTTTCATTTCTTTGCACTATCTCTTGAATATTAGTGGGGAAAAAAACAAAAATACCAGGTTGTAAATCTCGTTTGTGCCTTTCTTTCTTACCAGATACTCTAAAGGAAGCCACATTTCTTCAGATACTGATATTAACCTGGGATGTACTAAAAATCAAATAGATAATATTTTCTCCTTTTGAATTTCATTATTTTTCTAGCTTATTCACACTTTGTCTCTATATTTTTATTCCATATTTCCATTTCCCTCTCTGAATCACAGATGGTCTACCATCAACAGTAGTGCTTCTGTAAACAATTGCAGCTCAGCAGATCCATTCCTGGCACAGGTGGTGTCAAAGCATTCTTCTTAACAGGCTGAATTTTAGTTTAATTCCATCATCATGTATTTCCAAATGATCTATTGTCTGGGTTGAATGTATGTGAAGCTCAGTTTAGTTGTGTAGAGCCTGATTAGCAAGAGATGTTAGCAAATGTGATACTGATCTACAGGAAGGGCTAGAAGGACAATCTGGGAAACTACAGGTCTGTCAGTTTGTCTCTCGGTTCTGGGGAAGAAACACATCATCTTGAGTGCCATCATATGGCACACGCAGGACCACCAGGGGATCAGGCCCAGGCAGCACGGGTTCATGAAAGGCCCTGCTTGACCAACCTGATCTACTTCTATGGCAAGCTGTTAGCTGGTGGATGAGGGAAAGGCTGTGGATGTGTCCACCTAGACTGTAGTAAAGCTTTTGACAGTTTCCCACAGCATTCTCCTGAAGAAACCGCCTGCTCGTGGCTTGGCTGCACTGTTCACTGGGTAAAAAACTGGCTGGATGGGCAGGCCCAGAGAGTGTTGAATGGAATTACATCCAGCTGGTGGCCAGTCACTGGTGGGGTTCCCCAGGCCTCGGTATTGGGGCCAGTTGTGTTTTATATCTTTATTGATCCTCTGGATGAGGGGAACAAGTGCACCCTTACTGAGGTCACAGATGGCACTAAGTTGGTTGAGAGTGTTGATCTGCTGGAGGGTAGGAAGGGTCAGCAGAGGGATCTGGACAGACTGGATCCATGGACCATGGCCAGTTGTATGAGGTTCAATAAGATGAGGTACCTTGGGTTTGCTTAGGTGCTTTTGGAGTGCTGGCTGCTGTGGTAGTGCTTAGTAACAGCCCAGTCCTCCCACATGGACCAGCTTTTTGGACAGAATGGCAAGGTGTCTATCAGTCAGAATCTACAATGCTTTGCCTTTCTGTGAAGGCATGCCTTACAAATGAAATACCCCTCTCTGAGATGAGCTTATTCTGTTTTAGGAGTGTGCTACTCCTTTGAGGGTGGGTTTGTTCCCATTAAAATTTGATTATGGCCCTAATCCCTCACTGTCAGATGACATGCTCTCACTCAAATCCTTTAAGGTTTTATTTTACAAACTACATCTGCAGACTTGCAGTTGTCCTCTTTACAAAAGTAAAAATAAGAGTTTAGAGAAAAGGAAAGTGCCCCTTTTTTTGTCTTTCTAAGAAGCGATTAAAAAGTCTAGAACAGAAAGTGAACTTCATCCAATAGAATGAAATACCTGCCTTGCTTTGGGCTTCACATCAGTACTGCTAATGACAGCAAACTGATTGGTCTTTCCAAGCATGCACACTTGGAAAAATGAAATATGTCTCATTTTGGTTTAGTCCACTAGAAAAGTCAGTCATGCAAGAACAATTTCTGTCCAGATCAGTAGACAGAACAGACCTGTGGACAAGCTTTTTTAATTCTTTAATTTTTTTTTTCTTATTTAAATAATTATATTTAATGGAATTACCACCTCATTTGTATTCCCAGAAAGAGTGATGTTTGTTGCTGCCCTCAATCTCTGTGAAGAAAAATAATCCTGTTTTAAATCAAACACTTGTTTATATGATCTAATAGAAAACACCAGGCTCTATATCAAATTCAAATGGAAAACAGATGTATTAAATTGACAGTAAGAATAAATTTGTCACAGCTATAAATGCTTATTGAGATATATGTTTATATACATATGTGTGGGTACATATATAATTCCCTCTTTTCTGAGGCTTGGTGAAGAGGACAGGAAAAGAACTTTCCTTTAGAAAACATCACCAAAGGGACACAGTGTAATTGCTTCAGATTTAAAATTATCTGTTAAGAGAGTATGGAAATAGAAACTAGGCACACATGGAGTTTAAATTTAATGGTCTGAAGATTTAATTTCAGGGTTGGAGTGTTTTAACTTTTTTAAGTAGTCCCAAATATGTTTTGCAAAATTCTTCGAACAACAAAGAATGCGGTAAGCCTAAAGTGCTTTGGGAAAAATATTGCATTGAAATGATAAAAGTCATTCTGTTTTGGGAAAGAAGCACCTCTACAAGGTTTCATAGCTAGCTATCAGCTAGTCATTTTTAATTTGAGATGATGACCCAAAACTTGTAATGGATGGACTTGTAAGTCTTCATTTCCACAGCCACCTTTCCTTCATGAACACACTCCTATAAACAGGTCTCAAATGCTTTACACACATTCAAATGTAACTGTCAAATTAATCCAGTCCTGAAGCACAGATATGTCCTTTCCTGTCCTGTGTCAGGTGCTGGCTCAGTCTTTTAGTACCAGCAGGTTTCTTTTCACTGTACATTACCTGTGAAATGAAATCTGATCACCTTTAAAAAAGCTGGGGCATACTATACCTTTCTTCCACTCCTCCAAAAATTTGGATAGCTTCTCTTTGATTTGCCATGCCTAGATTTTTTTCTGTTCCCTTCACAGCATATCTGACATTATGCAGCAGGCTGACTAAAGGTTTTAGAACCTGTTTTGTCCAACGTGGTATACAACTCAGGTGACAGAGGATGTGCGAATGGTGCCTCTAGTATCTAAGCCCTCACAACACAGGGCAGTAGGAATCCTGGAACAGGTGAAGCTTCCTGATGTGGGACTTTTCACTAGGGGAGCAACCCAGCAGCATCTGATCCTTAGAGCTGCTTCTGCACCCATCTTTACTGAGCCATAAATCCAGCTAGTTCTGCTGCGGTGCCAATAAGGATTCAGCTATTGATTTTCACCCACTGCCACCCATACGGATTTACAGGGCAATATCTCTTGGTCATGGGTGGTCATCTGTTACATTTATCATCAAAACTGCATTTCCCTGACGCTGATTTGCATCATCTGATCTTTTCCTGGGTCATTATGAGCTACAGGCTCTTGTGTTAAGAAACTTAGAATTATGTTCTAAATTTCATGTCCTTTTTAATGTTTAAAATTTTGGGAGGCAAGGGATCATGCCCAGTGTAAGTGAGCATTGATGTAAGGATCAGTAGTGATTTACAGAGTGCATATTGGACAATATGGGTCACTCTAAGATTATTGATTATATAGCTGGATGATGTTAATATTTTAGTGGTATGTGAAGAGAGATTGTGTAGTGGCAGTTAAGTAATTGGTTCCAAAACCCCTGAATTTCCATCTTTTTAGAGGATAGTTACCTATTTAGAAATGCATCTGCATCCAGTGCTTATCATGGGTCTGTGCACACTGGAATAATCAAGAAGAGTTAGAGAAATTTTAGAATACTGTCTTCTTAACTACATATGGAGCACAATTGGGGTTTTTTTCCTGAGGATGGCCTAGTGAAAAAGTAGTGACACACTCTCATGAATTGGAAAAGAACAGAGACACCCCTGCACAAACAGACCTGTCAGCAGCTTCCTGGTTTGTCCAGGGTCTTTTCCCTCCTGTTTCTTGATGTAGTTCAGCTCAGATACTAAGCGGGCACTTTGAAGAAACCTTGAACATTCTGGTTGCATGTTCAGTACTTATTGGTTCTGAAATCTGAATCAATAGTCCTAAATCCAAATGCTGCATACTGCTCTTGTAATGTATCTTTCATAAGGAAATGAAGGCATGTAAAGTGGTGTGCCCAAGGACGCAGACAGGGTCATGAAGGAAGTGCAGGAGACTGATTCCTGACCCCTCATGTTAAAACACAAGTAGCAGACAATGAATTACAAACACATGAGCCACTGCACAATATCCTTTTAGATTGATATTTAAAATAATAATGCAAAAGAAAAATTCCAGACATCTTTCCTGTCTGCCGATTATACTCTCTCACTTCCTCTAAATCCTAGCCCTCTCTTCTTGTTGATTTTATTTCAGTATATACTATTTCTCTAACCTGATCTTCTTACTCGATTAGCTTTATTTCATCTCCACTAGCTTCAGTGTACTACATCCTTTTACAGCTATCTCACTGCTCTCCTTCATGATCCCAGTTATGCTGGGATGTCATGCGTATTTAAAAATTTTACATTTGAGGAATAGGTAAATAAGGAGTGGGGAGGAGGAGAGGTGAGGCAATCACAATACCAGCCTGTCAGAGCTCAAGAAACGTTTGGACAATGCTCTCAGGCACATGGTGTGATTCTTGGGTTTGCTCTGTGTCGGGCCAGGAACTGAACATGGATCTTTGTAAGTCCCTTCCAACTCAGGTTATTCTATGATTCTATTATTCTAATACTGGGAACTTGAATATATTATAACAACTCTTGTTTTATAACATTACAAACTGGCTAATAGATTATTGTCACCCTGGACTTTGTTTCCCTGCCTTCTTGATCTACACCATTCTGCTATCTTTAATTGAGATTAGCCCTCTATATTTGTTCCAGGTTTAGACTACTAGTGCATTTAATAGTAATTAATAAATAACATTAGTTACTCATAGCTAATGCTAATTAAGCATAGTAATGATGTCACGAGTACATGCAGATGGATCAGGAACACAGAGTTAGTGAACTTCTCTTGTTTTTTAGCCTGGCTCTTATCCACAGTTGGAAGCAGGCAGAAGAAGACACTCCCAACACAAATCCAGATGTGCACAAACAGAACATCTGTTTCAAGTATGCATAACATGCATGCCCTTATTTAAGGGCAGTTGACCACTCAAGGTTTCTGCCTATGACTTATGTTTTATTAGTTCTCCTTCAATAGATTTTGCAGGCAGCAAGCCTCTTCAAAGAAAAGAGTTTTTATATAGAGGAGAAAGCATCCACAGAAAACAAAATACATGAAGAAATTTGTGCAAGTGAGGGAGGTCTTTCCATAGCTGAACCAGTAAAAGCCAGCATGACTTAGAGTTGGAGCTTCTTTTTGAGAGGAGTGTTTCACACGCTGTGTCAGTCCTAGTCTGTGTTGAAATTGAGCATAAAGACACCTTTTGAAAAATGTCATGGAATAAAAGGGAAATTCTGTCTATAAGAAGTTTAACCTTACTGTCTCTATAGACAAAGTTATTATTTAAAAACAGTAACATTAAACAAACTGAGTGGAAGTTGATAACCAAGATCAATAATAATTTTCTGAAGTTATATATCTGGAAATCATTGATCCCATTACACTATTGTTGCAAAAATCACTGAGTGATTTTTATTAATGGCATTGGTTTGTGTAAAGTTAATCTGGTTCATTCATGTTCTACTCCTACGCTGTCATAAAGCCACTGCCCTTGCCCTCATATCAACAATTCTGTTATCAGAGCATACCTTTCTCATAACAGTGCCAGTTGCACTATTTACTGTAGTTGTTATTTTAATTTTTATTACTCCTTTATCTGTTACACTGGAAAACAGAGACATATTGCTACTCAGGAGGAGCTTCTGTACGAGCCATGTTGATACAATGGTGCACACATAAGAGGTGTAGAGGAGTTGATTGTTATCCTCCTTGGCTATGCCATAATATTAAAACAAAACAACCACCCAACAAATAAGTCTAGCTTTGAAAAGTTGCTAAAGCAGCAGATTTAGCTATAATATGTAGTTTAAATTTCCAGAAAACCATAAACGTTCCCAATGTGTTCAGAATTTTTTCCCCCTGATAACATGTTATAGAGAAACTTTCAGAGTAATCTCTCTGGAAAGTAAACAGGTATTGCTAATTATTGGGCCAGCTCATGAATCTGATGATATATGGATATAGAACTTTGAAATATTGACAGGCCATTATAACTTAATTTCTGTTTGCACCATTAAATTCAAAACATGGGAAAACTCTGCAAAAGAAAATAAAGATGACAATTCTAAATTACTATGTGTATTGAATTTGTAGCTATGTAGTTGTATTTTATCTGTTGTCTGTATCTCTTAGATATAATTTATATTTGGTTTTCAACAAGGTGAAAAGTATAGAATTCATTTGCTTAAACTGAGTTTTGTACTTAATTTTGAGTTGTGCCTATACCATTTTCTTCATCAGTATTCAGTAAAATATAGTATTCATACAATTAGTATGTGGCAGAGTACAAGAGAATGTCTGTCTTAAAGATCAGAGGTCATTCATATTCTGCTTCTCAAAGACGAGTTGAACGAGAGACAAAGATTAATCCTAGTGTTTCCATTGTTAAACCTCATCTTTCAGATTGTGCTATTTAGAAATAGTGTACTCAGCACTGTGTATTTCATATCCAAAAATTGCATTAACTTACGTTTTAGCAAATAAACAGGAGTTTAAAATAAAATCCTCTAGGATCTTTTGTTGTTTTGAAATCTGAAGGGCTCAATAATCCTTTAAACCTGTAAACACTAACAAAGAGACCATGGTCACTAAATCAAATTCATCTTTGTGGAAACAGCATGCTGCAGAGCTCCTCATGGATAAGAAATGCTATTTAGGTAACCAGCCTTACCTCTGGTATAGCTGCAATGCCCTAGCACTCCAATCAGTCATCAGTTTAGCTAATATCTTGAAAATTAATAAATGTTCATGAACAGTGAATTGAAACAGTGAGTTGAATGCTTCCCAGCTCCTTGCTTGAATAGTTTTTCTTTGTCATTTCTGTAGACTGTTGCTTTGTTTAACATTTAAGGTTATGTTAGGTCAATTCTTAATACAACTGCGTATTTGGCAAGAGTAGATGAGGATTAATTAGTAATGTTTGCAGAAGACTTTTGAAATATGGAGTGCTATAGGGACATAAATGAATGTCTTCTTTTCTCTGGTCTACGAATAGGTGGTGCCTGCAGAATGCTATTGTCAATGCTTGAAAAGCATTAACTTTTCATGGATCTTACCATAAGTAAATTCTGAGTTTTAAAGTTAAGTGTTTATGCATTTAATCAGTGATTCATAACTCTTCTGAGGCTATTTTTAAGTGGCCTCCAAAAATATTCAGATAAGTAGTTGGTTTACAGCAAGCTACACATGTGAAATTCATAAAAGGGCTCAAACAGCCAGTGGAAATATGGTAAGGAGTCCTGAAATAAAGATCTGTGAATCCACTGGATATATTTATAACAGGCAGTTTGGCATTTGTCAGAGGACATACAGGTCTTCAGAAGTATCAGATTATTTATGAAGCAGATATTATGCAATTTATGAGTTTTCTCACACTGACTTGCAAATGTTACATCTTCCCTGAAGAGGAGGCTTCCCGCTGTTCCTTCCTCCATACAAGGCTTGTTGTGAGCTATAACCAGCTGAGGTGCTGGTAAGGTAGGGGTAGGTGTCAGAACTGGTATCCAAGGGAGCTATAGAAAAGTCTTCAAAGCATCATCTCTAGTACTTTAAGTGAACTAGACTTGCACTACTGTTTCAAGGTGAAAGGTCATCGTGCCCAACTCTCTCTCTTGGAAACGTTTCATCCCCCACGCTTTTACTTTTTCTGAAATTTAGAATATACATTGATACTTTCAGCAGCACTTCTCTGTACAAGATAGTAAGTTTTCACATCTAAACTTACCTAAAAAAAGCAAATTATGGCTTGCACAGTGGACATTTTCCCATTTTCCTTTCACGCTAGCTTCAATAATTCTGGCTTGTAATTCTTGGAGATGAGATATGAGACTTCAACTGATGACAGCAACAGACAAAAAATTTAGAGGCAGAGCAATTCCTTCAAACAGATGTTTCCCAGACCAACTGATAACACTTCAACTTTCAAGTGACACCTCTTCTTAAAATCTCTCTAATTACAAGAAAAAATGATACAATGTCATACAGTGTCAGGTGTGAAGTAAAACTTGATTCATCTTTAGTATTTGATTATTTATCATTTACAGCCTGTGTTTAAACAAATAGTATTTTTTCCAACCCCTCTGTTTTGACAAAAGTTGTGGATGTCTCATATGTCTTCTCTGTTTTCATTTTTGTTTACTAACCCAACCATTTGCTTGCAATTTTGGATTTTCCTTCCTAACACTTTTTGACATCTTACTATTTTCTGCTTTCTTTAGAAGTAAATATACCCTATTTTTGGGCTAGGGCACCATTAAAATTTGCAGCTCAGGTTATATTATGATTAAGTCTTTTTTTATTTTTAAGATTTTTTTTTTAAAAAGCACAAAACAATTGTAGGGTGAGAGAAGTGTAGGGCACTTCACCCTCCTGATATTGCACAGTTAAAAAAAAAACTGTGAAAAGTTTAAGTGGAAAAGCAAAACTTTAAACCACTTATGGATTTCTCAGAACAAGGAATTCTGATGTTATCTATATATCCAATATTTTGTTGCTGTATGCAACAAATATCCCATTAGTGATAAAAGAGCTAATTTGATGTTTCTTTCCCTTTCTCATTTCATTCTAGAGAAATCTGCAGTAATTCCTTGTACTTCTTTTGTACTCTACTGCATTGCTCATTTCTCCTCACCTATAATGCAAACTCTTTTTGACCCACAAGTTGGTTTTTTTTCTCTGAGCTCAGTGATGGAAATATTGATAACGGTGAGGACCAAGGATGAATGTTCAATGGGGTGAATCTCTTTTTATAAGCATTAAAAAATTAAAGCTTTGTCTATAGGGACAGTGGCTTAGAAGTTCCACTGTTCCCGTTAAACTGAAAAATATTCACTACTTAATAACATTGCATTAACCTAGAAAAGGCTAGCAGTACATGGCTAGCCCTGATTCTCTGTTGTACTACATAATTGCCTCCTCCTGCCTTTGGGAAACTGCAAGTGCAGTGTCTTCCATCTGTATACATCATCTTATTTAAAATAAATAAACCTAGCCATAATGTAAATTCTCTTTTTTCAAAATCTTACTCCCACAGTTGTACTGAAAATTCCACACATCTATCCCTGATATTTTTTGGTTTTACCTGGAGTTTCATACATAGAAGCTTGACCTGGATTTGACAGATGTGTGTTCTACTCTTAAAAATTTTTTACAGAGGTTTCTACAAATACTGCTAAGTTATGGAAAGCTGTAAAAATTATTGAATGAACATATTTTTAAGATTTTTCTCTTTTTTAGATCCCTTTGAGATTGAATCCATGCTGCTCTTGAATGGGAGATTGAATAATGAAGTTGATGTCAAGCATGAGCATTAGTCCTGCTCAACAATGACTTATCCTGGGAGTATAGCGGGGAGGGAGCAACAAAACCAATGTAGGAGTACTCCCAGTTCTTAGCTTTCTCACTTTTGTAAATCCAGTGGCATTCTCTGTTAAGGGCTTGGACACCAATATAATTATTACCATAAAGCTTATTCCACTTCAATCTTTCCTGTAGTTTATGGGCTTTTCTGGCCCAAAGTTTTAGATTATGTTGTACTTTTCTAGGTCAACTGTTTTCTAAATTCAATCTTCCCTGTGTGCCAGTGCCTTTTTGTGATTCCTGTCTTTAACACCAGAGCTGTTTGCTTATCTCTGCCTGTACTTAGTGCTAAACTTGTACTTGTGTTGCCTTTAAGTCCTATGCTGCAATATATTTATGCTAAACTAATGTAAAGGTGATAAGCTTTTCCAAGCCCATTTGGAGGATAAATGTTGATCTCAAGTTTTCACTGTCACTTTGGTAAAGGAAACACCGAGCAAGGCAATCTGATTTTCACAATCCTACCACTTCTGTAGACTCTTTCCTAAAACCATATCATAGCCAGTATATTTCTGCTTTTGTGGGTGTAACCTTGCACAAGTATTTGTTTGTTACCATGTAAAACAAACCTTTGTTCAGCTATATATTGGCATTTTTAAGAGATGGTTGTTGATCGGAAAAAGACTATTTTTCCTAATCTCTGGTTCTTTTCTGACAGTTAGGAGGATCAGTGTTTAGATTACTTCCAGAGAGGGGACAGCCCTTTCTGCAATGACTGGAAAATGTCAAGGGGTCATCTGAGAGTGCATTCACTGTTTGAGCCCAGCAGGAATGTGTTGAGTGGTTTTTGCTGGCTTTTGGTTTAGTTCTTTAAAACTTTTCTTTCATCAAGCTCATCACAACCTATGAAAAACTAAGGTGTTGCAGAATGGTTAAAAATGGCTATGAACCTTAATACTAAAATGTTTATGAAGCTTAGTACTGGACAAATTGGGAGCTACTACACTTGAGTCTTAAACTGAAATACCCCCAAGGCCAATAGGAAGCTTTTCCGAATTGCAGTCACCTTTCCATTCTGATTTTTCATCTGATACAACTGGCCCTGCTGGTCAGCTGCCTTGATCACTGAAGTGGCAATCAGTGTCTAAAGTGAAGAGACTAGTAATATTCTAGTAACTAGAGTAAGTTACTAGTAAGAGACTAGTAACTTTACTAGACATAGTAAAGGAGGCTGAGGCGCTTTTTTCAGTGGCATTACCTAAAAACTCTTTTTTTTCCCCCTTCATTCCAATTGGTTATTCTTCAGTGAGGGAATGGCACCATGGCAGTATTACACTTCATCCCTAGCCTAACTGGTGAGGCAAAAGAGTGAAAATACAAGGTTCATAACAAAGGCTGCAGTTTTTTCTTTCCAAAGCAAAGAGAGAAAAGGGGAAGGAAGGCTGTAAACTTGACTGATGCTTTTGCTGCCTACATACTTTGCAAACTGGGAGAGCCAGTGTTTTCTGCATAGTTTCAGATCCCTGAAGGAGACAAGTGTCTTTTGAGTCGTGTTCAATAACACGAAGTCAGTCAGCTGCAAATGCAGAACTGGCATCTTGTTCCCAGCCTTCTGGTGTGCCCAGAAAGTTTCAGGATCCCCCAGTGTAGAAAGAGGTGGTGATTAAAACTGAAAGCCTGAGTGAAAGAATGCTCTGCATGCTGCTTCCTCTTCATAAAAGCCTTTGAATACATATACATGCACATGCAGGGCTTGAATTGCCATAGAGACTGTAAAGCTAGTAGTGAAGACCACAGATATCCAGGTTGTAGAAATTGGTGAAACTCCACTGGTTTTTTTTTTCTAATATTTATCTCAATAGAGATAATTTGATACTACCTGAGAATTTGATAACAAATCACTGTTACAGCATCCTGACAGGGTCACTTCCATATTTTAAGATGTGTAATAGATTACCTGTACAATATACCTTGTTTACAGAGTATAAAAAGGGAAGAAGTCTGTTCTAGCTTACACTTTGCACTGTCCTGATGAAACTGGGGGGAATACATGTCCTGAAACAAAAATACCATCTATAGGATATCCTATTTTTCTCTCATTTCAGTTTTACTTTTTCTCTCGAATCAGCAGCAATTTATCTAAATGAAAGGCTATGCAGGAGATTGCAGGAACCAATTTGCATGGCCCTGTTGGAAATCATGGTCAAAACTACTAGCTGTTAATAATGTGACTTGTAGGATGTCCTAGGAAGTGGATTAGCATTGCTCCAAACATCATCAGGGATAAAAACCAGGAAACTCACTCTAGAAAAGAGTGCCAGTAGCTTAGTATAAACTCCCATAAAGAGCTTCAGGCAAGACTTGCTCTTAATAAATATACCAGTATTGAATCTGAGGGACTCTAAATTCGGTTTGCAAGATTGCCAACATATGTTGAAGTTCTTCCCAGGGCCTGGCACTGCCGTAACTTCCCTCCAGAGCAACAAAACAGTAGTGGTCTGGAGAAAAGCTTCAAATCTGGATTTAATTTCTGGCAAATGAAAATAATATGTCTTTTCGAAAGCTTTCTCTTCTTATACCAAAGGACAAAGAAGTAAAAGTCTGATTGTTTCTCAATTAGCCTGGAGATTATTTTGTTTAGAATAAGGAAATGTGCTGTCCTTAAAGAAAAGAGCTTCTTCAAAAGAAGAGAAAATTTTTACAAGGGACCTCATGCTTTGAAAAAGCACACACTTTGGACTGTCAAAAAACCCCATGCTTCCACATTGCTATGGCCAGTTTTGGTTCAAGTGTACAAAGGAAACATGCCTGAATGAGTAATTTCCTTGTCCTGTGGTGTTGTTTGCCTGCTTATCCAGTGCATGCATTACTGTGGCTTCTAGACTAAAATTTCAAATTACATTTTTCATAGGCAAACCATAATTCATGCTCTATTCCACATGCATTTTTGATGCCAGCATAATACTTGTGGGTGGTGAAGCTGCAGGTGAATTACACAAGGCATGTGCAAGCCAGTAAAACCATTGCCTTAAATCACACCACCATGTATTTTGTATATTCAGCATAGGGAAACTATATTAAGAATGACTTTTGAAAAGTAAAACATTTGTGACTATTTCACATATCTTTCCATCTTAAGTAAGTTATCCTAGCTGTTCTGGCTCCAACAAGACAGAAAATCCCCACTTTGAAGTCCTCAGTCTGGAGACATTGAAGAGTTAATGGCAGGTGCTCTGTGTTTGGTTAGGAAGCGCTCACATTCCCAAAATTTGGTAGCATTTAGGTGTGTATAAATGGAAGCAATTCTTCCAGGGCAATAATTAATTTTGCTCCACAGTGAATTGCATAAAGGTTGCTTCAAATTTGATGAAAGGCATTTTAAGTAATCTCTGATCTCTTTGCTGATCATCCCCAGCCCTACCTGTCAGTGTGGAATGGCAAGCTGTCCCCTTGACAGAAATCCTATGAAAGGACATCTGTGCTGTGTGACAATGTCATATGGAAGGATTACTGGTTTAATAGAGTTGAGTTTTGTTCTTGCTCAAACAGATGCATCTGTCAGTCAGGCTAAAAAAAAAGGAACCATGTTTTACGGCAATAATTTTCACTTTGAAATTTCCATGCAAATACAGTAATAAGAGGAACAAAAAATTATAAACAATTTCTGCCAAAAATATGGTTCATGTAGCTGTTGAAAAAGAAACAGCAGCAATTGCACTTGGAGTATCTCATGCATGATATTAACCAAGTATGACAAGGAAACATTAGTACAGCAGATATATTCTAGGCTGTCTCTTGGACAGCTTCTAAGCACAGCTTGAAAAACTGTCTTTAAAAGATCACTTTCCAATATGGCATCTCCCCATTTTTTTCCAGGCTATTTTTTCCTCCTTCACTTTTCTATTTCCCTTTCCTGATTTCCAAACCAATCCTGTCTTTGGATCCTTCCTCTTTATATATATATATATATATGTGTGTGTGTGTGTGTGTACATATTTGTGTGTATGCACGATTTTTTTTTTAATGAACTGAAGAGAAAAAAAAAGTACTTTTGCCACTGAGGATTTGTGTGGTTTCTGATTTTTTTTGTCTATGCTAAATATTTCATTTCAATAGTTACAATATCACATGTCCACAGGGGAGGATATGATGACTGTCTCATGCATATGAAGACCTTGTGTGTGGTAAAAGGCTGGTTTGTAGCCAGGTCTTTTGCTCAACTGAACTTAATATCAAGACCATAATATCAAGGAGCTGGATCCTTAAAAACATTCATATAAACACAGTGATAGTGGAAAACAGATGCCTCAGCATCTACTGCAGCTGAGAATGTTCTCTCTTTTCTTGCAGGGGGATGAAAAAGAAAGTTTCCATGGTTTTAAGATAGGCATTTTTTTTGTGAAGTATATCAAAGTTTGCCTCCAATAATCTGTAGCTGTTATTTATATCTGCCAAGGAGAGCTATAAATTCAGCCTTGACATGGTTTCAATAGTGTGAACCTCCAGATCTGCTCTAATCCCAAGATTAGATACTGAAGTGCTGCTTCAATTGTGCAGTATTATCACGTACTATCACTTGGCCCTATTTCAAACTGTAGTTTTATTGACAATACTTTCAAAGCAGTTGCTAAGTTGTGAGCACTCTGCTTTATCTAATGCTGTTTTTACAACTCCAGCTAGGTATACTTTCTTGCAGGAAGCACTATGCTAATAATAATCACCAGACAAAACGATGATCTGTATTTAACCTTTTTTCATACAGGAGACTCTTCTATTCTCAGAGCTTATTGTATCCTTAACAATTTAGACTGATTTTTCCTTATGCTTTCTTTTTACTGTCACTTCTACCTGGCCAGTTCTTCAAAGCAATCCTAAAAAGCTCTGTATTTATATCATGGAAATGATCAGTCTAAATTTAACTCATGTTGTTGGGTGGCTGTTCTTCCTTTCCCAAATGTCATGATTCATTACTACCTTCAGTCATAGGACTTTTCCACAAAGTGTTTTTAAATGGGTCTGTTTCAATTCCTAGGAGTTGTGTAAGGATTACATGCACAATACAGATGAATAAAAGAGCAGATGCATCCATTAAGCAAGGCAGACCAGAGAGCAAACTCACGTTACATGTGCCTCCTGTCAAAAATGAAGGGGACACGTTAATAATTCTTGTGCCATCTCTAGAGCAGAAAACTGCTATTGGTTGAATCCTTTGGGATGCAAAGGGACTAAGATGGATTTTGAGAACCTGCCTGGAAGAGACACTGTAAGAAAGCAACTGCCCATCCTAATGTCCAGTGTGAATGGCTGCCAAAACAGCTGCTGACAAAGCTGTGTTTATTTTGGGAAGGTCTGTTAGCTGTTGTGCTGCCAATGTGCTGAATAGGTTACAGGGAAAAGCAGTGCTGCTCGGTGTGGGGGATATGACACAGATGATCACTTCAAAAGAGAAGTGTGGCCGCACAACTGCTCCTTTGAAGCCTTGGTGGCAGCTCCATTTCTTTCTCTGTCACACACCTACGTGGTTAACCTGGAGGAGGTCAGCAGTCACCTCTGCTGGTGCTCACTCGCCTCCTCTTTGTCTTTCTTCTATATCTGGTCTACAAGACTTCAGGGTAGGGACCACTGCCCGTTTCATCTGTAGAGACTGTAATACAATTGATTCTGTGTTTTATAAAATACTGTGAATTAACAGCATGAAAATCGAGTTGAATACTGGGAAATCTTGAACCATCACTGCTGTTCTTATAACTCATCAGTAGGATGGAATACAGCCCTTAGACTTCATTCAGATGCTGAAGTCTGCACAGATGTATGCTTTGACAACAACAAAAGATTTTAGCTGAAATGAAGAGTACTGATGCTGCATTTTCCTCTGTTAGATGTGGAAAAGTAAATACTGATTCAGAAAAATGACATTTACACCTGAACCTCTCCCACGTTTTTAAAGGCCAGAAGTCTAAAACCATAAAATGTTCACTAGCATTGTTATGCCTCTGCTCCACTCAGGGTCAATTTGCATAATGTGATGTCCTTTTATTACAAGCTTAAATTATGAGTAAGTGCTTAGGAACACAACTTTTAAAATTATTATGTTTTCACTCTAGATTACCACTCATTGACATATGTGGTATTGTTTTATGAGACTCAAAGAAAGTAGTTTTTCTACTTAAACATAATAGCTGGAAGTATTTCTTTTTAATAATAGTTTAAAACCACAGCAGCAACTGAGAAGTCCTAAATTTATCCTCTGTACTCTCCTACTTGTTGAGAACATTGTCAATAAGCACAACCTCTTATGATGCACACTGGATTGGTTAGCATACTCAAGACAAAACCAGTTTTAATTACCTGATTTCCCTTTTCTTGTGAATAATTTAATTTATCATATATCTTAGTGAATCTTTCTGTATCCTTGAGTTTGCAATCCTACTGCTATGCTACTGCACTACAAAAACAATTTAGTGCACTATCCTGTAAAAGCTTTTCAGAGTAATTGATTCTGTTCAGTCTATTCTATATTTTCTATGAAGTTTCTTTAAAACAAAGTAATGCAAAAAGAGTATGTAAAATTACATCACTTATCAGTGAACAATATTCATGTGCCTTATCAGTTTATATAGTATAAATCCTGTGAACACTTGTTTATACATTTACACCCAAATAAATGTAGAAAAGCCTTATCTTAGAGTCTTGAGCAGCCTGTTTTTATACATATCAAAGCACTCTTTTATGGGAAACATGGATCATAGCCAATAGCACAGCTTTCCTTCATCTCATGGTTAGGGCATGCAGTGATACTGCCTTACACCCAAACTGGGATAAAAATGTTTTGTGTGAAGAATGAGGATTTCCCTCTGAACATAAAGCCTGAATTTCATGAGGAGTATAGGTGCCTTTCAGATCTGAGAGTTAGCCATCTATGAGGTATATATTGAGATTCATATATATATATATATATATGTATATCTTTGGTTTTAAGTGAGCTTATGCACATGGGGTTTTTTTATGCATGTGTTTAATTATACCCTTCAAATCGACATTTTTGCTCCTTACTTACATTGCACTGTGCTTTTGCCAGGCTTTCTGTGGGCTGTTCAGGATTGCCAGCTATGATATTCATCTGGTTTCAAGTTGATCCAGTTTACAGGTTTGAATTTACAGGACTTGACTGTCTAAGGATGCTATGCCATGTGAAACAAGTCATTGGATTTTGTTAGTTGTTGGAAGGATAACAGAAGATAATTGCATGACTGATATCTGTGGTGCAGGGACCTCAGGTCCAAAAATTTCTGCAGAACAGCAGCTGGCAGACAAAAATACTCCTGGCAACCCAGAACATCTGATAGAGGTAAAGGTGCAATCTAATATCATTCCATTGTGGACTTCGACATTGAAAGGCAGTGTTTGACGAGAAAAGGTTTTGTCTGTGTTCTGCAGAATGCTTCTGCTGTAATCTGATTTGGGGCTGAAAAGGCTGCAAACAAAAAGAGCATTTTCACAGGTAGAGCAAATGAGCTATGACTGCCCAGGAGATGACCTGTGCATAACCTTAATGGCCTTTATGATCATAGTGACAGCTATAGATGGCTGCAGTTACCTCAGAAAGATTTATAAGTCTGTCTCTGCTTTCCTGTAGTATGACAAGCATCTACAGACTAGATCTCTTGTGATACCATTAAGTTACACTGTGAAGGTGTAGTGGTACTATGGACTTACTGTAAGATTATTTTGGAGTATGTGGGACTAAAACGTGTCTCAACCTAACCCCCTTCTTTGTTTCCTGAGTTGCTCTGCAATAATTATTAGGGTTTGTGGGATTTTGCTGCTGCTGCAAGAACTCACAATGCACTGTCTGTCCAAATGTGTCAGTTTAAACTGCAGTAGGTGTAGAAGTGTCATGGAGGGACCAGGACAGCTGGAGAACTCATGAAAAATTTTCTCAAATACTCAAGTCTGTTAAGAGTTAAAGAAGGTAACATTGCTAGTTGAGTAAAATGATAAAGCTGAAGAGTCTGACAGCAAAAATTACTGTTACTACATCAAATTAAAAAATAGGAGTTTGCATCAGTTTTCCAAGTGGAAAACAGGAGCACGGGCCTCTGTACTGGCATGATGAAAAGGATTGTCAAGGAGAAGCTTTTTGCTACAGAGGAAGAAGGCAGGAATGAAGTCAGACTTGCAATAGCATGTTTTCCTGAGAGACTTGGGGAAGTGGCCTGAAGTGGGGATTATGAGCCAAAGCTGAGAGAGAGATAACGAAAGGATAAAAGAGTGTGTGTGTGCGTGTGTGTGTGTGTAGCACAGAGGATTGGAAAGAGAACTGAGCACCAATTTCCTGCTCACAGTCCTTGGCTGGAGCTTACAAGCAGGTACAAAGAAGTCTCATTTTGAGAAAACCCGGTACAGAGGTGCTAGCAGAGTGAAACAATGTAAAACTGCTGTGTCTAAAGGGAACAAGCAATTGCTGAAGTAAATCTCTCCCCTTTTAGTGATCAGTCAGAGTCACTAAAAAATAAGAGGTTTTATAGCTGGATATAGTGCGAAGAACTTAATGTAAGGCCCATATGACTGAATTTCACAAAGCAACATAGGTATCATAATCAGTGTCTGTAATAAGGACTCATTAAAGAAAGGCCTTGGCTTAAAAAGCATATTTTGTGAAGGGATGCTGGAAATTTCTAGTTACACCCTGAAACAATAGAAGTAACAGCAACATGAGGTTCTGAGAAGGGAAGTAATGAGCTTCACCATAATTCCACTGAAGCCCTAACAAGCATGTGAGCATTGCAGGCTATGCAGCCAACCTTTGTAGGATCGCTCTTAATTAGAGAAGCAGATCCACAAGCTCACTTCCATCTAGATCAGTGTATCCCAAAAGAACACAACACAGTAAAAATAAGGACCTGTTCCTGTGAACACTTCCCAAGAGACTGGTCATACCCATTTTCCTGACACAAAAATCAATATTGCATTTCATAGGTCCCAAAATGGAAACCTCAACATCTCCCCATCATCATTCAAGGTGTCTGTAGAGGGGTTTTTTTGGAGGCCATTGTTTTAGATATTCTTTAATTATAAATTATTAACAACATAATTAGACTGTTGAACACAAAAGAAAAGCAATTATTTGCAAGATATTTCAAAACCTGTATCAACAGGTTTACAACACAATAGCCCTAGAAGAATGGAGCTGCATGGTTTGAAAAGCAATGTTAGCTCAACCCGTCATTAGATATATCATATGGCCAAGAATAGCTCCATCATCATCATTCTGTCAGCATGTGAAGGGATAGGATTTCACAAGGTCACACAAGAACTTCAGTCAGAAAAAAATAAAAGCAGCTTATGCAAGAAAAGCCAATGCAGGAAGCTTCTGGAGCACTTGGCAAGATTTCTGCTTTCAGGGAAAAATTTTCTTTTTATTTCATTGTCATAGTCCATCATGAATACAGTACACACTTAGCAATTATTGTGAGCCTCTGCTGTAAGGGATGTCTACAGGAAGGATGCTTTGTTGGCTTTTTAAAGACAGCCTCAGATGACACCCTTGTAGCATGCAGCTGCTCTGTGGGCCACCCCCCCTTCTGCTGGATCTCCTTTTGACTTCTTTTCAAGGACACACCCTGACACAGCGCAGATGCATCATTTCCATTTGCTAGTATTGCACATCCACCTCCTGCACGTGCAAGTGCCTGGATATGATGAAGGCACAGGAATCCTGGATTCCATGCACGCAGTCAAATCAGTTTGGGGAGAGACTGAGCGTCTGTTGTGTGACAATTTTCGATTGAACACCGACATTAAATTTTGTATGAAACTGAGTCAAGGAATGGCTGGTATGAAGTCGCAGTGGTTTTTAACTCTTGGTCATGTCACCACATTGGAGTATCTTTTGCCAACTCCCTCAGTAACCACATTCCTCCTTCTGCTTACCCTTTCTCAGTAATGAAGACACTGAAGAGAAAAGAGATCAGAGTTCATTTACTCTGGCTTGTGTCTTCTTTCCACTGAAAGGGAACTTTCTAGCTTACCTTCTTCTTTTACTTGTTCCTGCCCCTGAGCAGCCTTGGAACTTAAAATGATATGCATCAATTCCCTCCATTTAAAAAGTATTATGAAGCTCTGCTTGAGAGAGGAAAAGGTGGTTGGTTTGGTTTGGGGGTTTTTTGTTACTCTGAATTTCTCCTATCAGCAAAAGCAGTAAACTAAAAGAACTTTGAATGTGGTGAAGTTGAATGTAGTTTTGAGTATCCTATAGCTGTTTAGGCATTGGTTACCTATAGTCCTTCTAAAAATCTGACTAACCTATGAGCTTCATGCTACAGTTACAGCTTTGGAATCCGACTATGGATTTTAATGGCATTTCTTCCTCACAGATATAATTATATGATGGTACCTGTTCTGTTTTACTTTTCAAAGTCTCTGTCAGGACTACATGGCTTTTTAGGCTTTGGTCTATAATTTCAGTTCAGAAATTAGAAATTGATTTAGAGACTCCAATATCCATCTGTATATTTTTAAGTGTTTACTAGCTGAAGTCTGAGTGCTGTAACACAATAAGTAATCTACTTACCCTTCAACTTTATTGCTTCAAAAAATGGCTAGTGCTCCATTTTGTGGGATGTTGCATAACATGAGACTCTCATGTATGATTTATAACATTGACATCACAGTCTGTGCTGGTTAATGTCAGTCCTGGACTGCTGCTTTATATCAGCAACTATCAAGCTTATTCCTTATCAATAAATAAGAAATGCCAAATAGTTTCATTTAGTTTTTTGAAAAATGTTGTACTGGGGTTTTTTTTTGAACTATAGGTATTAATATGATTATCTATTAATCAGGGAAGGAAGAAAAACAAAGGAAGTTACTCCTTTTTTATAGTGTTTATTCTCATTGGCAAGACCTCTTTTGCCTTTCTGCCCCCACATACCTTAATTTGAGGCTGAATTCGTTCCACACAGATGTGAGGATTCATTGATGGTGGCTTGTATTTTTCCAGTTCATGAAGTTATTCCGTGTCCATCTGACCTTCTGCACAAGTTAAAGCAGTTATTGAAGCCTTGCATAGTCAGGGTTTGGCGTGAAAGATGGTCCATTTTCCTCCCATCTTAGAAAGCTCTTTCTGCAGCCAACTTTGCATCTGCAAACATGCCCTGGGTCCTTTGGAGGCAAACAGGGGAAAGACTTCTTTGTGGCCAGATGCCGGGTTAGCACATCATCAATTCAGCTTCAATTCATGACAAACGGAGGTGCAAGACAAGCTGTGCTTGAAGGAGCCCCTCTTAGCCCAGCCATGGCAGTGACTGTGGGGTGGCATCCTGACATCTGGTATCTGCCCATGTGCTTGCAGGCACTTACTGATGTTATGCATGCTCCTGCTCCGATGTCAGCAGGGCTCTTCTCATAATACAGTTTCATGGACAGGGTCTTTGCTTCTCTCTTATCTGTCTGTGTGTTTGTCTAAAGCTTTGCTGGTATTGGGAGAGAAGAAGTCACTTTAGGGATGAAGGAAAGATTCTTGTGCAAATTAAGAAATGGATTTGGGCTTCTTAAAGTCCTCATAAGGTTTCTTTTTCTATGAAACAAATTACACTTATTTAGTTAAATTATGCTGGAACTTTTCACCATTGGCCAAGTAGTTAATAATAATGTCCTCATTTTTAATTACTTTAGTTTACTGCAAGAATTTTATATGTGAGAGCAATGGCATGGTATTCATGGTGTCATTTCAATTACTATTCTAACTTGGACTAAGATCCTTACATTGGGCTATGGTCAAAGTTCCTCTTCTAAGTCCAGTTAAATCTTGAACCTCATTTTGTCTTTTTTTTTTCCTTGAAGTCCTCTGAGGGAGCTTCTCTCTGATACTTCTTTCTGAGAAAATTCTCATTTTATCAAACAAAATTTGCTGGTCCAACAAAGTTCATCCAGTTGTCAAAGATAAGGACATAAAATGTGTTATTGTAAGTGGGAGCTGTTGGTAGAGCTTTGCAGAAAAAGAGTTATCCCCAAACCCTCACAGCATCCAGTGAATCTTTTTCTTGAATTCATGCCACCTAGTTTGTAACTACAGCTTTTTTTCTGAAATTCAGTGTGAAATTACATGGTAAAAGGTTTTTCTCAGTCTTCTGGGTTCAATGAGGTGTAAAATGAAACACAGAACTTGACAGACTGGCTTTAGTCACATAATGTAGACCACTGAATACATGCAAATTTCCATCTATTTGAACTGTATTGTAAGGCCACTTTTTGTGGTTTTATTTTCTCATAGTATCTTTTTATTTACATAATTCTTGACCACCTTAAATGTGAGAACATGAGAACCTTAGTTACCAGGGCTTTCTAGTGAGCTTCTGTGGTTCAGATGTGATTTTTGTTCAGCACCAGAACACAGTTCAAAATTTCATAACAAGAGAAGGGAAATCCAAAGAACTCAAAATGCTGAGAGGATGGGAAAGAAAAGAAGGGAAGGGGCAGGGGGGAGGGATGAAAGAAGACAACTTGATTTGGGGGTGGTAGGCCCTGAGCCATCTGTCCTGGCTGAGCCGACTTCGGGCTGAGGGATTAGAGTACAGACCTCCAGAACTGCTTTTCAGCCTCACATGCTCTGTGATTTGCTGTCCAGTTCTGCCCAATGTGAAGGCAGGGTGTCAAAACCTGCTGAATGTTTCCGTTGTGCTTTGTTTTCCATCGGTGTTTCCATCAGTGAATAAGTCACTGACAAACTATCTCTCAACAGAATTAATCCAACAGTGTGGTTGAGGGTATAGGAATGATTCCTAGAGGCCTATATATTGTTTCTGCTGTTACTGTTCTGCTGCATTAGTTAACTGCACTGTATTATGCCCTGCTGCCTTCTGATTATGCATGTTACTTCAGATTAATGATTAGAGAGCTTTCAGGATGCTGTAAAGAACCAGTAGTCATGTGCTTTCAAATAGGTAACATGGTCTTTGAGTAAAGGACAGAATGAATCTGCCCTGTTATTCACTGGTATTCCCTGTTTATTATTTGACTGACTTCAATGTGAGAAGTTTTTATAATGTAATGGATTAGATCACTAATTAGATTATAACATAAAAGACTAGATCATGAGACTACATTATGCATCTGGATATATTTATGTTAGACTATAGATCTGTTAATGTCAACTCAGATACTTGCAGAAGCCTCTGCAGAACAGCAGTTGCGTCAAATTTTCTTCTTGGATTGGAGTCTTGTAATTTATTCAGCTAATAAAATGCATGGAGGTTGTGTGAGTAAAACATGTAAAACTAATGGGCTTGATGCTTTTGGGTTAGTACAGAAAAACAGGAATTAAAATGGAAAATCTCTCCTATGTCTTCTTCCATGGCATTACAGTTTCTCTACACATAGGGATGTCACTACACGGTTAGGTAAGCTGTGAATGTATGAAGCATCAGCTATGGTATGTTAGCTTCCCCACATGCACACATAATAATGAAATTAGTTCCAGGTTAGATGGATTATCCCACTTTCAAAACAGGGTAAAAAGTGCTGCAGAGAGCTGCCTACGCAGGAAATGTGTATGTATTGCTGACAACATGGGAAAGTCACACTGAATTCCTGCAGTTCCTTGTGGAAACAAAGGCTTAGAGAATATGCTCTTTGCAGCAAAAAACTATTTTTTCCTATGAATTAGAGGGAGCATCTAGCAAAGATTTGCATGTCATTGACTGCTTCCCTTTTTCCTTTTACTCTTCCTAAGTCATGCTTCTATGACTTTTGTCATGTCTATACAACTGTTGTATTTCACATACATATCAGCAGTAAAATAATTTCATTCAGAAGCCTTTCACAGTGCAAGATTACTGGAGTTGGCTGTGAGATTAGAGCATTACCTACAAATGTGTGCTTTACTGTCACTGGTAATAATATGCAAGCATGGCTTAAAACTGAAAGCAAACATTCAGAAATTATCCTGTAGATACAGACTAAAGCTAGTTACTCAAGTTGATCTTCATTTATTTGTATGAAAAAGATTTCTTAGAGCTTCAGTTTTCAGCAATAAAGAAGGGAAATACATGTGTGTGTAGCTAAATACATATTTAAAACATATATATTTAAATTTTGTGTATCTATATATGGCATTTTTATATATGAAAACCATGTATCTATATAACAATGCATGTATCGCTCAAATATGAGAAAGGTCAAAACAAATGTAAATATAAATCTGAACTGCTTGTCCACCCTTTAGTATGAGAGATTAGTGAAAAATCAGTGTTAAAACCTGTCTAAATTTCATACTGTTTTCGTAAGGATGTCTGTGACTAGGAGATGATGCGAAGCAGTGTAGAATCAGACTCCTGGTAGGATTTCATTCGACTGGTTTTTAGTCTTTTCATGATACTCCTTGTCATTACTGTTGTCATTCACAGTTTCCACCTTCAAAGCACAGGTCACTCAGACTGGTTGTGTCTTGTCGCCTAAAAGCCATATTCTAATAATAAACCTCCATCCCATAGCAGTCTCTTTCTCTGATGAGACTGAAATACTCATTTACAGATTTCACCAAACTTGTTTGATTCATGGGGGGCTGTGATCTGGCAGTGAAATGTTTGACAAAGGACATAATTCATTCATGAGTCCATGTAGCTTTTATTTAGAAATGCTTGGTTTTGAAAGGAATTAAAAGCAGCAACCTTCCTAAATCATTTTTAAAGTACCCCAAGATGAGCTGCTTTTTTAACATACAGAAAAATCTTGATTTTTGTTCATATGCTAACTTCATTAGTTTGTCCAGAAAAAAGTCAGGCTGCTTCTCTAAATTTGATATATCAGCTACCTCCAGCACAAATAGAATTCACTAATTTTTTTCAGCCCAAACTGAAACTTGATAATTTGCTTGTATTCTTTATTGACTGGAATTTTTTTCAATAGTGTATTCCTATTTAAATAATAAATTCTAAGTATTATACGGTTTACTGGCACAAATACACTAAACCCATTGGCAGAACTTGTTTCTGTGAGAGAGTTCACATGACACCAGCAATTTGCCTTATCTGGATACTTTGTGAAGCTAGCCAGACTCTCAGAGCAAAATCAGCAAAAATGAGAAGTCTACACAAAGATACTGTTACCACGCCCATATCTGGCATTTTAATAGTTATGTAAATTGTGAATTGTAAAAAAAAAACTACACGCAGAAATAAATTCATTCACCTAAAGAAATTAGTTGTAATAAACACTTAGGAATGAGAGAGAAAGAGAGTTTGTGCATCACCTCATTAAAAGCGATATCGCTTGTTAACTCAGATCTCAATTGCATTATAAGAAAATTTGTTGCCAGTAAGATAAAATTAATTGTCAGGTCTGAATCAGTTGATCTTTTACATTTACAGACATTTCACAACAGACTTAACAAAGTAGTATTTCACAGCAGTTTTTCTTCAAATATGAACAAAAGCCTGTGCAGAGAAGGATGACCTTTTTATCTTTGTAGTGAAAAAGCTCACAGATTTATTTTTAGACATGATGCATATGGTAAAGCAGCCAAAAATTTTCCCCAAGTGCCAGGTTGTGCATGGTTCTGAGGTAGAAGGAAGAATTGTGTTAAAGGAAATACTGTGGTGAATGCATGAAACACTTTACTATAATAAAGACGAGGGGGAGGGTGAAGGGAGGAGAGAGAGAAATGTACAGCTAAATGGCTCTGTCTCCTAAACACTCACAGAAGTGCTGTTTGAAATTGAGCAGGAATGGGTAAGCCCCACATTCCTCCTGTGGTCATAGAGCTTCCCACTCTTCTAATGCACTCCAGTAGACTTGCAGAGTTCAGCTGCCACTGCAGAGCTCACATCTGGTATGGAGAGCATGCTTTAATAATCCTAGAAATAATTTAGAAATACCTACTTGTCTTGGAAGCAGTTCTCCTTTGAGACAGGAGGCCATACTGACCTATAGTGAGGCCCTGCAGTGCTCCACGATCGATTTTCAGTGCACAAGTGCCGTGTCAGACATGTTCCAGCTACTGTGCATCCCCTGTGCACTGGTGGGGGAGTTCCGAATTTCAGTTCTTAAACCTGTGGGTTGCCAAGCAGGATTATTCTCCAGAGTCCTGGAGGTGCTGGGTTCTGCGTTTGCACAGAAAGCTGATCTGCAGTGAACCCAGTCTCCACCTACCGTGTTCAGCGATTTGCGTGCCTGTGTGTCCATATGCTAATTTGGGGGTTGTATCATAGAATTATAGAATGGCTTGGGTTGGAAGCGTACTTAAAGATCAGCTGGATGCAGCATTCCAGGTGGGGTGTCGTGAGAGCTGAGCAGAGGGGGAGCCCTTGCCCTGCTGCCCATGCTGCTCTGGATGCAGCCCAGGACACAGCTGGTTTTCTGGGCCACAAGCACACATTGCCGGGGCGTGTTGAGCTTCTTGTCAAACAACACCTTCAGGTCTTCCCCCAGGTGCACGTCTAAGGTCTAATTTATGCTTGAGTATTGTGGACAGTTAGATTATTTTGGCTTCCTAATTTCTCACTGAAGTCAATGAAGGTCTGATTCTCCCCGTGCCAAACAAAACCTTCAGCTTAGCTCAAAACTATGCCAGGAGGTTTCATTTCTAGGAAGGGAAGTAGAACCATATTCTGTCTAGGTTTCCTGGAGTTCCTCTGTCACCAGCTGAGGCCTGGACATCTGTAAATCAAAATGACACGATTATTAGTATTTTCATGTTTGTTTTTCTGGTTTATGCACTTAAGCTGAAGGTGAAATACTGAATAAAGATATTCATCCCATGCATAACTGGGAATCAATTACTTAATTAATACATTTTTTAATTTTTATTATTAATTACTGCTCAAATCACAAAATACCTGATTCAAAGATAGATTCAGTCTTTTCTGGCCTAAATCTGGAGAGTTTTTGAGGTATATGCTTTGCATCAGTTTATTCCTGCCTATGATAAAAATGCAGATTTTAGTAGGCATCTGAAGTCAATGAATAATAAAGATTTCAGCAAAAGAAAAGTGTATTGTGCAATCTAAAATTACTGTCCCATATTCTTCCACAGATCTTCCACCAGAATCAGTGGAGCTTCTTAAGTACAATTGAAGAAGAAGGAACTGATTCTTAACTTATAAAATCAGAAACCTTAATATATTTTGTCAGATTTAGCAAGCAGGTTAAAAAATACAGTTTCAGGACTGTCCTTTTCAGGTTTGATAAATAACTTCTGGCTATTGAGCCAGAGCAGTCTTTCAAAAAGCTTCTGACAGGCTTATGGTACTTATGATGAAAATAAATAAAAAAGTTTTGCAAGGCCTAAAAGGCAGGGTGGCAAGTTTTTACAGGATTAGACCCTAAATTAGAATGATTCCACATTTAAGAAAGAATACATCTGGTAGACAGAAAAAAGCCCGGCATATATATCTACCCAAGAAGACATAAACGGAGCTTAAGATTATTTGTAGGCCAGTGACGGAGAGCTGGAAGTATGAAGGTTTGGCTTTTCTTTGTACTTCGCATAAGACAGTTCAGAATGGACTGCTGAATTGAGCTAATGAAAAGTATGCATTCAAACCTGCCATGTGCCAAGGGGAGGAAGGAATTTTGTTGGCTGACTTGCTGAACAACAGGGCCATAACTGCACCTGTGGGACGCTTTCATGAGGGGTGCGAGAATGGCTGTGGTATGTACATCACAGCCCAGGACACATGGAAGCAGCACGCTGAAAGGATGGCTTGCACTTGTTCAGTGAAATTAAACCTGTCTCAAGCTGTCTGAGGGTAATTTAGGAGAAATTGTGATCCTTCAGAACCTGTGGATTTGGATTTCCACTGGAATCTTGTCTGGTAAAGATTTAAACTTGATAAGGAGCCAGAGCACAGTCCTTAAACCTTCCTCTTTCTCCAAATCAGTGTGGAGACTTGGCTTCGTTACATACCAAGGTCATTTTTCTACTGCTAATGTGCAGTGATGTGAGAACTGCTCAGTCAGATCATTGTCCACTGGATGGCCTTTGCGCAGTGGAATTTTCCTCCAAAATGGTTTTACAGAAAAACAGACGATGCCTCTCCAGCAGCTCATTCTGTGTGACTCTTTCTATTAGTATCACCTGTAGCTTGGTATTTGTAGTTGTAACTGGCCTGGAGAGGACTGCTGGAGAAAGGGTCAGACTGATAGTTAATGTTACTCATAGGTAATTATAGTGTTACATGTGCTTACAATTCTTACCTTTCCAGATACTAAAAAAAAAAAAAAAANTCTTCCAAAAAAAAAAAAAAAAAAAAAAAAAAAACAAAAAAAAAACCTAAAAAGGCCTCAGTCTCCTCCAAATTAAATTGAATAAAGGCTAATTTCACTGAGTTGTATAAAAAGAGGAAAATATATGGAAAATATATGAAAATAATGTTTTGTATACGTTCTGTCAATCAGTACTGGTTGAGAAATTATTCCCCTATTCCTCTCACCTTTTTCTTTATCCATTACCTTTAAATCAGTGACCTATACCTACAGAAATCACTTGTATCCTCTAGCAGATAATAAGACTGTTTCTTTATTGTGTTGCATCAAATCACAATTATTTAAATTCTTACCATGAGCCTCTCATGTCTATGTATAACTTCATTAAAAATTTGTCACCAGAACAGACCCAAAAATTCACAAGAATATTTTTATGAATAATTTATGACTGTCCATGATGTAAATCAGAACAGAAAGTTTTATTATTCAGCCATCCAGCATTAAAAGTTATTATACTACTTATATTTTTCATGCTGAAACATTATCAAGGCTATCTCCATTAATTGTGGCAAACAGTACTTGACTTCAGTTGTTTGGGGAGAATGGTACCACCTGAAATTCAATATGATAAATTAGTCTCATCATAAGGACTCTGTATAATGATCCATGTATTTAGAGATGCAATAAGCAGTTTCAGGAGGAAATTTTTAGAGGTTTTTGTTCTAAAAGACTAAAATTTTAGAAATAAAGACTAAATTGATATCAGATGATGAGAGCTCAAGTCCATGAGTAAATATTATACATACACATGGTATTTTGTAACTTGCATGCTACTACAGGATACAGAACCATTTAACATCTATTTGGGGAGAAAGCTGACTACTTTAATAAAAAAAGAATGCTTTACGTGTTAGACTGACAGATCTTAAATTCTTCTGTTTGTATTCTGAATTATTAATGTGAGTATATAGAAACTAATCCCACATCCTTGCTCATGTAGAAGAGGTCTCCCCGTGTTATGCTGCTGTGTTTAAATGACTTCACGTTAACAAAGCGTTATTTTGATTACCTATTCTGTTAGATGATTTTGTCCCTTATTTTTCTGTGCTTCAGTGCTTTCTGTGCTGCTATTTTGTAGCTTTCCGTTATCCTTTCAGGACAACTGCCCTTGCAGCTATCATTCTGCAGTTACAAAATCCATCAAAAAAGCTAATATGCATTCAAAATATAAACATACAATGCTAGATGAAAGGATTGTGAAACAGATAAACAGAGGCAGATGGTGCAGATTTAATTAATAAAAAATACAAACAGGAAAATAAATCTGCTGCATTGATTTAATGCCTAATTTAATTAAGTAAAAAAAAACTTGGAGTTTAGCTATTGCCAGGAAATTATATACTATGTTGTTTCTGTTTGGGTAGAAATGTTTTGTATAAACTTTATGTAATTTTTTTTAAAAAACCTGACGCATTCTGACTGAATTCCAAGAAATTTTGCCCATTGCACTTGAGAGCTACCTTGACATTGCACGGAATGAGGCTCAGGTCTCTAGGTTAGATGTACAGAAGCTGGGGTTTGAGGTTGAGCTCTTGAGTACCAGGTTAATGCCTTAGCTGTCATGCTGCTGACTCTTTAACGAGTGGATCTTATGTTCCAGTTTGACCAGAAGTTTAACATCATACTAAGGAACCCTCCCCAATGAAAATGTTTTTGAAGTTAGTGGTTAAACATATGGAGCACAGGGTTGTTTTCCCAAATTGACTTATTTCTAAAGGGAGAGAGAAAAAAAAAATTGTTTTTATTAAAAAGAAAAAGAACAATTTAATGCTAACTGCAAGTCTAACCAATTTATTAGATATATTCAAAAATGACTAGAACCAGTTAAATGATGTTAAAAACAAAAATTTGGAAAGGTGTCAAGCAAAAAAAATGTGTGGAGTTGTTGACTCATTGCTTGGGATTTTGTTATTTATTGCTGCTTTCTTTGTGCAAATAGAAGTTTGAGGACTGTATATGCATAAAGCAATGATATGGCATCAGCAATTATATGGTTTGTACGAGTTCAAAATTATTTAACCCATATGGAATAGTCTGATTTTGAAATTTAGTCAATTCTCTAAGCTGATAAACAAAATCCTATTCTAAGTGATATATTCTCTGGAGATAGTGTATTGTTGGTTCTATTACAATGTTGGAGTTTATCTCATGATATTTTTCTCCATTGCTCCTACATGCACAGTGTCATAACAGACAGTGCATGTCTCACTGGAACTGAGACTCATTGGAACTGAGTCAGTTTTTGTTCCATGCAGGACTTCACTGACCATAAAACAAAAGCGAGAGAGAGAACATTTTGGGATCGCATAGGAGATGAGTCTGTGGAGTGAAAACCACAATAAATTCAGGTTGCATTTGTTGGGAAGTTCTGAACTATTCATTTGGGGAAAGATTAGTAAGGAGATAAGTGTGTGACTATGCTTGTGGTTTCAGAATTATATCATTGTTTAGGGTGCTTTAGCTTTCTGAAAAAGAGCTTAACAGTGACAGCCCCAAACAGAAGAAAACAAAGAGAAATAGTTCTCCTGTTATTGTTGAATCAAAGAAATTTTACTGCTTTTTCCACAACAAATTAAAAAATTCTTTTAAGTCAAGCTAAGATTAATTTCCTTTTTATTGCCTCTTTTAGTCAGAGAAGTAAAAAAATCAGCTGTTGTTAGACTCTCTTCAGCGTGTCACACAGGCCATTGGAGACTGGTAGGAAAGACACCAGCTCACATGCAGCTTTGCTATACCAAAATCTGCTAAAACAGCCCCCCTGCTCACTCTCAAGGACCTGGGAGTGACACAGGGACATCAGCCCTGTCTGACCCAGGTCGCAGGCAAGTTCCACTTGCAGGATGCCCTGCAGACAGTGTGGGGTCACAAGGCTGGAGGGATGAAGGTGTGGAGGGGTGACGTCTCCAGCCTCCAGTCATCCAGCTGCTCATGGTTTTTCAAGCACTGGTTATGTTGATTGAGAGCAGTCCCAGGGTGACAGCACCGTTCTTATCAATCTGCTTTCTGCTTCCATTTGCCACACAGAAAGTGCTGGAGCTGCTTTCCTGGAGTTGCTGATGTCTCGTCACCACCGTCAGTCTGTCTTCCTGGCTGAGTGAGGGCAAATTCCTGGCTCTGGGACCATTTTTAGGAGGGCATGTGTTCCACACTGCTTCCTCCTTCAACTATATATCCTCTGTTTGTCTGTGTGTGTGTATGTGCAAGAAGAGGATGAGATCTTCTCCTTGGCTTATGTTTAGGTACTGTGTGATTTGCTAGGTAAATAATTTTGTAAAATCACTATTAAGAAGTTCAATAGTCCTCTCACACCTTTATTTAAATAATTTTATCACTATCAGAATACCATTCTGGTCCAATCTATAGCCATCACAAAACCAAATTTTTTTTTCTTACAGCTACTACGAATTAGTGTTGTAGAATAGGCCAAGTAACTCAAAATACTTCAAATATTATAGAAAGTGCTTTCCACTACCAGTGTTCCATATGGGTTGTCTGTTGCTTTTATATTCCTTCCCAATGTTTTATACTGTCTGTTACTCATTCTGTATAAAAAGAAAAACAAATATAAAAATACTCTTTTCATCTGCCACATTTGAAACTATATTTGAAGAAAATCTCCCTTGTGGTGTTCTACTGGTTTATAATGGAATCATAGTCCTCTAGTATAGGTACTGATTATTATCAGGTTATGGAACAAAATTCAAGGTAGAAGAATAATTTTTTTTTCTGCTGAGCTGAAAGAAGTGGCATTAATATCTTTCCACCAGGATTTGTTCTTGTTTACTGAAGCAAAATAAATTTCAGAAATGGATCTGAAAATCTAAATTAGAATTACTTAAAGGGAACGAAAAGAGATGCTAAAACAACGCTGAAAACATTTTATTCTGATATTTTCTATTTTTTTTACTGCCTTTAAATGAAATAGTACTTCATCATTTGTCATATAGGAGATGAGGAATGCAGTGTGGTCATTTGTGCAGATATTTACAGGACAATATACATATGGGAGTGAACCTTACTTGCCACCTTCAACATAAGCGAATGTTCATTTAGCAATCTTCATAGTATAAACTGCTCGCAAGGAGACTGTCACATTCCTCATCTACAGCATTCTTAAAAATTTGTCTTGCTGTCAGACTGTTTTAGGTTTTTAATAGGTGTACAAAATCTTACAGACTTGTAAATCTCCTAAAACATTCACATGAATAATGCAGAAGTTAAAATTCACATGGGTGAGAAGTTTCACAGATAAGAGACCATCTACTAAAAAACCATGTGGTTGCCCTGTGAGTGCAATTGGAGTTGTAAACATTATCTGGTAAAAGTGAGGTTTCCTGGGGCTGCAGTAAGTAAAGCCTGTTACATCTTCTGGTATTAATCATAATAAGTGTTTTATCTTTGGCTGTCATGTTTAGTTTCTGCATGCAATTTACCTCTCAGGCAAGCTGTTCACGGTATCGGCCAAGCTTATCTCTGAACTTATGGTCTTCAAGTACCTAAATGTATTTCCACCAGAGTTCCCACAGTTAATGTGACAAAAGCCAACATAAGTGCTATTTTAAAACCACACTGCATCCCTGTACAGAAAAATAGTGTTGCTTGTATTCTGATCACTCCTATCAAATAAAGCTTAACTGCCTTTACTAGACCTACACTCTACTGCAATTTTATTATGACCTATTTTCAGATTGACTTTCTATACACACATATTTTATCTTAACTCCAATGTCCCTCACACATGTTATCTCCTATCCTCCAAAGTGCCTTTATTGCCACAGGACTTCCACATACAAAGCATGTTATTATCTGTCTGACTCCAGAGGTATGTTTAGCAGGATGCAAAAGCATGAAGGAAACACATGGTCCCTGTCCCAAAAAGCCTACAAGAAACCAAAACAATTAGATTGCTTCAGGAGATCCAGCAATAGATCTCTGAGAAGAAGGAAGATGAAAAAAATGCCTTGAACAGTTTTGTGAGTGGCTCTATTTGCATGATGATTCCAAAATGATACGGAGAAAGTGGTCAAAGATTAGACAGCTCTTAATATTCTACTCTGCATGACCCTATCTCACTGCAATACTCCCATGATCTGCTAATAATCCTTTATAATTAAGCTTCCAGCCTAATATTAAAATGTAATCCACATGAACACTAGTCAGAGCATACAGCAAGAAGTGAAGTGGTAATCACTTTGAGTTGTACATGGCAGGCACTATGAAATTTTAATTTAGAAGTTTTAAAACATTTGGCCCTTGATGTAAAGACAAATTAAGTTTCACTTCTGATATACACAAATACAGTACAACACATCTAGTTCAGACCTGCTGCAGTGACACTTTGCCTGCACAATGCTTGCCAAAAGAATATGGAAACATTGCTTCTGTGAAAATGGACACTGCTTGAGAGCTACCTTGACATTTACACAGAGCATGAATGCCAAACAGATGTTGTAGCAGCCCATAAAATAATTATCCCAGCTTCATAGTTGGTAAAATTTGAATTTGGCCCTCTGGATTGGGTTTTATATACAACCTATAGCAGTGTGTCATAGTAATCACCACTGTTTTCTCTTTGCACTGTAAGTCTGAGAACTCAGCTGAATTTAGTGTTACAACAAATATAACAAGATGCAATAATTTCTCTATTCCATTTCCACTTGTTATGGCAGATTCTATGGCAGATTCTTATACCCTTACAACACTTTGTAATTAGTTTTCAGTGGTGTGACTGGGATATTTTGCACATTACAACCAATGGTTCTCTTTCCCTCTCTTTTTCCCTTACACCCTTACATCAGAAATCTCCCTATAAAAATACTTGTATTCTGAACGATTTACTTTTTGCTCTGAAATGAAAAAAAGAAAGACAAAAAACCCCAAAACAAAACACAAAAAAAACCCCATAAAATCAAAAACCCAGTCCAACATACTTGACTAATGTAAGAGAAGCAACTTTTTCAGAATGGAGGTAAATATTTGCATGTGTCACTGCCTTTAGTCTAAGAGATTTTTAAGCAAACTATTACCATGAGACTGGAGAACATAAAATGGAAACTCACCTGAAGCATTAAGCACCCAGAAGAGTCCAAGGAAAAGTGCAATGCAAATATTAGTTACTACTAATTTTTTTTATTGGCTTTTTCAAATACAAAAGGGCAGTTTTAGCTTTTATGAGTTAAGCTAGTGTAAGCCTATTGTGAACCATGGAACATACAGTTTTTCCATCTGAATAATACAGAAGACTGTAGCTGAAAATGTTGATAGTATTTCTCATTTCTTTCATGAAGCTTTGCTGACCAGCTATGAATGTTTTCCACTGATTGCATGTGGTGGAATTCTAAACATCTAATTAGTGCCCAGAGAGCTGACTAAGAATTGCCAGTGGTATTAATATCTAATATATATTGCTTTAATTAGCCAAATCCGTAGGTCAACATTAACACCAATTTTCCAGTCCTGGAATACTTCACTACAGAATTTGACACTCCAGTTTCTACAGCTGCCAGGCAGACTCCATGAATGGCCAGGGCAAACTGAGGCAAGAGTGTGAAGGGCATGAGAATGGATATTGCTTTAAGCAGAAAGATGGGTTGCCAAACATTGTCCACGTGTCATTGTAGAGTGGAATTGCTTTCCAATTTTGGAAGGAACAACCTGTGACAAGAGAAGCTTTGTGTCATCAGTGGTGAGATTGACAGAAAGGGCGGAAAGGACATTTCAGAATAGAAAGGCACAACAGAGATCGCTTGCAGCAGCTATTGAGGCCAGTTTTAGTGCTTTATAGTCACTGTTACTTTTCTTATAATCTAGTTGCTTTTATAATCTAGTTTTTTTTTTTTTTTAGGAATAATGGTATTCATTACTGTCTTTTAGCACTGTCCTTTTTTGTCTTTTTTTCTCTTCTTTTTTTTTTTTTTTAAGGTTTATAATTTTCTTTGCAAGATGAAGAGAAAAAGGGCCCATGGAAGGAAAGAGCAAGTAGACAAAAGAAAGACCAACTTACTTCCTTACTGTCTTGAATGTTACATTAAGATTTAATTTTGTTTCCTGCTTCCTCCTTTGTTTTAAAATCTAGATGAAACTGTAGGAAACAGCAGGAAACAAAGCTGAACCCATATTTTCAGGAGGTGCTTGAACTAAGCATGGGAAGCAGCCTAGCCATGATTTTTTAGTGCACTGCATAATAGCATGGTAGATAGACTGTTCATCCTTTGTGGGTAGAAATGCAATCAAGTTTTTCTTTGTTTTAAATATTTGCTACATTTGCAAAGCAATACAATTAAATATATGTAGTGTACTTCAATACCAGGTGTCATGGTTGAACCCCAACCAGCAACTAAGCCCCACACAGCCGCTCTCTCACTCCCCCTCTTCTTCCTCCATGGCACAGGGAGGAGAATTGGAAAAAATAGGTAAAACTCATGGGTTGAGATAAGAAGAGTTTAATTGTTGGACAAAAAGTACAATATTATAATAGTAATTCTGATGAAAAAGGGGGGAAGGGGGAGGAGTCCAAGAAACACAAGTGATGCTCAATACAGTTGCTCACCACCCACTGACCGATGCCCAGCCTGTCCCTGAGCAGCGATTGATACCTCTGGGCCAGCATCCCTCTGGTTCATAGACTGAGCATGATGTTCAATAGCATGGAATATCCCTTTGGTCAGTTCAGGTCAGCTGTCCTGGCCATTCTCCCTCACAGCTTTTTGCGCACCTTCTCATTGGCACGGTATGGGAAACTAAATAGTCCTTGACTTAGAGTAAGCAATACTGAGCAACAACTAAAATATCAGAGTGTTATCAACATTATTCTCACACCCTAACCCAATTCTGCCCCCAGCTACTAGGAATAAAATTAACTCTATTCCAGAAAAAATAGGACTCCAGTAAAGTATTATTGGTTTCTAAGTAATTTAGAATTAAGCAGCTTGAAAAACGTGGAGAGTCATATTTCCGACAACAGGTAAAGATCTAAGATGTAATTTCAAACTAGCACAATAGAACAAACAAAAAAAGGGGTTGGGTATACATAAAATATGAATTAATTTCAATAATAATAGTAATAATCCTTATTTGCTTAGTAAGTGCCATCTTGGTTGTTCTTATGAAGTATCACTTGATAAGATACTTTCACTGCAGTCATTGAAAACCTGATCGAAGTTTAAAGACCATTGACGCTGCTTGGGGTCACCCACGGAGGTGCAGCGTCCTTCCTGCAAGTGTCCCTGAGTGCTGCAGTCTTCTATGGCTGGCTCTGCAGCTAGGGAGCAATCCTCAATCTGCTGATGACAGGCGAGCGTTGGCAGAGACAAAGAAGGAGGGAGAGGACTCCTGTATGGGTTCCAGGACTCCTGTATGGGTTCCAGCAGCTTTACTGCTCTGGAGGGTCCAGTGACAAGACTTGGGGATCTGAGGGTGACAGGGGTATTTAAGGTCCAGGGTTCAGGGGTGGAGAGTAGGTGAACAACCAATCAAAAAACAGAACATGGGTTGATGGAATCACACAATAACCAGTGCGGATAAGTCAGAGGCGGGAACTAGGGACACAAACCAATAGGGAACCATACAAAGGAGAAAGTTCTAGTAATGGGGTGGAGGGATGGGCGGTGCCTCAAACCTCAGTCCCTGCCTCTGAGTCATCCTCCAGGGTGTCAGAGGCGGGGAAATCAAGCCATTGGATGGCGTGGACTTGATGGGCATTTGATGTCCACAACCCATCTGAGGGCTGGGCGACTGCCACAGACCATGGCTAGTATATGTGTTGGGGGAGTTAATAAAGTATTAGCATTTCATTAAACCGTAAGTAACCTCTGACTAGGATGCTAACTTGCTCTGAGTATATTTATGTAGATCATATTAACAGAAAGAGTTGCATTAGTAACTAGGTTAGAGAAGAAAACAATAAATGGTTGATGCAGTAAATTTATTTATCTGCCATTAAGCCTGATATTAAAACATGCATGGTTATACCTTGGAGCACAGTCAAAACAAAAGGAGATAGCAATCAGAAAGTTTGTAGTGGAGAAGGCAAGAGGCCTTGGGGTAAATAACAGTGAGGTTAGCTATTGGTGGTCTGGAAGATGACTTGGTTTTGGAGCAGTTTCCCACATTTTTGTACTCATGTACTGGATTACACTGCAACATACCAGAGGGAGCAGGCTCTGATGATTCTTAAACCCTATGCAGGTACGAAGTAATAAAAGAAAAGGGAACAAGGAAAGTGTTTCTGTGCCTTCCCTGCAGTAACTAGTCAAATTACCTTGTCATAGTAACTGAGAGGCCTGTAACTATTCCTACAATATCTCTGATGAGGCAGAGGTGAAAGCATTGGGAGTTTGCTAGAATAAGGACTGGATAATTAGCATACAGAGACCTAAATATCAGACTTAATTCTGACAAGCTGAAATTACTGCTGTTATGGCCCTCAATTCTAGAGTGATTCCTAGTTACAGGCCATGATTGTCCTGGCTTTGTATTTAGCTTAGACTGACAGAGCTGCCAGGGAGAAAAAATGGTTAAGAAGTCTACATTTTTGTTACAAGAACTAGAGAAGGAAGTGTTTCAGCTAACCCGTGAAAACTATTGCTCCTTGTATTACCCTAGAAGATCGTAAGAGATGGGAAAGGAGGAGAGCTAGACAAAGCAGGAGTTCAAAGATGGGTGCAGACAGACCCTGTCTCTTGGGCTTCAAGTCGGTCGTGAGGATGCCGTGCGGAGGCACAAGGGCTGCATCGGTGTGGGCCAGTGCCTCTGCTGGGCACAGCGTTGTTGTGATGGGGCCATGCAATATCCAAACCAGCGCACTGCAGTGATTATCCAGAAGGACTCAACCTCCCTGCTGGAGCACTGCCACACACGGAGCTTTTGGGAGGTGCTTTTCCTCTTGTGTGACTGCCTCTGTCTATTTTGAGAGGCTGCATCATGAGCATTACTGGCTGATGTAGATGTTCTACTCCACATGAAGAGGATGCAGGGACATGAGGCAGCTGAATTACAACTGTGTGCGTACTGTGATGGCACTGACAGTAGAAATACTTCAGGCTTTAGATTAAACTTTTCAAGTCAGTTGTGTTAATTTTTCTTTTTATTGAAACTATGACTTTTCTGCCATACATATTCTCCACACACAAAAATGCTTAATGCAAGTCACTGCTTTTTTCCTCTTGCAAAAACATCAGAAATTTCAGGAAAAAAAGACATGTCTGAGCACTGGTTCATACTGGGATGAAGAGCTCACGTTACTGGGAATGAGGTGTGGCTAAGCAGGAGATGAGGAATGACAAAGATTGTAGGGGATCAAATCATTATGAGCTGCCTCCTAGGTAAAAAGCTTGAACTGAAAAGTGTTAATGTTATGCTTGATTCTGCAAGATTAACTTCCTTTTCTCATCAGTTTACTTGCTGATGTATACATATTTATATGTGGAATCCTACCAGATTCATCTGACAAGTACATTTAAATCTAAATTTCAGTCTGACTCTGCACTTGATAAATTATATTAAAAATATACTGGGGACTATATCTGAATATATACTGAGGACTGAAATTTTTTTAGGTCTTTTTAAGTATTCTAAAGTGTTACTTAATTCATAGTTTCTGAATACCTATGCTGAGATTTGGTGCAGAATTTCTATTTTGACTTCCACACTACAAGACACATTCTACCTGCTTTCTACAGATTTTGCTGCCAACTCCTTGTAGAGCTCTCCTTCCAATCTGTCTTTGGGGAAACCACTCTAAGATAGGGGTGTTGTTTATTTTTAAGCTTTTGAAACTTACCTTTTGCTCAGTACTCGGACCAGTGAAAATTAAATCAGCAGAAGGTCTTCCTCTTACTTCTATAGATTTCAGACCAGGCTCTAAGTGCTATTTCAATCCTATAAAGTTTGTGCCCTTTTCCCCTTCAGATGTCTTGACCAAAATGAAAATCCAAATAACAATGAAATTACTTTTAGTGCATCTCCTCTCCCTGTCTTACTCCCCCTTTTGCCCAATATCAAAAGGTTAATGAACCAAGTCCACACTGTTTAGATTTTGTACCAAGCACAAAGAAATATGTTGTGTATAGCTGATAAGTGGCATGATCAATAATAGGGAAACATTTTCCAGCTGGTGTTATATAAGGAAAAATTATCAACAAAGAACCTGGCATTGTCAACATTGGTTTGTAATATATTGATAAGTTACAGATTAGTCACTGCATTTTAAACAGTTGTAATGTTGACCACTGAACCGTGTATATTTGGACCATCAACTCCATCAAACTCCATTTCTGAGTGCAATGGCCGACCTTTAAGTTGTGCCTAATGAACTTCTCCATAGCATAAACTTAGTAGCCTTCTAACAGACCTATTTCAAACATTGCTTGCTATTACGAACCTGATTCAAAACAGTACGTACAAAAGCAAAGAGGTGTTTCAGCTTAAAAGCAGGCATTTTCTAGGTGGCTGAGGTATGGTTCTTTTTAAACACATTTGCTCAGTGTCTCTGAAGACTGAATGCTATTTGGCAATCATGAATAAAATTCTTGAATGGCAGCTCTGTAAGTCTTGTGGCACTGTATTTTGACTAACAAACTATCTGACTGCTGTTCTCTACAAATTCTGATGCTGCCCCCATTTAACAGAGCCTAAGAACATTTGCAAAATGTCAATCAATTAAAATTATTTTTAGGAGGAAACAATATCTTGCAGGAGATCCTATGTATGTAACACTGAAATTTGTCATGGAACTGTACCGAATTTATTTTGCATCAGTATTTTACCTGTAATTTGTGTAGACAAAACAGTAAGCACAAGCACATACACGGTCTGTTGTATAGCAATTAATTGCCCAGAAGGATTCATGTCTTCTAGACAGTGAGCAAAATCTTGATCCTAGAAAAGTTAATGTGAGTTTCATTTTGTACTTCCAGAGTCAGGGTTTTATCAAAACAAAAACAAAAAGTATTTTTTGTATCTAGGCTGATTTTCCAAAATCCATTCACAATTTCACTTTTATAACTTTATTTTGATTAGTAATGAATAAATTATATGTAAAAATGCTTTTATAGGGAAGAAAAATAAAAGTTCTGATTTTGAGCAAAATTATCTGACGGAGAGATAAGATACAGGTTTTAAACTACTGCCTTCTCCCTAACAAAAGTTGTCAACTCCCCAAAGACAAACTGCTGCCTGAGACCTTAATGAACTTTTCTGTCAGCAAAATAACTGTTGTTTTGAGAAGAGCTGGGAGGGGGAAAGCATAGATAGTGAAAAAACATTTGCTTTAGTTATTTTTACAAAGCAATGTATTTTAGAAGTAACTAATTTTTTTGCCTAATATTTGTTTCTGTATTGCTTAGGTGTGGGCTTGTGGGGATCTAAAAATTGCATTGAGGGAAAATTTAAAAGCTTATTAAGAATTAACACCTCTGTCTATAAAAAATAGGAAAAGCATCAGAATGAGTAACATATCTAGAAAGAGTGGGATTTTGAAACTACCTCTGCATTTAAAAGCAGCAAGAGTATTTTAAACATCTCTGGAATCTGTAGCATTTTTAAGATCTATTTATTAGCTGCCACAAGCATAACACTTCTAAGAATGAATAAAACCATTTAAACATTTTCCAGGACTCCTGAGACCAAGATGTGTGCTTTGCATGTATATGTAAAGCATAAATGTGAATGTGTGCAAGTGCGTAGGAGGGAAGAACAATTTTCCCTTCTTCCTCTCAAGAGAATCCCTGAAATTTAATTGAGGTAAAATAAATGTTCTTATCAGAAGGCACAATGGACCTTCCCAGTTGTTTGTGGCAGAGTTCAGGAGCCCTCCCCATGGCTTACTCTACCTTCCCCCACTTCAGATATTAACCTGGACATCATGGCTTCCAAACATTAAATGAGCTGTGCGATGTTTTATTACATTTCTCATGTGGCTGAGCTTAGTGTGGCTTTTAAGTGTTCCTCGGTATGCCGTGCTTACGCAAGTTATTTTCTGCTGTGGATTGTTGATGCTGCAGCAGCAGATAGAGTGATGTGCCTTGAATTCCAATGAGGAGAAGGCGTTGGTTTATTTGGGTTTTTTGAGTACAGAGTGAGTATCTTGAAAAGATTTGTAACTCAGATTTTTCTCTATTTCAGGCTTAAAGCATTAGAAATTATTATTTTTTTTTTAAGTGCTGCTGGGAAATAATTCTATGTCTTTAGAAAGTAAAGTAATTTAAAATGTTGTTATTTGTAAAGTATGCTATTTATGAAAATCTCTTTTAGCTAGTCACTTGTATTACATTCAGTGTTGATCTCCACAAAGTAAAGCTAGTTTTTATGAAGCTGATATTTATGAAAAGGGACGAAAGCAATGGGTATAAAGTTTACCGTCATGAAATTGAATTGTATCTAAATTAGACTTGCTTTCATTACACTAAATTATTTCTGATCTTGTTCTGACAATTAGGTAAAATTTATAAGCAATGAGGTGGGCAGTTGAAGTGATGCGTGTATTTTCTCAAACTCCTTTAGGGGATTAAAACCTTTCAGTGTGTTCTATCCATCTGCTTATTTAGTGCTTGTATTATTGGAAGCAATCCTTTCCTCTTCCAGCAGTGATGCTTAGATCCCTAGTTCTTAAGGGTTGTGTATGAAACAGATTTTAAGGGATCCAGCCCTGATTAGAACAGTTAGCCTGTTAACGTCCTATGTATTTACAGTGGATTATTTGAAGGGAAGCAGGGGTTAAGTCAGCAGGTCTCTCGGCTTCCCCAGGGGTTAACCTGGCAGCCTGTTTGGCACACACAGGAGGGCTGACAGGTAGCAGGATTTGTCTAAGCAGTGTGCATGAGAGCCAACAAGGAAAACTGAATGCTCTGGATTAGTTTTGGATTATGTTGTCAGAGTGAAGCCTGACGGACAAACTGCAGAGGAATAAAATGCAATCTGTTTGGGGAAAGAGACAGCGTGCATAGCTTTCATTTTTCAAGAAATGACAAAAAAAATCATTAATAATTTGTAAACCCATGTCCATTAACTTTTCTCTTTGTTATCCCAAGACAGTCTTTTTAACATGATTTTGCCACTGTTCTATATCTGTTCTTTCTTGTGACAGATGGCACAATAAATATAAAATTGCAATAGTATAGTACAAACCAAAAGAGAAAATTATCTAGAAATCATAGCACTTGGAATTACTTAATGTGGAATATTGAGGGTGGGGAGAGCTTGTGTTTTTTCTGTCTTCTTGTGCTGAAGGAGAAATTTGAATATAATTTACATATTTTTCCTATGCCATGGTTTCCTTGCTGTGATCATAATTTACTTCAAAATAGTGGAAGCAGCATTCCAATTTTTTCCCCATTATAACAATTGACTTACCAATATTACTACCACAGTAGATTCCCTGTTTTTCTTCATCTGGTTATTCCATTCTTTTACTGCTCAAGTACTTTAAGTTCCTAATATCTCAGAAGAGAGGAAAAACATGTTAATAACAAACCAAACGACAAAACAACAAAACCCAACTTTTTTTTTTCCCACTAGGTAGAATTCCATCATTTTTCATTAGTGTTTGTCCTTGCAAATGTCACTTAGTTTGTTAAAAATTACTTCTTTGGCAATAGAGTAGTTCTTGTCCATGAACTTCAGTCAGATTTGATTTTCAGAAGGTTACTTGGAGGGGGGATGGGGGGGGCATCTTTGGCAATTCCTCTTTTATAATAAAAAAGAGAAGACTCCAAATGAAAGCTAACAAATAAGACCGTAAGGACCAAATAGAGTCAGGGAAAGACTGTAAAAAAGTATTGCAGACTTAGTCTTTGTTAGTCAAGTATACAGAGTTGTTCAGGTTTTTTGCACAGAGTCTTTATTTTTACAAAAATCCCAAAAGCCTTTTATATTATCCTTAATAAAAGAAAAAGTGGTTTATCAGTTACAACTGTTTGGATTATGCTCTTGCTGTGGTGTTAGCAGAGTAAAACAATTTCATGAATGTATTAATACTAGAATAGTAATAGCAAAATTTATTCCTATGATTTTTTGTCTGCTGATGGGTTATCCAAATGTAGTATTGATTCATTTGGTTTAGGAAGAATGGTCTGTGAATTTACCTTGGTCTATTTATATCTGCATGCAGACTTTGTGGCTATTCAGTGTATCAAATTTGAATTCAGGTTCATTTTCGATGAGCATATGAGATGTACATTAAGTTTCTGTCTCCTAATTAGTGATATAAGAAAGATTTTGATGCTAACATTTCCAGATCCATTATATTTCCCTGAAATGTGTTCTATATATGAAAGCAGTCTTATTAGCTGTTTCATTTACTCAATTCTTGCAAAGTAGGTAGAAAAAAATGTATGAGGAACTGCTGTAGCTGACTTTTACTTATCACTGTAGAATTTGCTTTTTGTTATTAACTCAGCTTTGGCTAAAAGTAATGTATTTTCCCTTGCTGCAGTGAGGTCATCTGCATACGTGACATCACAGAATCTCTATTAAATTATAAAGTGTAATTTTCAAAGGAAGTTGTTCTGATTAAGATGAATACAATTGTTGTTTTGTGAAATTTAAATTATAATTGCCAGTTGGCTTGTAGCAGCCTTGTTTAATAAGGACAAAATAGGGGAATATTTTTGGTTTCATGATAAACCCTTTGTAGAAAATTTCTGGGGACTGCCTCTGAAGGAATGAAGGCTGAAGGAATAGGAAAGAAGGAACTTCTGTCCATTGGCTCCCATGCCGCAATCTTATCCCCTCAGTTTAAAATAGTGCAGTGGATGACGTAACACAATATCACTGTTTTAATATTAGATGTTACATAAGCATGTGTGTGCCTATGTGCATCAGCCTATTTGTAAAATAATCTCAGGATATTTATCTTCTGTATAATGCTTCCCAAGTATTAGTTGGCTAGCTGGGAGTCTGAGTAAGCAAGTGGTAAAAATACCCTCTATAGAGTAAAATGTTTATGCAAACTCATGCTGAGTCCCTCCATCTCCTATATGCTGTTGGCTGACTGTCTAGGTTTTTGAAACGGCTTCCTTAATAGGAAACAACAGCACAGAGTAGAATTCAGGCTGGATTCATTTGGGCCATATTGCATGTTAAATTTCAACCCATTAAATACTCTTTTAATATTAAGCATGCGTTTCATTGCTTGTCTGGCTCAGCGTGGCTGGATTTGGTCCTGGAAGCACTGTTGTTGCTGCATTTTGTTCCAAATGGATAAAAGACTTGTAGAATCCATATAATCTCTCTGGGCTTCTCTTTGCCCTTGAAAATAGTATTTCATAGAAGTTTTAGAGATTGAAAAATATGCTTTGGTATTTTTTTTCTGGATAAGAGTTACATTACTTAATTTTACATAATTGTCAGTGCTTATAATGAATCAAACTTTTCCAAAGTAGTCATATTGTATTTCCATCTCTAAACTTTTAAATCAGATGAAAGTTTTAGAGGCATTATAAACCTTTTTTCTAGTTATGGCTGTTCATCAAGAAGGCTTCTACAAATGCTTATTAACTATTTTGAAATGACCAGATGTCAAGACTGGGATGACAGTGTAGTTTTGTTTGTTTTACCTTAAAGATAAAAGTGTCTGGTGGAGTGTGCTAGAGTGGGAAAGAATGTGTTTAAAAGGAAAAAAAAAATTGTAAATGGTTTGCTTTTTAACCAGTTGTCCACAACGATGCACTTGAATTTCTTGCCTCCTTTTCCACCAAGATAAGTACTGCAAGTTCAAATTTTTCAATAATGCATATTGTCAACTTTGTTTATATACAAAAGAGCTAAGATAATTCACTTGCTTATTATTCTGTTTCTGTGGTCACTCACAATATCCATATTCACATTCTGAAGTCTTTGAACTAGTGAATCTGCCTGTGACATTTGTCATGCTGCATGTTTCAAAAATAGGTTATAAACTCCTCCATAATCTGTAGTTGACAAGAGGTTATTTCATTTACTGCTGAAGTAGAGTGAAAACTCATCAAATGCGCACATTAATTGGGACCAAAGATCAAAGAAAACTGCTTAAATATATAGGGGTATATGCAGTATAACTTGTGGAAGAATTTCATTAGCAGCTGCTCACAGTAATGTAAAGCAACATCTAATGGTGAATGAAAGTCAAGACTTCAGCAGCAGTTTACCGAGAAAAGACATCATTTCCACTAGCACAGCATTTTGCAATGTATTTTTAATTAATCAGTAAAGAATATTACCTAAGTAATGGCCAGCAGGAGATGCATGTTGCTACAGTTTGTCCTTCCTGAAGACAAGTCTATTCCAGCCTTGCATAAAACTTCTCAGAACTGATGGGAATCACATTAGATTTTGCTATGGCTGCAAATCATCGTTCCATAGGAATGCAAACAAGAGAGATACTGTTAATTCTGTTAATCAGGTCTTAAGCCTGTCCACTTTGGTCCAAATTGTCTGACCAAACTTGGATTAGTCATTTCTTCCTTTGTCATGAATTTATGGGAAGTGACAGAGTGCAATAAAAAACTTCAGACTGCTCCTCCTCGTGACATTAGAAATAGCAGCTTTAGGAAAGCTTTAATATCCTGTTTCCTTTTCATACAGGAAAAGTTAAACAATAACACATAGAAATAATAAATTATCAAGGAGCATACAGTTTTAATGGAAATAAATCCATAAAACTGTTGCATATATCTTCCTGTTTTGGGGAAATAAGTCTGCCTGACTTATTTTTTCGGTGTACACACAAACCCCCCCACCAAGGTACTGAAAAATATGACCTCAGTCATAATAGCTCTGCTTTAACAAGTAGTGATGCAAGGACTAAGCAAAACACCTGTTTTTCTTTCATTGATTAGCTGTATATCGCATTTTAGGCTGCAATGATCCTTGATTTTGTGAGGTTTAAATTCACTGTTGGTTCCAAACCTCTCCTCAAAAGAAAGACATCTCCCAGCACTCAGTTCACATTGTCTGTAACTCAGTCTCCTGCTGACTATGGGGATATCACTTTAGGCAATTCTTAGGCATAAGAACTACTAATGATAGTCCTATTCTGCTGTGGTGCAGGTTGCATGCAAAGGCTCTTTTTATCTCTACTTGCGTATCATAAATAGGGTGATCAAATATTCTGGTTTGCCTGGCAATGCAGGCTCTGTGCTGGTATTTCAAGGACTGCTCTCTGGATGCAGTTTTTGTCTGGATTATTATTATTAGGGATGTTGACTTTTACCAGCTGGTTGCGCTTGCAGTACTGCAGCAAGAGCTGATGCATTCCCAGGGCTCGGTAAGGAGAGGAGCCTATGTGAGCAGACAAGAGCTGTGTACTCACACATGAAGCAGTGCAGTGTCCCCTCCTGTGCTCTCCCTGTTAAGTTCCATGGCCTACTGAGAGATGAGTTTTCAGCATGTAACGCTACAGCCTTGTGCACCATTTCTTATAAATTTATTTTTAATCTGACTTCCCAAGCAAAAGCCAGAGACACTCTCAACAGCCACCTCAGAGCTGTGTAGTCTCAGAATTAGTGCTGAGAGCCATAGAGGAAGTGGAAGAGTATTTTGTGTGTATTTGATGCCAGCACAGGTTCTGAGTCCTGGCTCTGGAAAGAACCACAACCCTAAGGATGATGCAAGCTGAAAAGAGCTCGTCTTTGAGACTCCAGTGCTTTCCAAGGTGGTAAGTAAGAGATAGCACAGTTCTATCTATGAAAAGAGCAGATATGAAATTGTAGAGACAAAAATATCATGAGCTAAAAAAATGAGTTATTATGGCAGTGAGAGAGTTTGTGTCTCTCTCCTTCCTTTCCCTCCTTTCACTGTATTCTTTGAAAAGAAAAAAGTGGTCACCAAAACACTTTTCACAAGGTCACAATTTTTCCGTGACTCAGCTCAGAAAAAACCCTTTAGAATACAATCTTGAAATATCACATTGAAACATGTTATGGGAAAGAGCTCTCCATTGTTCTCACACAAATTGATGTTGCAAGGCTCGTCTGGCCGTCTGGTTCTTTTCTGGTTTTGAATTTTCCTTTGAATTTTAAGTGTTAAATTTCACATATTTCCCAAACTTTTTCATCTTTATTATCTTCTTCCTGATACTGAACTCATAATGTGCTTTCTTCCAGTCTTCCAATTTCTGCATCTAAACATAAACACACAGTATATCTTTAGTTTATAGAAGTTTTCAAGTTCTAAGAGTGCATGGATGATGCATCTCTACCTCCTCCCTCAGCCCTGTGATATTTCCCCGTATATGCAGGCCTGTGAGATATTGAGAGAGAGATCAGTGTTTCAGTATTAGCTTTTTTATACATATAGCAGTCTTCCTACATTTGCAGGTCATCCAAACTCTACTTAAGCAGTGACACCCAGTACACAGGTTTGAGACAGCTTGCAGGGTTAATTCTGTCATTACTGTGTTGACATGAGGCATGTTACAGCTTTCAGCTGAAAATGTTACTTGTAATCTTTTAATCCCAAATTAGGTCAACATTTTATCAAGTTAATCTAACATGAAGATTAATTAGGCTAGTTAACACACGCACAGAGGTTATTTGTTTTGAGTCTACATTTAATCAAGGAGTTAGTCCTTAATACAATAGACAGCCTCTCCCCTGCCCCCTAACCCGAGCTACAGCTCATTCCATCATTTTGGTATCATGCATGGTTTAGGACATAAAATTAGGAAAAGGAAAAATTGGATTTTTTTATTCAATCCACCTACAATCCCTTTTAGTATGAAAGAGATGGATTTTCAAAAATTGTATAGTTTTGCAAAGCTAAATCCATCATGGTGTTTTCTTTTCAGGAAAAAATGCCATTAATATTACAATGGTCTGAAATTTGTTTTTACGTAACTCCAGAGCATTCTGAGATAATTCTTCATCTAAGAATTATCAGCATTTGAAATACAGAAGACGCATGATGTTTTCTAAAACAAGATTGATGCTACCATTAAATCCCGGAGGCTACAAAATGCAGAATGGTGGAAAAAAGAAAGTTAAGATAAATGTGCCCAGCAAAATGGAAATTTTATCAAGAGAGTTTCTTGGGTCTGCATTGGAGCTTCTCTCAACAGTTAAAACTATGTCTGCTAGAGCACTCACCTGAGACATAAGAACCCTGGTTTGGAGTACAGCTACTGTTGTGCTGTTTTGCAGCAGATTTTTGACTCAGTTTCTGAGTTTCAGGTAGATTTTAGTAAAGAGCAGACAACTAAAAACTGCAAGGAAAAGGAACTTTGTCCACTTTGTAGAGTATTTACCCTCCTGAAAATTGCTTCCCAGCACCTTTCAGCTTTGTGGGTATATCTCTACAGTTAAGAAAAACTGTCCTTGACAGTAGTGAAAGAAAGTAGTATTTTCTCTAGGGCAGAATGTCTTTTAGTAATAAATTTTATTTCTACTAGGACTCTTGAAATTACCTGCTGCATTCATGCAGTCTTTTATTTTTGTTACCCAAAAAACTTGTTGCTCTTGTGGTCTTTTAAAAAGTAAGAACAATGGCATAAGCAGAATGGAATAGAAAACTTGGCTGCTTTCTTTCTTTAACATTTTCATGCTATATCCCTTCTGATATCCCTTATTACATTCTTTATAACTTTATCTCTTAGTATAGTTACTCTCAAATTAAATATCAAAAAGGAGGAAAGAGAAGGCAGTTTGTATAGAGGGAGGTGGCATAAATCTGCTAACAGGGGTCATTAGACCGGACAAATGCCTTTCTCCCCTGAGTTTCCTAGATAAGGAGAACCTATCTAGTAGTTAAAAATTCCAAGAGTCATTCTGGATAGCATTACCGACCCCCCTGGGTGTTGCTGCAGAGTTCATGCCCTGTTTCATCAAATACTCAGTGACATTCACCAGGGGCCATGCTAATTATAGGGATTTAGCAGACAATGTCTAAGAACATTTCATCACAAAATCGCATGTCTTTGTCTACAAGTATTGGTTTGCTGATGTGCTAAGTTAGCAAAAAACGAGAGGTAAAATGATTCTGCAGTTTGTTAGTGTATCTTTATAGCAACATTAATCAACATATTGAAATGTTAAGGTACAATCTCCCCTGCGTTTAGTGCCAGCAGTACTGTGCTGTTTTGCAATTACATGGAGGAGAAAGGATCAAGGTAGCTTAAAAATTCATGGATTATACATTAGTTCAATGTCTTCTAACCCAATTGTTTTAATGAGCTACATGGTTGATTCACTATAAAACATTTGTCTTTTACTTATGCCAGAGCACTTCAGTAGTCTCTCGACTGAAATCAGGTGGGAGGGTAGGGTGTAAAATAAGGGATGCAAATCAAACTTCCATTTTGCTGCACTGCAAGTTGAATTGCCGTTTGATTCTCAGAGAGCAAAGCTTGCGATTACAGAGTGGAGTCCCTTATTCGGGGCTAAGTGCAGGAACAGACATAAGCAAAGGCACAAGTCTGCTTTACATGAGTGCAAGGCATAGGCTTTTCTGGTACAATGCACAGGGACAGGGTCTCTCAGAAAGCTGTAAAATAGCCAGCTTCTGAACAGTGAGTAACCTACTCTACTCACCTCAAAAGGCTGAGAAGAAAAATACATTTTACAACCCTCCAGGCAGAGAGGGGCTTAGTCCCAGAGGTCAAATCGCCATTGTCACTGAAAGCCTCTCTGGGATGTAGGTACATGACTCACTTGCAAAATGTTGTCAGTGTTAGTTTGGTATCCTCAGTGTTTGAGTCCCACTCTGGCTCAGTCATTGCAGCACAGCCCATACCCATATTTTAACTCTGTTTTTGAAAGGGAATAATTCCAGCAGAAAATACACATTGCTCCACTCACAATGGCTTATGGCATGATGCTTTCTGTACTGTACAGGTAGCTGATGGACAGGAGGGTCACACCGGTACCTCTCTGATTCTAAGAATACCCCAAGTGGAGTGTCCTGTGCAAAATGTGTATAGTAAATTTATTTCTCCATCAGATCCATAAAGGGATTTATACAAGAGAGTTTATTAACATTATTCAAAGGATTGTAGGGATTTTACAAAACCTAATCTAATTTTCTGTTTCCTGCATACCATATAGTTTGTACATACCGCACTTAGTTTCTGTATTGTGGAATAACTTGAAATTAGCCGTCAATAACTCTCTCTCTGACACACATATTTCTATTTATACATAAAAATGCATTAAAACTTATTAATCAATTTACTGTAGTTATTATTGCTTTATTAAGCATTTATGTATGGAGGTGACAGCTGTCAGACAGGATGGACTCAGTTGCACAGGCACGGTACAGTACAGACATTATAAAACGACCATTCCTGCCTGTTAACGGGAGCAATCACAATTACTTGGTTAACAAAAATTTTGGAGTGGACTTCAGTGGACTTTAAGAGGACATAAAATTAGCTTCTGTGAAAACATAAGAATATTCAGGACTCCTGGAAATTAACTCAACTGCTTAAGCACCTTAGGAGAATAACTTCAGACTAGCAAAAAATCCATTAGATATATTAATTATGATGGAAATACTAGTGAGATAAATAGGCACAAATGATGAAGCAGAAGAATTTGAATCGACAAATAGCTGGTGAGACAGCCACCAAAACCTGGTGCACAGCATAGAAATCACCTATCACTGAATTTCAAAAATGTTTGACTTTGCTAGTAGATATGTCTTGGTCATCAGGAGGATATTGCTGTTTCCTCCTACTCTCCCCATGCCCCTTCTCTTTCTTCACCTTTATTTTTTCTGTTATTAACATCTTTCCTAAAATGAGGTTCATCTCATTTGCCTATTTATCCTGTCCTGAAAGTGGTTTGTAAGTAGAGGCATTTATCTCATGCTCTATGTTGTAGCATTTGTTTGCAGAGCTACAAGGGCACAGGCAGCACTGATCTCCAAGATATGACTCTGCACTGGGGTGCACAAAGTGTTTCAAGCCATTGTGACACTTCCTATATCTCCATTGCAGCTTCCCTAAAGGGTTTTAGTGAGAACAATCTTTATCTCCTCTCGTTCTCCAAAGCAAAGAACCTGTAGTTCTTACATGGTAAGATATATAAGTGGTAAAGGATTTGGTGGTGGATGGGAAGGAGAGCTTCTGGAGCCAGTTCTCACCCTTCTGTTATATTATATTCTGTTATATTCACAGGGGATATAACCCAAAACCAGCTTTTATTTACTTAGCCTATTTTATGGTGCCTGACACATGTAAGTTTGAGTTATGTAACCACATAATTTTTGTAAGTATCTTCTACATTTTTATCCTTTTGATTAGATGGTTGGAAATAGGAGATATTTAGATCCACGACAACTGAACTCCCCACTGTATTTCTTTCTCTAGCCTCCTCTTTAAAAATCTTCTTGCAATATCCTATTACTGCAATTTCTTTTCTTTTTAACTGTGGGGCAAAGGCAGAACACTTCTAGCGAGCTCACTGAAAGCTGTCAAATAAATGCATTGGCAGACATGTTCAAGTTTAATGGCTCCATGAAGTGTTACTGACAATTCTAATCATATAAGTTTTTGCAGATACACTCAAACACAGATTATGCAAGGTCAGATCACATAATCACACCAGGTTTCAGTTTCCAAAGTTCTTTGTTGTTTGAGTTTTGGTTGGGGTTTTTGTTTCCCTTTTTTTTTTTTTAATTTTAAAAAACCTCCTAATGAGCATATTTGGAGATGTAAGAGCTTATTACAGGTAATGCGATCTTCAGTTTTTTAATGCAAAAGACCATGTAGTGAAAATACTAAGAGTCCCTGGGGTGTGGAAGTGATTTCTAAATTATGGTGCTGAGAAGTCATTGCTTTAGTTAATAAATCAGAGAGTGGCTGGAAGATATACAGATTTATATTATTTGTATCTCCTCCTAAAATATTTCAATATTGTTATCTACAGAGAGCAGTGACTTTGATCAGTTTGTAAGTCATTATTTTCCTCTGGTGAGAAATGAATATTGTATATAAAGTTTTCTTCCTGGAGATGGTCCTAAGAACACCCATCTTGTTGTTATGAGAGTCCTAGGGAGGCTGCATCAGTTATACTCTAATAGAAATAGCCTGGCACACAGAACCCTGTGTAAAGGGAAGGTATACAGTTTTATGAATGGGATTTTTCTGAAACCTTCTGAAGTTAAATGGAGTGCAAAACATGTATTTAAAAAAACAAGGAGAGTAAAAATTATAAAAAGAAAAAAAAAGGGGGGATAATTTCCAAAGCCTTTTTCCTGTGGGTATTTGTAAAGGATAGAACCATTTCAAATGCTCACTCACCTATAAGACATAGATTTCTTTTTTTCCAAACTAACTTATTGCTTCAGTATATGTGTGCTTAATGGGCTTCTGTGACACGGAAGTGCTACAGGGACTCATTGTCTTCATCTCTTCCTGCTGTCCTTTAAGTCAATATTAGTTTATAGAGAAGTGCCACAGTGCAATTAATTTGTCCTTCAAAGAATTCAGATTAATAAATCAGTCTCTTTCCCTGTCTGCTCCTCTCTTTTTCTGCACGCTTCATGGTGAGGTAAACATTTGCAACAGCCAAAATTCAAAAGGCTGAAAGATCTAATTCGGAAAGGGCTCCCCAAACAGGATGCTTATCTTAAACATACAAATTTATCCAAACCTTTGCAAGTTTACCTTTTTCCATGTGCCATTATTTTCTTTCCACCTCATTCAGACGATGCTCCTTACCCTCATACTTCTTTTTAATAGTTCTTTTTGTTTAATATGGATAAAATAATTCTTTTCAAAACTACTTCAGTCTTCATTGTACTAAGCAAAATGCAAACTATTTCTGGATTAATTAAACCTCAGATAAATTCTTCCCTGCCTCTCTGTAACTTCCAGTAGTCCTCTTTAACTCTCTGTTTTGCTGAAATCTTTCCCCATGTATCAGAGAGGCTAACAATCTCCTCTGCACAGGCTACTGTCTTCAGATCTTGTTAGTTCTTGGGAACCCCAGGGAGACACCAAGTGTCAGGCTGTGAATGAAGCAGGCTACCAGAGAAGGTGGCAGGTCGGAGACGTGCACCTCATTCGTCACATCGCACTTTAAGATTAGGGCATATATCAGGTCAGGTAACTCACTAGGTCAGGTTGGGGGCTATGGATTCTCTTGAGGTTTACAAGGTAGAAAGGAGAAGAATGGAATGGAAGTATTGAAGAAAAAAAAAAGCTGTGGAAAAAAGAACAGATGCATCTCAAAGGACAGAGGCAAAAGATCTGAAAACAGGGAAAAACCAAGTTTCTCAGAACTCTTTCAGAAAACTGTGACTCTCACTGATCTCTAACTTCATGTGTAAGCCCTTATTTTTCAGACTCCCTCAGCTCTTTCCTATGACTCCAGAGAAACTTGCATCGTCTTTTAAATCTGATTCTCATTCTGCAATATGGGAAGCTAACAGTAGGGAGAAGGTGTTGCTGTCACTTCTTCTCTCCTACTTTATTTAGAAATGAAGTAGGTTTTTTCATACCTTTTGTTCTTCCTGTCCCTTCTACAAGAAGTACAAACAGAATTTTCTTCAGACAGTAGCAAATAAGACGTAAGGAACATATTACTGTGTTATATTTCTAAGTTTCAGGGTTCCCAGGTTTGCTTTGCTTTGATTTGGGGGGGAAGGGAGGGTGTTGTTTTGAGGACGAGATTGCCAGGCATTTCTGAATGCAAAGATGGAAGTTATTCCAGTTTGACTCTGCTTCTTGGGCTGTTGCTGTGGAATAAGTAGTAAGTGTTAATAGCAGCAAGTCTTATGAATGCTCTGCAGTTGGTGCTGCATCCTGATGAAATATACCTGGTGAAACCTCCCACTCCACCAAATGAATTTTTGACATGTGTGATTATTACCAGGCTGGAATGATTTTCAGCCTTTCATACAGGCTCTCAGAATATTCTGGGTTGGAAGGTACACACGAGGATCATCAAGTCGAACTCTAGAGTGAATGCCCTGTAAGGGGTTCAAACCCACAACCATGGTGTTATTAGTACCGTATTCTAACCAACCGAGCTCATCTCAGGTGTTTCTGTCTGTACTGGAAGGAGAATAAAACATCTCTCTAAATGAAATATTGCCTGCTCTTTACAGCAGGGTTGACAATAGAGATTCAGACCTCTTTCAGAAGAGGGAAAACCAAGTTCAAGTTGCCACATTCTAAATGTTTTACCAAAAGTTCTAGAGAAAACCCAGAAGCACAAAAATTCTGCCATGTAAGTACAAATAGAACTCATCCTCTTGAAAAGAAATAGTTACTACATGATCAGACCTGCAACTTTTGGAAGTGTTTGATTTTTGTACAGATTTTAGACCCAAAATTGAAGGATATTTCAGTGATTGCTTACAAAACAAAGGACATGAACAATCCATAAGCCCCAAACCATGTTAATCAGTTTCCTGTATGTTTCCTGTACTCAGGAAACTTAAACTTAGGTCTTCAAAGAGTTCTTAAAGATTTGAACTTCAAGGACTGGTGTTCAAGCACAATAGCACCCTATTCACTGCCTGAAGAAAACAACATTTGTTATTCACAGAATCCCTTTGCTTGGAAAAAATCTAGACCATCAAGTCCAACTGCTAACACAGCACTGCCAAGCTCACCACTAAACCATGGCCCCAAGTGCCACATCTACATGTCATTTAAATACCTCCAGGGTTGATGACTATGACTTCCCTGGGCAGCCTGTTCCAGTACTTAACACTTTTGGTGAAGAAATAATTCCTGATATGAAATTCATTCATCCTAAACTCAGAGATTACATCCTTGAACATAGGAGCCTTTGAAAGTGCTGTGCTTGTAGCCTTGTGCTTTTTGTGCTTTTCTTGATAATACAGAAATGGGGAAATTACTAAAAAAATGGAGAATGTTATGAATCTAGAAGTTAGCATGGGAACTCACGCTCTTCACAGAATCACAGAATGGGTCAGGTTGGAAGGGACCACAGTGGGTCATCTGGTCCAACCTCCCTGCTCAAGCAAGGTTATCCTAGAGCACATGGCACAGGATTGTGTCCGGGTTTTTTTGCTAAAAAGCAAAAAATATGTAACATGGAAAATGTAAAAGGGAAAAATTGGAAGAAGGTTCTCTTTCCAATAGCTTTGCAAAAATGCAATAATTAAAAAGAGAACATTATATATTTACTAATAATTTTTTTTCTTGTAAATGCAAAACCAGTTAATGGTCCCATCCTAGTTTTGGCAGAATGCCAAAGTCCTAATTTTTTTATAATCTCTGCTCAAAATGAATAGAAAAAGTCAGGACATATAACTTCATAAAACAACATCCATATCCCTTTACATATATGTAAGCCCTTAAAACAAAAATGCAGTCATAGTTATCAGACTATTTCCTACAGGTATTAACATTCATATATATCAAGTGAGTAAAGCATATATAAATCATGAGTGAACATCTCAGTCCCACAGTCAGGGTTTAATCCAGGTCTTAAGCTTCTGAGGGAAGAGAAATATTCTCTCAAAGGTTATTTCCATATCTGTCAGTCTCCTATATAGATGACATTACAGGTGGTAAAATATGCTCTTCTTAGCAGGCAAAATAAAGGGGGTCCTGTTAGAAAGTTAGCTGGTAAAGTTCAAAAAATTAATTGACATTAGCTGCAGAACAAACTTGTGTGCAGATGTTGTTAAGCAAAATAAAAATTCTCTGCAACTTCACACTCATTTTATGGTGACTTGTTAATTAATACATAATGTGAAATACCAGTTACTCATAGAGCCAATTTTTTTTTTAATTATCCTTAAAAATGGAATGAGGGATCTTGAAACACTTCCCTAAAGTTAGATGTATGATGAGGCAAACAAGGAATTGAAGTGAAAGAAAAAGTAGGGGGAAATTCATATCAAATCAATTTCCATTCATTTGATAATATTGCTATTATGTTGGTTTTTTCCTAGGGTAGGATGAAAAAGCAAAATAGCAAACATCCTTTTCACAAAACAAAGTTCAAAAAACAATTAAGAATATTCTTGTCTTTAGTCAATCTGTCATTACCATTTATCACAATAAATTATTACAGTGTCTCCCTCTCTTTCTACATAAAATGTTTGTTTTATAATTGTCAAAAACATCTTGACGGAAAGTTCTACAAACAGTATTCAGAAATGAATCTCCTTCTTGTGGGATTGTCACTCTCTTCAATATTTAAGACATTTTAGATGGAAAATATAGGTAGGAAAATTTATTGATCCATTGTATGTAAATGTGAAAGAAAAATACACAACTCTGGTAGTCTCATACTATTTGCTACCAATTATACCATGTAAATTAGTTCTAAAGTATAGACATCTGATCTTGAAATAGAGAATTTACTTACCCCTGTTTTAAAACTAGGTATCCCCCTAATTAATACAACATCATTTAAAAGCTCAGTTAAAGGGGATTTTCTGACTGGAAGTTGTTAGCCTTATTGGTGAGACATGGTACTACAATTCCTGCAGTAAACAGGGTAATTTTTTTCCTAGCTGCATATTCCAGTCAAGCTAAGATCAAACACCCTGATTATTTTTGGCAAAAGAATCTCTGACGCTTATTGAATTATTCTGCAATATTACTTACTGTTTGGCTTCTTGGGACTTTGCACTGTTTCTACTCAGTACTCAGCTGGAACCACTTTCCAGGAATTTCACTAGAAGATTTCATTGCCAGCTTAATCTCTCTTCTTACCTTTTTCTTGTTTTCCTGTGATCCTGTTTTCCACAATAAATTATTTACCTTTTTTTATTTTTAATTTGTGTAGCAAAGTCTCTATGACCAATCAGAAGCCCCACAATTGTTCTTTGTACAGCGATCTACCTGTCTCTTAGGGGTGGATACTAATGCCATGTCTGGGAATAAATTTATGTTTAGATTTGCTGCTTCATGAATTTGGCTATATCATACAAAAGGAGAAATTATTGGGTCCCCTTATACACAGCCTTACCTAATGCTTAATGTTTAAAGCAAATGTCTTCTTTTTTGTTTCCTTTTGCCATTCCTTTTCTTGTGCTTCAAATCCACAGTATCTGTTAGATAGATTTTTATGGCAGAAGTTAATTAATTTCTCCTCTGATAATAGAAAGTAAAAACCTGAGCTTAATTCCTCGTTTGAGCTGTTTACAGTTTATTTGTAGCACCGAACTGAAAAACCTGTGTTTATAAGCCAAAGGAACTGCAGATAGAATTAAGCTGGGTGAGTTACCATATCATTTTGATAGTGGACAGTATTTTGTGAAATGGTGGGACAGACTGCGATTTTGCAAGCTACCACATCAAAGCTTAGGGGCATTCCTCTCCATTGTTAAAAGGAACTGATGGGAATTAGAGAATGATAGACAGTATTCTTAATTCAGGCCTTTGAAAGTTGGATAGTCTCAACCTATTAATAAAAGAAGAATATTGTGACCATATGTCTCATCTGTCCAATATTTGGCTTCAAAATCATGTGATGCTGCATACACACACAGGCGGCATTCATGTATCTGGAAATTGCCAGTGGTCATAAAGTAATAACATTTTTCTTACTTTAAAATGCCACATCAGAAGAGGCTGACTGCAGCTTAACCATAACTAATTTACTTTTTTATTCTTACAAAAATTGTTGGTGATTGTGAGTGAGATACTCTACTTTTAGTTCTTTTTAAATGGACTTTTCTATCATCTGTATTTATTTTCCTACAATGCTGATCCATAGTACTACTGAAACATGTTCAATTACAATAGTGAATAATAATTTATCATAGTCCCATTCCAAAATAAATGAATAGTCAGATAAAATCCCAAAGGTCAGGGAACAAAGTGAAACAGACCACCTGGTCCTGGGGCTGCATGGGGGGAATGTTCTCTCAATTAGAGACACTTAAGGTGGGGAAAAGACGTTCCTGAATTGATCACTAGGACATCACGGTGTTGTGAGGCTTATGATGTAGTTACTGCTAAGATAGGAGATGAAAATGAGTCCTGCCAGTGTGAGTTGGTGAATCTGGAAAGATTTGTAAGGATACCAAAGAATCTGAACACAATCCAAGTTTTAGATTGTTTCTGTGCAAATTTGCAGCATCTGCTAGATTTGGTACAAATCCAAAGACTGAACTGGATCCTAGTCTGGTGCCCATTTCATGAACGAAATGAGATGGGATTGACAGCAAAAATCTGACTTGGAGGGGAAAAGGATCTATTCTGCCATTAATTTGTACATGCTCTACCAAAGCTGAGCACAGAAGCAGGACTGCATTCCACCTTTACAGCCCCTCTTTCCTGATTCCAAAACAATGAGGAAATTCTTCCAATCTCTGACATAAACCAATGCAGATTAATTACAGTTCTACCTTTTAGTTTTGTTTCTCACTAGGAAGGTTGTTTTGTGGACAAGTGTTAGCTAAACAGGTTCTTTAAACACATAATTTCTCTGGCCCTACTCTGACCTGAATTTTAGGTACAGAGCTCCCTTGCTAATGCTCTGCCACTTAAGTGAGCCTTGTGCTGGGGCAAATACCTAGTATCTTTATTCTCCTTCCTAATTTATTTCAGAGTGGATGGCAAGAGAATTAGAGCTTCTGTTTTGGGAACAGAGTGCCTTTGATTTGAAAAATTTCAGAGGGAACCCAACTTATTCATTTCAAGAATGGTTTGTTCCTGGAAGGTGTGTGTGCTGCTCATTGACCAGAGCATGATTCAAAAATCAAGTCAGTGTGTGGTTTGAAATGTTTGCTGTCTCACAGGGCTGGACATGCTGGGGTACATGCTGCTAGTTATTATCTGTAATCTAAGTCAGACTTCAGTTGTGCAACTACTGACAGAGAAGTGACCTTTCCTTCCAGCCCTATATAGCTCTACAGTTACTGCATTAACCTTGCAAAACAAAGGTGATTAGCTTGTCTGACCTTACAATCCACATGTGAAATCCTCATACGGCTGAGCTCTTTTTGACTGAACATGCAGTCTAGAAGTGTGGCAAATGGTGATGGGTGCCCCAGAGCCCATTTCACATTCACCACACCAATTGGGAGTTTGGCCAAGCCCCAGCCTGACCCAGTGATAGCAGCGTCTGCTGGCTCATTTCCTCCTACCAGTGACAAATTGTCTGTTCTCCTGCTGCTCTTTGCTGATCACACATTCTCGTCTCAGCACAAATGTTACAACTGAATTGCTTGCAAGCCAGATGTGGCCTGTGCACTACAGGCTTGCCACCCTGGCTCTGTGGAAGAGAAAAAAGTCGTCTGTGAGAAATAGAAGTGCTTTTCACAGGTTGGAAAAGCAGTTTCACTTCTGCTAAGAGCACAAATGTAAAAATGTGTACCAAACTTCAGGGAAAATAGAACTGTCAAAATTTTCACTGAATAGAAACATACAAATAGTTGTGTGTCAATATTGTCCCAATATTACATGTGAAATGTATTTACATGGCATAATTTTATATAAATATGTAAAAAATACTGTCAATTCATATAACATTTTATACTTTGTATTATGTATAGGCTATAATGAATATATCAGTTTATGAAAAATTTAAACCTTGTAGTAAAAACACATATATTATCTCGAAAAGCACTACTAAAGGGTTAGCTGTCCTTGTCTAGAAATTGCAATATATCCCCAATCTATAGCTATACACAATTTTGTTTATTTTGCACTATCTGCTGCCCGTATCCTAATGAAAAAAAAAGTGATAAATGCTTTGCCTCTAAAATTTTAACACAAATACATTCTTCTTCCAACAGGGAAGAGAAAATCTCACACTATGTTTTTTTTCATCATGCACTTTCTTCTTCTTTTATTTTCCTCAACTTTCTATACTTCATCTCTCAATCATTTTTTTATCTTCCAATCCTTAAAGAGATTTTGTTGTGTAGTTAATACCAGCTTGTCTGTCAATAGCAAGTGTTGACTTCCATCAGCTTGCAGTTGCTCAAGCAAATGGAATATAATGATGTTTCACAATTTAAGGGTGAAGGGGAGGAGAATGGAAAATTCACAAGTTATATCTATATTTTTTAAAGTGTTAAACGTGCTGTACTATTGAAAATCTATCAGAATTATAAGTGCACTGAGCTGCTAAAAATCAAGTCCATATATACATAAAGCTCTGAGACAATATATTCCATACAATAAGATTCTCTCTCTGGCAGACTTGTATTTGGGGGCAGGGGTGTGGAGAGGGCCCTTTTTTCTTGGAGAAAATTATTTAATTTCCAAGTAATGTTGCATTTTTAGAATGACTGAGAATGGTTTTCATAAAGTTATTTTTTTTCCAACCCTGTTTTTGGCATGTTTCTAAATTCCATTTAATAATACTAGGAAGGTCAAAGGCAAAAGAGAGCAGTGAGGCTCCACAGAGGGTATGAGAAACCATTCTAAATTGATTAGGAAGATGAAGGAATTTAACACATTATAGATAAACTCTATAAAGAGAAATAGTAGCTATAAGAAAAGTTCAAAATGGCAACAGATATAGTCAGCAAACACAGACTGGAAGATAAGATAGTGTCTGTGATACAGTGATAATAGAATACATATTGTGTAATGCTCAGAGCTACGTTTTATCCAGATCATCCTTCACCTTCATATACCTGTTCAGCTTTAGAGTAGCATACTTGTAGATTGATTGATAGGTATGTGTGTATGCACACACACTAAAAAGCTTTTTTTTTAATATATGCAAAATACAAACATATCATTAACTGTATGTTGAGTTCCAAGAAGAAAAATTAATACATGCACACACACACACACACAAAAAAAAGAAGCTGTTATAAATGCCATGGTGTGGTAGCCACTGTGATTAAAGTTTATTCATGGAAGATACTTGCTGAAAGCATAAATGTTAACTAACTCTACTCTGCAATTTGCCACGTATTCATAAACTATTGCTATATACAGTTTTATTTACATTGAGGAATATTACTGCCAAGGAGAAAAATGAAATAAGCTTTCTTATATATAGGGATAAAAAAGTGGGCAAAGCCTTCTTTAATTAGTGCTTACAGGAATTTCAAAAAGGAACTCAAAACTGATATAGACTTGATTTTATGTACATTGGATCGAAGAGTTATTAAAGTTTGTAAAACTAAAATTCAGAGGCTGAATTTTTGAAATATAAATACGCTGCATTTGATTTGATGTGATTTAGATGTCTAAAGCCAACTGTAGCCACATCTATCGTGGGAATTGAATGCGAAATATTTTCATTACTAATCTAGTGTTGATGGAAGTCTTTTATGATTTTGGCATCCCTACTGTCAGATTAAAAAGCATGAATGCAGTAAGAAGAATGGATTTATTATTTGTTTCTATTTCTCTGTCTGTCTATAAGGGTCTCTGTGCAACTATTCTATTAATATCATAACAGTATAATTGGGTAACCAACGATGTCTGCCTGATTTTAAAAGCTCTCTAATAATCAAGGTGAGGCCAAATTGCAAACTGTTATGCCCACAAATACTTTAAGGCAAACAAATCTTGAAGTATAGAAGGTGATATCCATATGTTGTTTTAGATTAAATAATCAGCATTAATCTGTCTAGTATAGACTTCATTGGATCTTTGGCAGCAGGTCTTGTAAAAAGCATGAAATTTATCTGACTGAAGATCCTTTCTCATCAGAACAGCAGCCAGAATTTAGGTAGGACAATGATTGTTTAACGCTGGTCATTTCTATATTTACCAGCCACCTCACCCTGCCTGCTGGTACTCCCACAATGACCATTTCCCAGAAGCAGTGTTATTTCAGACTGTCAAGTGTTTAATCATTTAGCATATGTAAAGCAGAGTTTCTCTTTCCAGAAGTTTATGGTAATAAAGAGAAAATGTAGAAATATTCTTACTTCATAGGATATAGTGGAAATATTTAAAATGTTCCAAAACAATCTCATCTCTGATCTACAAGCAGTGGAGAGCTACTTGACAGCATTTCAGTTAACAGCCATAGCAAGATTCAGCATGTGATCATTGTATTTTTCATGGAAACTTGGCAGAATGTGTCAAATTCCTCTCATTCCCTTATTCTCACTTCCTTTTTTCCATACTTTTGTACTGTATATGCCATATCCCATTTCTGTACAGCAGTGAGCGACTTCAGATATTTCTCAGGCATTATCACACTGCATGAGCAGCTGTATAATCCAAGGCATTGAAAAATGCCCCAGAAATGCTTTGTTTAGAGTATCTTGCTGCTAAAATGGGGCTAGAGGTACTCCATCTCGCCTCCTACCTGTTGAAACAGGCAGATATGGAAAAGAGGCAAAACAACATATTTATTCTTGTTCACAGTAGAAAATCAAAGCAGCACACGCTACCTCAAAAACTGAATCTGATTTATGGGCTTGTTCAGTCTCCCTGAGTTCCTGTAACTTTGGGGAGTGGGGTGGGGGGGGGAGGGAAGATTCATCTACACTTCACAGTGTACATTCAGCTTCTTTCAGTAAGCAGCTGTCACAGACAGTTTGCTGTTTTGCTCTAAAGTGCAACTGATTGCAAGAGAAATATAAATCTCCATTTTTACTTGCTACTGAGAAACCATGAAGGGGCCATTTAAAGACACTAATTTATGCAATTTAGGTTTGTGTCATATCCATTTATCAGAATTCCAGTGTAGTGGAAAAACTTCCCCTCCTGAATTGTTTTCCTGAGATTTATTGAAAGAGGTCTCAAGTACCAGAATGTACTTCGGAGGTTAGTTCTATATTACTGACTGAGCCTGATTCCAGATGGAGATGAGATGTGGCATTTTGTCTTGCTTTTACAGCTTTGCCTCCCAGTGTTGGCCTGAGTTAACTCCTCGACTGGTTCCCTTCCTTAAATTTGGCCTTTTCCATTATGAAGCCATGATGTGAGAAAATCACAAAAAGTATGCCACTCGTCAGGCACGCCCTTTTGCTGCCATGCTTATAGGGATGATTTTAGTGATGCCATATACAATGTTGCTTAATGTGCTTGTTAATTATTATCTCAACATGATGAGGTAGATGTCTAGTTGATGAGACAAGATGACTAGTTCTATTGTATCTATTGTATCCTCTGTGTGCAAAGCGGAGGGCTTGTGTAGGCATGGAATTTGGCCCTACACCAGAATATTTTTTTTTTTACTTCTAAAACTATCAGGAAAATGTTTGGGTATTTTCGCTGTTTGTGCAATGTCCAGCACAGTGAAACCCCATTTTCCTTAAGGCAGTGTCTTGATAGAAATATTAAATAGCAATAGAAGTACAAGATTTTCAAAAATTGACCAGTACAAGCATTCTCTCTGCCTGAAAACATTTGTCACTTGCAGCTAACTCCCTTGACTTTTGAAAATATAATGGAAAAATAGCCTTGTTTTCTGGTTGCTCCATGAGCTGTCGTACTCCAGTGGCCCTTTCTCACCTTAATTTCATCCCTCTCCTAGTATAAATCGAATTTTCTTGCTCAGGCACCATCTTATCTTTGGCTTAAAAATTCAATTCATACAAGAGACTTTGTATGGCTTATATCATAAAGGCCTCTCACAGACTCCACAGCTACATACTGAAGACATAGTAAGATTGGAATAGTAGAAAAACATTCCTGCTTGGCATGGATGTGAGAATAAGAACTCATATTTTCATCCTCCATCATGTTTTTACTAAGTGACAAGGTCTTTTATTATGTTTCCCTCTTCTGCATTGCAAAACAATTCAGAAATTGTCAAGACGTGGACACAACATTTTCCTCTTTTTGCCTAGGAAGAATGGTCGCAGAATGCAGCAATAGCTTTTGTGTTGCATAATAATGTTCTTGCTAGAATGAGTTTTAATAATTTCCATGCCTGTAGAGGTCAGGTTTAGAATACCCATCAGGAAAGCAATTTCCCATCACTTTGAGTAAAAGGCAAGGGTGACTTTTTCCCCTTGTGAATGGCCATTTGCTTGTAGATGTCCCAGTGCACCCGAAAGTCTACAGTTCCCTGGTGGAACATGTAGCAGAAAAATGTGGATACAGGGAAAGGCATAAATAAAAGAAAATTAAGACAGCACAGGAGCAGGGAGTGCTCAGACAGCTTCTCTGCTGACACATTTAGTACCTCACAGAGGAAACTCCACTACTTCCAGATCCTGTGCTGGAAAATAGCCCATTGTCACCAGCTCTATGTAGAAAAGATCATTTATCTTTCTTAAAGCTCAATTTTTCCACACTGCTGGACTTTAGGAGACCACTATTCTGCAGGTGTAAAGTCTGTCAGCATGAGCTTTTCTGGTCTTCTCCATCGAATCATACTCCTAGTAATTCCCTTAGGGTAACATGGACTAGGGCAGCTTGCTATGTGATCACCAGAAGGGGATGGCCTAAGAACCTGTAAAAGTCATTTACATTTTAATGAAAACCCTGAAACTTAAAATAGTAACTCAGCTGAATGAACCATGACTCATAGAAGGATGTTTCCGTTTCCTGTTGATTTCTGTACATTTTTACTACTAGAGTAGGTGGTTCTTCTCAATTGCTTGGAGCCAATGTGGATCCTGGGGAGTGGTTATGTGTCAGGGAGACCCCTAGAGCCACGTCAGGGCACAGCTCAGCTTGCAAAAGTGATCTCCTGAATCACTTGCTTGTGTTAGACAGCAAGGAGCACATCAATCCTCCTGTTGCCCAGAAAGCCCAAGGGATTGCTGTTTCCTTGTCTTAATATTTATGGGTAAAGGAATTGGAGTTGTCTTCCCTTATGGAGAATCAACCCTCTCTTTACACATCATCTGTAAACAACAACCTTTGTATAACAATTTTGGGGATGGGGATGGTACAGTCTTTTATGATTTTGCTGGTTCTACTGTCTGCTCTGCAAAACTACACCACAACATCCCTAGGAGCTCTTTCAGAAGCAGGTTGATCCACCTGGGCCCATACTGAAATACTGTGTGATGGAGAGGAGAGGCCACTGACAAGGCCAATGCCATTCCAGAACTGTGCAGCTGCTGCCTTTGGGAATGCTGGTAAAACACCTACAGTCTTGGGAGCACATGAGCAGCCAGGCCATTGTCTTGACAGGCTTGTGTCTTACCTCCAGGAAGAGCTGAAGTATTTCTGGCATAGGCTATTAATGGATAAAAAGCATGTGAACTTCATAGATCAGACTGCTATGTAATGTCCCAGGACAAAGATGAGCAAGAAGCACTTCAGAAAAGAGGGGGAGGGGGGCGGGAAACAATGAATCGAGCCAAGTGGGGTCTGTACCTTATATTTTTACTGGCAGAAACACAGCTACAGTCTTTTGCAAAGCTTCAGAGTTCTCAATTTACTGTGAATAACTCTTGAATCAAGCTATCAAAAGGCAGCTTTAAAAACTCAAGAGATTCAGGATATGGAAATTATTATGGCATATACCAGACAATCCCAAGATTTGTTTTAAAACTTCAGGGTCCTATAAACAGACTCTTCTGCCTTGTTGGTGTTTTTACTCTCTAACGAAATGCCCATGAAAGATATGAGACATGACTTTAGTGTTTATCTGTCTAAATTCTTATTCCCCTTCTATGATTTCAGTATCACTTGATCACTACACTTATTAGTAAGCTCTTGTTTTTATGTAATCATATGTTCCATTTTTTCCACACTACATTCCCTGTGTTGAAAGCATTTTTTCAAAGGGGAAAAAGGGGGTCTGCTGAAAAGCAGTAACTTTTTTTAATATAACATCAAGAAGTCACTTAAAATAAAATAAAAATATTAATTTTTATTTTATTTTAAGTGAAAAGTAGGGAGAGAAGAAGAAAACCTCTTTAGCCTTAAGGAACATATGAAAGTGTGTTACTAAAAGTATTTTAATAGAAATATACAGAAGAAGCCAGAGGTATTTGTTAGTGGTAAAGAAAAGTATCAAATAGGAAACAACCCAGCTCTGTGTTTGCACTCTGTTAAGGCCAAGGAATTTTTTTCCATATTATTCTTTAAAAAAAATGAAAAAATATATTAATTTAATATACAATTTAAATATTATAAAATTAAATAGCCTGAGAGCCAAATAGCCATTTCACATATATTTATTCCCACCAGCTCCTTTTCAGCCAGTGGGAATACAGTGGTGTGGGATCAGTTCTTGATTTGTCAAGGTCAGTCATCTAAACAGTATGTAAAAATCATACATTTGCAAGGAAAGGCAATCCCTTAATTGCTAGCAGAGGCTGGTGACATCTGAAAGTGGATAGGCAAAACTGTCATAGGTCCAAGACCAGAGCCAGTTCAGAGCATCTGGTAAAGATCACAGAGTGTTAAACTTGCATCTGCCTGTGACACAGAGCCTTGTCTGTTAACTGGAATCCTGCGTGTCAAGTTGCACAAATGAATGCGGATTTTAAGACCACTTGTAAGGTGGCTACTTCACAAGCTCCATTCTCTGTCTTCAACTCTGGTGCAGTATCAAACATTCCAGAGGACAGGTGGCTATTTTATTCGAACTGTGCAAGAGCAAATATATCACTTGGAGTTTCTCCTTCATGCCTTTCTCTATGTGTATATGCATATATTATTCACCTGCATACAAAGATCATCTGTTTTGCGTATCTGTAAATGATAAGGATAGTATTGAACAGCAATTATACATTTATCTAAAAACAGTTCTCACTGTGTTGCAATAAATGGGAGTAATTAGAGCTCTTGGAAGAAATAGCAGGCAAAATTATGAAGCAATGCAAAACACCCTTTCCAGGTTCAACAAAATCAATTTAGTAAAGCAAGATGTGGACTCTCTGATTGTAATGACTTTGAAATAAAGCTCTTTTTTATGTGTAGCAGGTCAGGAAATTCACATCTTAGTAAGACAACCATTGTATATGTGAATCAGTTTGGCTAATGTTCTTCCTGTTTTCCAAATTTGTGCTTATGTTGGTTATTTTCTACTTAACAGAACCACACAATTTACAGACATTAAAATCTAGTACCTTGTTCAGATTTACTCACCTGCAAGTATAACATATATTCCCTTTGATACTATAGTAAACTGATGCCAAACTGGAAACTGAGCCCCAACATTGTGTACCAACATTTCCATCCAGTAATAGCTGGTAGCTGTTCAAAAATGCCACATTGCAACATTTTCCTTAGTAAGCCAGCAAGGGATAAGCAAACTGTGTGTGCAGTAATATAACCTCACTAATATGTAAAGCCTTTATCAGAGTTCCTGCTGAAGGTCTTTTCTGATATGCACCAGGGTAGGGTTTCAGCAATTAAAGATCTGAAGAGAGGACTCCAGACATTATGGGGGTTTGTGCATGTACATGGGTGGCTGGCTGTGCCCTCAGAAGGGCGCAGAGCCTGTGCATCTTCTGTCCTCCCATCAGCTTTTGGGGTTCCTTTCTGGTGACATAAACTTAGGAGACGAATGTGAGATAATCTAGTACTACTCTCAGCTCAGACTGAGGAGATTTATGAGGCAAAGGTAAAGCCAAAACCTGTAAATATCTGGCAGAGTGGCAAGTTAAAGAGAGCTTCCTCTCTAAACAGGTTGTATCAAACAGAAGCTATTTGTGGCCTTAATTTTTTAGAAGTTAAAAGCTGCTTGGAGTGAATTTACACTGAAGCTGTTTACTGAAAAGCCCTGTCTAAGACTCTTGCTGCTTTATCAGTTTGTTCTGGGAAAACAATTGTTTAATATGTTCTATGGAGATCAGCTTTGACAATATTCTGTTAATGCAGGTCTCAGGGCAGATAGCAGCTGAGGCAAGAATGCTGCATAGGAAAAGTTACCTCATAACAGTGTCCTACATAGTAAGTTTTGTAGTTAGATTTATATACTGAGAAATCAAGTAATCACTGATGTTTCATGCAAGTGTCTCCAAAGCTTGGATTTAACTGGATCGTTTCAACTGAGGGACAAGAAACAGAAACAGCTTTCTAAAGCTGGAAAAAACAGGACAGGGTAGGAGCACAGTACAGGAAGAAATTATGTGTGATGCACATGGCATCTGATTTCAATATGATGACTTTTTCTGCCCTCTTTGAATGTGTATCTGGAGTATGCCATTTGTTTTAATGTCCACTGATTGCCTGGTTATTAAATTAAACATGACCTCTGCATTTCTATCAACCTTAGAAAGAACTGCTGCTTTTGTAACTTTATAGATGGTTTTGTCAAGTGTATTTATAGCCTATTTATTCAAATAGTTCTTATTATCTTCAAAAGATGTTCCAGCAAGTCTGGCACCTTGCAGCAGCTTTGTACGTTTGCTGTAATTTAAATGAAGAGTTTGAAGATGATAGTTTCTTCTCTGCTGTCTGAGATACAATCTTTCTGTCCTTACCCCTATCTATTTCTTCCCTGGTATTCTGGCTGCCAGTTTTAGTTCCTTGGACAGCACTGTGGCCTTTGAAGTCAGAAGAAGAATGTATCTTTCCACATGATCAATAGGCATTTGGCCACCATGTCTCCACAACACTATTTTTAAAAATAATTACAGAAGTTTCTCCTGAGAGAGAGGAAAATAAATTCTTGAATGGCTAGGCATTCATCAGATGAGGCTGAGATAAGCAGATGAAATAGGGGGGCTGGATCAAACTGCTACAGCATTAAATTTTTATGCTTTTACTTTAACATTTTTTGCTAGATGAGTTAACACTTGGCCCATTTGTACTGTACATTTAGGTTTGGGGTTTTTTTATTTTAACATATTCTTCCTTTTCTCAGCTGCTAATAAAAAGTAATGAAATGCCAACGTCTCCCCTTACATTGCAGCCTTTTAAGATGTGTATTCCAGTGAAGACTGGCACGCAGAATTTAAGCAGACACATCTTGTCCAAGGAAGTAGTATGGCTCTGACAGCCAAGGATCCACAGGCTCAGCTTGCCAGCCTAGGTCAAACACTAATAGTCAGGAAGTTTTAGGGGACTAAGAGGCAAATGCAAACTGGGGGAAGGAGGGGAGGCAGCATGAGAAAAATGAAGATGGGGCTCATTTAAAGAAAAATATCTCTAGATTGTGTGAAATTCAGAGTGCAGACAGAGGTGTCCTGACTGATGGACAAGTTAGAAAAAATGGGCACATTGTTGAAATGACGGCACAGGGTCATAGGTGGTAAATAGGGAATGAGTTATATATGTCTACTGAAAAATTACCCCAACTGATAGCACACTTTTCCTTCTGTGAGTACACGTAGTGATGCACTAAAGAAACAGATTATGACTGCAGTGTATCTTTTTAGAGAGGACTACAGATGGACAAATGTACTAGAGAGATGTATAATGCACCTGTGACTTGCTTGAAAGGCAACAAGAATCTATGTTGCATATACCTACTAAAATACATGTGCTTTTATTTTTATTAAAAGATTTAGTTGAAAAAAATGCACTAATCGTAAATTAGATTTTTCCCATTTTATGTAATTTTCATTTATTTCATTTAATGGAGGCTGGATATATCACATCTTAATACTCTTACAGAAAAAAAATTATGCCGTTTTCAGTATAACTGTTTTGTAAAAATAAGGGACCTAGTAATGAATTACCATAAGGATGAATAAGACTGCAGTAAGGACTGTGAAAATATACAGCTGCTTGTAATGAGGAGCAAGCACTAGAAATAGGTGGGATAGTGCAATGCAGGGAGAAGAAATATGGCAGTCAAGAATGGAATGGAATGGAATGGAATGGAATGGAATGGAATGGAATGGAATGGAATGGAATATTTTTAGTTGGAAGGGACCTACAAGTCCAACTCCCTTGCCACCACAGGGCTGACTATTAGGGGCATTGTCCACATCTCTTTTAAACACTGACAGGCTTGGGGATTTGACCACCTCTCTAGAAAGCCTCTTTCAGTGTTTGACCAACTTGTCAGCAAAGAAACAGTTCCTAAAGTCCAGTCTAAACCTCCTCTGATGCTGCTTTGAGCCATTCCCATGTGTCCTGGCACTGGATCCCAGGAAGTAGAGTTCAGCAACTTCCTCTCCATTCCCCCTCCTCAAGAAGCTGCAGAGAGCAATGAGGTCACACCTCAGCCCATTTTTCTCCAAATGGGACAAACCCAAAATCCTTAGTTGCACCTCCACAGCACATGCCTTCTAGCCCTTTCTCCAGCTTTGTTTCTCTCTTCTGGATATATTCTAGTACCTTAACATCTTTCTTGAACTGTGAGGCCCAGGCTGATTATGCAGTGATTATTGCACCCTGACAATGCATATTATGTCTCTTAACTGAATCTCCTTGCCTACTTCAGTTATCAATGTAGAGTTATGAATATTCACAAAAAAAAAAAAAACCAAACAAAAAACAAACAAATAAAACAAAACAAAAACTGAAAAAAACCAAACCCAAAACAGTGAAAAGTGTGAAAATTGAACCAAAACTTATGGCTAAGGATTTCTGATTCCCGGCACTATTTTTCTTGAGCCCTTATCGTTACTCCCATATGAGTCAAGCTTATCTAGAGGGAAGTCATTAAGGCAAATGCTGCCATCTAGAGAGAAGCAGAAAGAAAGTGCATGATCTAAGTGATACGATTTTCATTTACAGAGAGCCCCAGGAGAAGCTGGACACAGAGTGTCTGCAGAATGGACTGCAGTAACAGAGATGGGAGCCATTGGGATGTCTTTTCAACAGCTGTTGACTGAAAATATTCAGGTAACTCCACCAGACACTGAGCAAAAAAAAACTGAGAAAATCCTGACAAAGGGTTTTGAGTATCAAAGATACTGAACAGGCATTTAACTCCTTAGCCAGTTAAAATAATTTCATGTTGCACTTTTTTTTCTTGGTGTTTCTTTTTTTTCTGTGAAAAGCTGTCACTCTAAATTTATTTGGTTTAAAGGAAGAAATGCAAAAGAAGCTTGCATTATATGCAGTTTATTGTTCATCTGCCCTTTTTTTTTTTGACATCACAAAGCCTCTGTTTACTCTTCAGCTGGTTTTGAGAATTAGGATTGCAAAATTCAAATAGAAGGACAAACACAAAGAAATCACTGAAAATACCTGAAAGACAAGAAAGAAAAGTGGGGATTTACCTTGTCTCAGTATATTATGTGTGCAGCTATATAAACATCCCAGTGTGTTCAAAGACTGAGCTATACATGTTAAGCCTGAATGGCAAAAATGAATTCTTGTAGGTGCTTTCAAAACTCTGCTAGCAATAGCATTTCTCTGGGTATAATGAAGATGACTCATTATGAACTAGTGACTTAGAAGGGCCTGCAAATAATGCTGCACATGTTCAACCTTGTTGTGCCCATTCATTTCACTGAAATTATTTGTGCAGTTCACCATCAGTTACTCAGAGTTCCAGTTTGAAAGGTTCAAAGGAACAAAAATAAGGTACTTAGGGGTTTTTTTCTGGCACATATGTTTCGATGTCAGTGAGTAAAACTGTGTAATGAGTTGACAAGGTCTCTGTGCTGATGATTTTTAATTTCCACTTGTCTTTAATGTGTTGTGCTGTTAATGGCTATCTGTACATTGTCTTGCTAGTGATGTGGGTGAGCAGCACTTGAGAAGGAAAATAAGGCAAATTGTGTGCACCCAAACAACATTTGGAATCTGAGACTTAAGAATAGCTTAGCTGCTTCTCCCTAAGTGGTGTCCTGTAAGTGGAAAAGAGCTAGGGTAGAGCCCTGATTTTTTCCAGTATATGTTTATTTGCTGAGATGCGTGTTTACAGGACAGGTAGTTGGTATTTTCATCTGAAAATTGTGAAGGAGCTAGAAGCCCTTTGAGGAAATACCACTAAGAATTCCTTTATTTTAGGTATATTTTTAACATATGTAATGCTAGTAGATTCTGTGTTCCTTGGGATTTGCTGTGATTTCTGGAAAGATGTTTGGGTTTTGTGCAAACTAAAAATTAAGAGATCTTCAGAGCTCTGTAATGAACTCAAAATAATTTTATAAATCAATACTGGGTTTAAATATTATTTGATTAGTGGGACATTTTCCTAGTGTTTGTAATGCATATTGGCATCAGTAATACCTTCTACCTGGAAACTTTTTCACCCTTCATATTTCATATCCAAAGCCTTTTCTGTAGTACAACTATATTGTAAATTGCTCAATTTATTTTATATTACAATTGCTCAATATAGGTTATACAAGCATAACCTATACACTATATGATGGAGTCAGAGAAAGGCTGGTTCTGCCCTATACCATAAAATATTCTGAAATCACAGAACAGATTCTTTTTTTTGTCATCACACTTCTTCCTGGACTTTTGATACTGATGTTTCTATCCAAAAGCCTTGAAACATTAACCTTATTCTTCTTTTTTTTCTGACGTAAGATTAACTGGGTTTTAAGCACCAGGCATGGGGACTGTTGCAGCCCAAAAGCAATGATTACCAGCCATTTCTTTTTCATTGGTGAGGATCCTTCAAGTGTGATGCACTACAGGAAGCCCGGGCTGTCCCTTTAAAGTACACAACAAACACAGTAAGTTTTAAAATATATTTTCTCTCTGGCTGCCGCAGAGGATTAGAGAAATGAAATATACATTTCATGGTAATGCAAGGGCGTGATTTGAAGTGACAGGTCTGTATGTTACAACAACAGCAACAACAACAACAACAACAACAGCAACAACAACAACAACAACAAAATTTGGAGGGGAAAGGAAATCACAGATGTCTGAAAATGATTGGATAGCTTGTGAGTTTCCACAAACACGTGAAAACTTTCCAAAGGCAAATTCCTGGCTTTCATTAAACTGCCCATGAGTGTCTTCTGTTCTCTAGCACATAGTAGTGCCTTTGAAAAACTTCAGCCTTCCAGAATGCCAGTGATGTAAATAGAATTCTGCATTCCTGCAGTGGAATATTTTTGCTCTTATTTAGGGTTATTTTTTTTTCTTTGCCAGATCCTCTTCTCACAGTTCTTCACTGTGGTAGGGTCACTTGCTTCTTATGACCAGGGAGGTGCATCTTAGAAAAAACAAAGAACAATAGTTACAATAGATTAGGAATGAGTTTGAACTAAGTAAAATGTAACTGATAAATTTGGCAATGAAAGGCAGGTTCTTCCAGGATTAGAAACCTATCTTAAGGCATGTGCTTTCTTGGCTTGGTTTGGGTTTGGGTTTTTTGGCAGTTTGGTGTTCTTTGTTTGTGGTTTTTGTTTTTTTATTTTGTGTCTCTTAGTGTGTTATCACAATGGTTAGAATTAGGTTTATTACCTCAGAATGAAAAGTACCTATGTCTTCCACTAGTAGAATTTTTCTTAGTGGCCATGAGGTGCATGCTGAAACAGCAGGGAAGGAGCTGGACAGGGAATTAGATTTGGGTCTCTGAGCCAGTCCTGTTTGCATGGGTAAAATTATTCAGGGGAGGCTGCTTTTCAGGATGGGCTTGAGAGATAAGAAAGAAACAGTGTCTGTTCATCTGTGTGGGCATCTGTATTTTTCTCAAAAGTCTCTTAAGATGAAAACTGCACAATATATGCTACTTTTTTTTTTTCCAAAGCAAATACAAGGGGACAAAAGTTGCATGGAACTTGAATTCCTAAGATTCATTTCATTACAGGATGCAAACTTGGTATCACAAGATGCCAGTGGAAAATTCCTCACAGATTTAGTAAACTGCAGCTTCATTATCCATATTTTCAAACGTATTTTAAAAAAACTTTCCCAAAAAGCCAGTATCACCTGGAAAACAATTTATGTTAAAACTTGCACTGAAATGTTTTACTTCTGACATCTCTGGATTGTTGATAGACTGGAGATGGCACAAATCTAGACACACTAGATTCCAAACAAATTCAGGACAAAATTTGATTTAATTGAAATTTTCCAGAAATTACGAGCTTGGAATTAAATTTATAGCACATTCTAGTTTAGATAATCATACAACGGTATAAAAATCCCCAAAATTTATTTTCTGCCACACTCACTGGGCATTTCTTCAACTTTTAAGCAACTTTTTCTCAAAACAACTGAACATATGCAGTGCAAATAAATAGATAAAGGCACGCACAAGCGCTCGTGTAAACTGGACGATGTGCAACTGCCAAATGCATCTGGTATAGCTGACAGCAACATCAGTAAGTTTTCCCTCTCTCACCTGTTCCAGAACAGTTTGCTGTGCACAGATAAGCCTTTCCCTTCTCTTCCTTTCTTTTCAAGTAAAAAGACAATACATTCAGTTCATTCCTGCAAGTGTCTGTTTAGACTTTAGTAAATGTGGCCTCCTCTTGCATTAGCATTTGTAGGTTATGGTCCTGCTGGGGTTTTATTTTCATTCACTAGTATATTACAGTGGTAATGTTATTCCTTTTTTCCTTTAAATAAACTGTTTCTAGCCCATGCCAGGTAAACTTGATCTGTTCATAAGTGTGGAACGTTTGAAAATGGATGAATGAAATCAAAAGAGCCTTTTAACAGTGGTTTGTAAATGGATGTTTTACAGGAACATACTGTTAGTAGCCGTATTGTGTACTGTGTGCCTTTCTTTGTGTATTTATCATGAAACACAAATCCATGCAAATTCAGTGATACTAAACAGCAGTGCAGTGCTGCAAGAACAGTTGTAGTATGTAATCACTTTTTCATACACAGTGTGACTGGACCATAATGTAGATTTGAAGTTCTAAGTGAAACTGCAGGGAGAAATGAGTTATTACAGGATCTGGAATCTGGTGAAGACTGGAGATAAAGAAATTTTATTTTGGAACAAGCAGTAAAAAATCCTGACTGGCCAGGACATTGATTTTATTTTGTCTGAAAGATGGCATCTCCAGGATATAAATTCCTAGTGCTGTTCCAAAGTGCTTGGTTGAATACTGACACATGGGGAAATCTTCCAACAAATCAATGCCAAGAACATCTATCTCATCAGACATAAGCATGCCTTGGTTTATAACCATTTTCTGTGACATTGTTTGGGCCCAGTTTTTCTGCTGATTTGTTCTACTTTGTATATTGACCCATTTTGTCTGTAGTAGATCCTTGACAGGGGGGATTATAACCTACACCATTGTGTCACAGGATTATTCTACCCCATCAGATAACGATGATCACAGAGTTACCTACCACAAAGGTTGTGATAGGAGTTCTTCCCCTCCCTCTAGAAAATGTGACAAGGAATGAATTGTTGACACGTTTCAAAAGACTCAACCTTTTCATCTGAAAAAAAAAAAAAAGATTAATCAGTAAAATCCAAAAGAATATTCTGTTTTCTGCAAACCAATGGGTTTGTTCTGTGTGTTGAACTATGCCCCCAATCACTCCTAAACCATTGTTGTTGCCTGATTTGATTGTCCAGTGACCTATGCTTGGCTTCTATTTGTGCTGTCTGGGCTTAATGTTTGGTTTCCATCTATCATGATACTACCTTTCTCCTGAATGATAAACTCTGCATTCAGCTAATAGAAAGAGCTATAAAAATTAACCTAGTTAACTTTTATTGGCTTGTTTTGGTCAACTACAAACAGGGCGCGACAAGACGCACCCCTGACCTGAGCACCTTCATCATCAACTTGTGGCATGTGACATGACTTGCTATATGCCAGATAGTTATAGCTGACCTCTGAATGCTATTTTCAAAAACTCATGCATTAGGCTGTCTTTCACTTGTAGCAAAACTTGAATTGAAAGTGGATGAGCTTTAAGTTCCATAGCCTACAGAACAGACCAGGTAGTGTAGCTGTGGAGCTTGACACAGCTTCCTGTACTGCAGGGAAGGGTACTTTTACAAACCTCAACAAAAAACCTGTTTCTCTTTGGACTTACTGTCAATTCTCATCTGGAAGACAAACACTGCATTCACAGAGTAGGACTTGTCTGGCCATTCTCAGGTGTCCACGTCACCTGGTTGCTACTGGCAGTCTGTGTGCTTAGAGGAAAGTGCAGTGCAAGCCACCTCAGTCTGAAACAGCTGATTTATCTGTTAAAATACATCAGATAAATAATTGTCTGTAAGTCTTTACACACTATACAGAGAAAGTAGGTGGTCTGCTGGGACTCCCATCTCCAGTGTGGTCACCTGAAGTTCAGTGAGCTGGATCCCATTGGTTAAACCCTTGTTAGGCCTATTAACACAGCCCTCAAGGTATATGGCTGCAGTGAAAATGCCTTGAGAGTCTGCTGCATTTTTTCCCTTAATTAAGCAAAGCTGCCTCTCTTTCAGAACATATACTATCATTTTGATTTTATTCTTTTCCAGACATGGTCACCATATTTTTTAATACATAAATTAGAAGTGCTTTCAGGTTCCTTTAAATTTGCAGAGCAGGACTGGTATGCAGAAAACAGCCCGTGTTCTGGGGATCATTCAACTACCTACACATACCTTAACTTAATGCCTGGCCAGTAAACATAATCTCAGGGTCTAGCCTGTGATAGCTACTGTTTCTCATGCTTCACAATAGATTTCCTTTCAATTTATATATTAAATCTTGCTACAGATACTCTCTCCTGATAACTGAATTAAGGAAATAACTAGAGGCAGGAATCCAAGTTTGCCAAAGTGCAGACAAACTCCAAATCCCTTCCTACTCTCTTTTTGAGGGAAGAATCCCATTGCTGAAAAAAAAAAAATTATGTTGCCTAAATATTGTATTTCAGGATTTAGTCCGGGATTGTTCTAATATTTACAAGTATTAATTTAGAGATGGATACAACTGGATCTAAAGATTGAGAAACAAGTTTGTTAGGTGGTAGAAAATGCAGGGTGTCATTAAACATATTTCTAAAAAAGTAGCGAAAAGCAGATAAAATGATGAATTTAAGCAATCTCTGTGTAAAACATGGTTAATGCATCAGTGCAAATAAATTCATAGCGTGTACAGAGAAAAAGCTAATATGCTGGGTTTAAGTGGAAGGTATTTGCAGCTTTCAGAAATTCTAGGAGATCAATTTAAAAATTATTTCAAAATAGATTTGAAAAGTGCTGTAATTATTATTCTCATACAGGTAAATGGACATTAGATAACTAACTTAGAAATTACTTTTATCTACCGTAGTTTTCACAGACATTTTTCTAGTCTGTGGCGAACTGATGCGTAACTCTGCAATCATACATTGTTCAGCAGACTCATAGAGTTAGCATGTTACACAACACAGGCTGTTTTAACCTGTCTCAGAAACTAAAAGTAGTCTTTTTATTTCCTCTGTTGCAAAGGCAAATGTATGTAATTCTTAGGTGTTTATAAAATGAAAGCTTCAATTGCAAAATGAACATGAACACGCACAAAATTAATTTGCAGATTTGCATGACTTTGCCTCAGTGTCCTGACATTAATGCATAGAGGAACTCACTTTTCCCACTAAATAACCCTATTCTCCTATTCCCTCCTTCCCTCCAGCACTGCCACATGTATCTGTAGTTTGATGGCATCATTCCAGAGAGCGATGGACAGGTCAGATCAGCAACCAACTTTTTATCCATTGACATACAGACTGACTGATGGAAACTTCTAACAACCTTAAGACTTTAAGCCTCAGTACAAGAGTTTACATCAGACCCTTCACAGAAGGGGAAAGCCATTTAATCCCAGAAACTGTTAAAACTTCCCACAAGACAAAATAAACTACCATGGTATAGTGTTTGTGTATTCTATTTATTATTTCTAAACAATTCACTATGAAAGATAATAAACTTGGATCTCTGTGTATTTTCTTCTATTTAATCTGGTATTGGTACTTGAGTGATCTGCTTCAGATGGCAAGACCTTTATTCTCTGCCACTGATAGATTTTGTTCTGAATACCTTCACTTGTCAGGTAGTGCTGGGAATCTTGCTCCCTCATTTCACTGCAAAAGGGAGATTTTTAAAACTTGAGTAATTATTTGTTACAAGTTCAAATTCTAGCTGTCACTTAATTCTAAAATCATTTCAGAGCATATTTCCTGTATTGTTATCTTACTACAACTTCCAATATGAGATTGCAAATTGCAGTGTATTCGATGAAGTAACTTTACAGTATAGCCTGTGAAATCTAAGAAGCCTAAATGCAAACATACTTGAGCAGTGTCTATTACCCATCTCTAGTAAGAGATGCAAGCATTATCTTGCATTCTGATTGCCAGTCAGCAGCTACAGCCACGCTGCTGCCAGCATACACATGGTCCCTGCCTACAAGGGACAGGATTTTCTTCCAGATGCAAGAAAGGTTTTCGGTACAGTTTCCCTAGAGTGCAGGGCTTAGATGAATGCATATGGTTTCCTGAAAGGTGCAGCCATTAACATAGCAGTGTCACTTCCGCTAAAAATGTCATCAGAAGATGATTACATACTGTTGGCGAGTTCATCAATAAATTCACATTGTTCGGACCCTCTCAAAGCCAACAAATATGTCTGAACTACAGAACTTTTCAATTCCTTATTAAACCTATAATTCTGTATGATTAGTGATAGCCCACATATTCAAAAATTGCGAAGCACCAAACCCTCTGCACGTTATTTGCCTCAGTTTGCTGTTTAATGTGTACTCATATGTCATCATTGGAAATCTAAGCAGGCATGCATCATCATTTGAAGACCAATTTAACAAAACTGTCCTACTCCTGACATCTTAATTCTCACTCTAAAGAAATAAAAATATGCCTTAGATAAAGAATTTGCTGTCCATTTTTAAAGCTTTTTTGTTTGTTCATTTTCACTCAGCCTAGGCCTCATTTACCACAGGATTTGTGCGGGATCCTTCTGGAGTGCCTCAGAGTTGTTAAGTGACAATCTAAAAGCCGATTTAGGATTAGCTAGCTTAACCAGGTGAACTGAGGGTTTCACTTTGATTGGTTAGAAAAGCCGTAGCTGTGCTTGGAAGTCCATATTGTGATACTGAAGGGCTTTATCAACATCCTGAGAGGAGTGCATTCAGAATAGGTGATGATGCGAATCTCACTAATCAGTGAAGGATTATCTGAGGCTCAGAGCTATACTGCTTCTAATTCCTTCTTCATGACGCTGTTCATGCACTGCAAAATGATCTAGTGCAACACCAGAAGTATAAATATTAGATGAGACTCTTCAGTATCTTAATTAGTGCTTTGTAAGGGAGCAGTTCTTGAATAGTCAGGGGTAATCAGATGTTTTCTGAAAAAGCACAAAATCAGAATTGTAGCAGAAATCTGTCATGATTTCTAATGTACAGTGATTGACACTGCATCATACACAACATATTACTAATTTTAAAAACAGTGTCAGTATCAACACTGATGCCAAATTATTGACAGGATTTAGTATTTCTAGTCACACCATAACTGTGTTGAAGACAGTGATTCTGCATAATTCTTTCCTCTTACTGAAATATGTGAAATTCTCCATTGACAGATTTCTTGTATATGGATTAGGAGTGTGCCAATACCCTGCACAATCATTTAAAATAGATTTCTTTATACTCTATACATGTTTCTTCCACAGAAAAAAACAAAACAAAATTAAAAAAAAAAAAAAAGGGAGGGGGGAGAAAATTAATGAAACACTGAATAAAGCGGGGGAGGGGGGGGGAGAGGGGTGTTTGGATTGTTGTTTTTTCTTCCCCTAATAAATTTAACAGAATATTACACCTTGGGAAACATGGGATTGATAACAAAATTGAGCAGCCTGGTCTAGTGGGAGGTGTCACTGCCCGTGGCAGTGGGGTTTGGAATGAAATAATCTCTAACCTTTCGATGATTCTGTGAATCTATGAAAATTAGTATTTCCTACTACAATTCTGTTGAAAACTTATGCTTGCGCTTCCAGTAAATGACAGGTTTTCTAAATTGGAAAGAAAACTTATATATGTCTCTTAATGGTAAAACAAGTGGTGCCCTAGTCTGCTTCACTACACACATTGTCAAAATGACAGAACAAGATACCTTTATTTCTTAACATCCAATTAGGCCCAATATCTACAAGACCACCAACAGAGTGAGGAACTGCTTCCCGGCATTTCTTGTAGTATTTTATATTCTTCAGTCTCTGTTGCTTCTTACCATCCTCATTTTAGTCTTCTGGTCTCCAAGAAAGGTATTTAAGTCATTCACAGCTCTTAAAACATGTTTTTATTACTCTTTCTCCTCACCATAATTTTCAATACGATACAGAGGAAAGGTGGGCTATGAATAAGACCCTGGATTAGAGGAATCCAGAAACATGTTCCGATTTTGCAGTATAGGACCATTCACAGAATAAGTCCATATAGTCAGAATCTTCATACGCGTAGTTCAGGATTTTCGTATTACACATTTTTAGTTGAATTTATGTAAATGAAGCTTAACAAAAAATCAATTTCATAATTTTACCAGACAAGTGTCATTATTTATTATCAGAAACATCTATTTAAAGTTCATAGAAAGTCAAATTTTAACCTGTTTCTTTTGAAGTAGGGGGGATGTTAATTTAAATTTTACTACTGTTCTTAAAATTGTGTTCATACAATTTTCATATTTCTACTCATCATGGAAAGTACATACTTTCAATTTGGCTGGCAATATTTCCATGAAAAGAAATAAACATCTTAGAAACCAGGCATTATAAACACAAGTAATGTATTTCATTTTAATACTATTTTCGAAACCAGATAGCAATAGTTTATCTTCTGCTTTCTGTGATACCGAACAAACGTACATCCAGGTAGACTTCAGATACTGTGTCAGAGGACTTCCATTTCTATCACTCCTTAATGATGAATGAGGTGGTTCTTCTAAACAAATAAGCACTTCAGAGACTTACCCTTGACAGGGCTGTTAATCCTGGGAGTCTGCCTTATCACTGTAGAATTCAAGGGCTGAAGTTGTACAGTATCCCTGTACTGCCTGTCTCCTACACTGCTGCTCTGGCTGAGAGCTGGGGCAGGTCTATTTCACATCTTGCATGTAAAGCCATGCTCGGGCCTTCTGCTCTGGTGTACTTGCAGATAGAGAGGCTTATCATGTTGGTAGCCACTGGCCTTCTTTAATGTCTGGCTGAATTTCTCGTTCAGATGGATGTGTTATCAGCCTGCTTTCACTGGGGTATAGTTTCCTTCGCAGTATTTCTTCACTGAATGCAATGAATCTTGGACTAGAATGCAAAGCTTACCTTGAGTGCTATAGAAACTTAAGGCAAGTCAGATCACACTCTTTTGTCACAAATGAATTAAAGATATGGCCCTTTAGCACAACAGATCCTCACAAAATGGCGATTTTGAAGAAATGCAGAAAAGCTCTTGTCTTATGATTTTGCATACCTGACAGCAGCTATTCTGCTTAATGTCACCATTGAAACTATAAAACCTCTAAAAAGCAACAAGTACTTGCATAATTCTAGTGATTAGGTAGAGAATTTGGACCAATTTTCACAGAAGTGAAGCATTCTTCCAAATGTCTTTCATCCTTTCTTTCCACCACCTTTCAAATCCCTTCCACACCACCTGCCATAGAACTCTGGAACACTACCAGGATCATATAAGAATTACAAGTGAATATTTTTTTATCTCCATGAGTTTCCTTACCCCTTAAAAGGCTTAGAACAGGCATGCAACTTCAGCTGCTGTTTGAAAATCAAAGCATAATGTGTTTCCAGTTTATAAATTATAAGATATTCAAAAACACAGACTAACATTAAGGAATTGGTTACACTGCTTGATATCTAGAGCTGTTTGTTCCTTTTATCTCTCTTACTTTCCCCTCCTACTGCCTCCTTCCTTTCCTTCTTAAGGATAGAACACAAAGAAAATGTAAATTTTGATGCCTTAGGCCTTGGAAAGATAGGAAGGAAAAAGATAATGCCAAAAAATAAATGAGGGAGATAGGGTGAATAGAGGGTCTCTTTTGATCTGACACCAGTAGTTCTATTCACTAGTTTCATTCCTTGTCCATCAGAAGTATCCCTAATGCAAAGTATTAGCTTTATACAGGCTTTTCTCAACAGTGGGAAAAAAACCAGGCAGGTATACTGTGCTAACTTTCATTCTAGTCTCTCAAAATCAGCATAAATATTAATTGTCATCAAAGCCATGTGAGAGAGATATTTTAACACCACTTTACAGAGAGGATACTGTGAGGTGCAAATAGTTAACAAGCGCAAGGAAGCAGAAGAGCATTCCAGGAATACTGAACAGAAAACGAATGTTTGGGTCTGATCTTCAGAAGCTGTTTTCTAAAGGGGCAGGAAAAGCCCTGCACTCATAGCTGGTAGAAAATATGCATACCATCCCCCTCAGCTGCCTGCACTGAAAAAGACAAATTCTGTTAGATGTAAAAGGTGAAATCCTCACTGGAGCGATGAGTAACTCCCTGACTTAAGCAGAGCTGAACTTTTCTTTACATGCTTATTTCTGCTTAGTACGTAGTTTGTCAAAGTGAAAAAGAGACTTAGGTTGTAGTTTATTTTCATGGATTTGATAGAGGCAATCCACTATGAAAAGTTCTCTCTTCTCCTTTACTCCAGCTTCATAATCCCACGTTACAGTTTATGCCCTCCTCAGCTGTCCTAAACTGTCTGGAAAGCCAGGATTACAAATCAAGCCACTGAAATTATTTTCATTATATTTTAAATCCTCAGGACTTTTTTTAGGTGACATTAGGGGAGAGAAAATTTAGCTGGGAGTGTTTTGTATTTTCTAAATCTAGATAATTTTACTATCCTGGATTATAACAAATTCATCAGACAGTTGAAGCAAGTGTTACAGGTAGGGGTAAACTGGACTGCACTGGTGCTCCTGCCAGGGGAAATATGTTTTAAAAGGGCCTGCAAATCAGAAGCATTTGGCTATTTCCATCCTTCCAGTTTACATTGAGCCTATGTATTTTTATAGGTCCTAGTACAGTGAAAGCTTGGTGCTGATTCAGATGTTAAAACTTCCCTAATAAGCCTTTAGTAATACAACTGTCTTTAAACTGAGTATTCAGACACTTTTTTTTTAAATGGAGTAATGGCATAAAGCTGTGATTTTTTAGGACTTGCTCTATCCACTGTCAGTGACAAAAAACATAAGCAACTATTCTTTTTAACAGACCCTTTCTCCATAAACCTTTGTGCAACGGGGACATGTTGCTTCTTTCTGATCTTGAAGAAAGGTGACCTACAGTTTTGAGCATACTATGCTAAACCTTGTTTTCTGTCGTATCTCAGCTGCCTTTATAGCCCTTTATCTTTTAGCTAAGCAAATGCTCGAATATTTGCCATATCCCTGACATGATGTTTCGAAAAGCTATAAATCAGAACTACAAATTAGACTCAAAGTAGTTTTTGCTGATGAGAATTCTATTTGCTCTCAATTGATATGTACCAATAGAGAGGCAAATACACCCCTCTTGATTGCTCTTATTTTGTCTTCATGTATCTATTGATTAGGACATTTATCTAAAGAATAAACAACAGCATCTTGGACAGTGTTATCAAATGTGAGGTAATCATGGCATACAGAGATTTAGTCCTGTTTTCCTTACTTTGTTATCTAGAAAACACATCATTCTCTGTTTAATTCTAGTCTTACCTGTGCCATAATTGACATTCTTTATTTTATAATAGGTTAGATGTAACTTTTTTTGATCTATATATCTGTTATATGTAATTGACTAGGGTAAATTATGATATTTAACTGTCATTTAGTGATTTGGAACATGTGGGAAAACATTATATTGACTGCATTTTATTATAGGATGAGTATATAAAATTGATTTTGTGTGATATGAGGTTCATGCTCTCCATTTAGCCTTTTTATTATAAATGCCTGTTAGTGTTGGTTTAATTTTTTTTCATCAACCGGGCACAAAATACATTTTTTCTCCTTATTTTACAAAGCTAAATCTTGACCTGTAGTAAAAGGAGGCAGAACACTAAAGCATTGCATGTCTGGTCCTTGAAAGCCTCAGGGTCTGCTACAGCGCCTATTGAAGTCACTGGGAGTTTTGCCATAGATTGCAATAGGACTGGGAGGAGAGCCTATGTTTATTGTTAACTGAGATATACTGGAGTTCTGTTCACAGTGAGATAGAATGATGGGTCTGAATTGTTTCAGAGGTTTATTATGTGCAGGCTGCAATTCCAGAGAACCTCTGTTTACAGGAGGAAAAAAATTCTGCATTCCTCGTACAGTCAGAATTTCCACTGAAGTCAATGAAATCTTTGCCTGAGTGAGGCTAAACACTCGCAACCAAAGTCGATGATTTAGTGAAAAACAAGCATGTTACTGAAGTGCCTGTTGGCTGTGTTCCTGTATTTTCTGTCATTTAGATTTGAAAAGTTATCCAATACTAATAGGCTTCTGTTACTTACCTCCAGTTAATGTTGGTCACTTTACAGCGACTACACACTACCACCTTTCTTACAAGGAGTGTTTGTGTGAAAAGAAAGAGCTGAAGCCCTTTAACTGATTTCTCATACAAATTCTGGTTGATTCTAAACAGGCTGACATACCCTCACTTCATTTCTTCTTGCTTTCTGTTGATAACCTGACAGTTGTACGAAATCCACTATATACTTGTAAATTTGTGCATGCCAGGGATCCAAGCCTCTGAGCAGTGAGGCTGTCAGGGAGCTTTTTTCCTTCAGACACCTAAACTACATCAGCTATAGCCTAGTCCCAAGCACTTTTCATGTATAAGCATGCTGAACCCTGATGTCTCAACAGTTTTATCACTGCAAATCAACTTCTCAGTGCTCTTTCAGGATTATTACTCTGTGACACGTGCCAAGTACTGCAAAACTGCCACAAATTGCCAGTCAAAATTGGAGGGTTTATGAGTAATTTAGTACTAAAACAGAAAACACAAATAGGTGCCTTAAATGAAGCAGAGTTGAATTAGAGATTAATCTGTCTTCCTTACTAATTCTAAATCTTCAGAGATAGTGTAATACCTCAATTTGCCCTGTATATGTATGCAATAGTGTTTTGAGAACCTTCTTGGTCAGGGGCTTAGTAGCACTGATCCCTCTATGCCTTCAGCATGCATTGGGACCAGTCAAATTCTGCAGCAATAGTAGTACAGTAGGGACCTCCACAGGAGGTGAGGAGTGGGGTGGAATTACTGCCATGTGTTTCAGAGTGTTTCTCAAGCTTACTGGTCTGATGTAAAAGAGAAATGATCTTCCTAAGATACATGTTGACCCTGGGTTTGAAGGCAAAAGAAAGTGATTAGAATTTGCAGAGAAGAGAAGTTTAAAAAAAAATAACAAAACCAAAATTGTAATTTGAAATTGGAGATGATATACTGCATGCTGAGAATAAGAGATGCTAAGAAAACAAAAGACTTAATTTGACATACATTAATTTCTCCACAGTCTGTATTATTCTCTGTCAAATATACTGGGAACACAAATCTGCATCTGCATTGATTGGATGAATTTCAAAGACCTTTTACCTGCTCTCTGTTTGTGTTGCCTCATATCTTTATGACATGGAATGAACTGCTTGGCGCCACGTTGCTGTTATCCATTAACCATTCCTGTTTTCCTAATCATCTTAGACTCCATCTTTCTCTGTCCTATNCTTTTCATGTATAAGCATGCTGAACCCTGATGTCTCAACAGTTTTATCACTGCAAATCAACTTCTCAGTGCTCTTTCAGGATTATTACTCTGTGACACGTGCCAAGTACTGCAAAACTGCCACAAATTGCCAGTCAAAATTGGAGGGTTTATGAGTAATTTAGTACTAAAACAGAAAACACAAATAGGTGCCTTAAATGAAGCAGAGTTGAATTAATCTGTCTTCCCTACTAATTCTAAATCTTCAGAGATAATGTAATACCTCAATTTGCCCCGTATACGTATGCAATAGTGTTTTGAGAACCTTCTTGGTCCGGGGCTTAGTAGCACTGATCCCTCTATGCCTTCAGCATGCATTGGGACCAGTCAAATTCTGCAGCAATAGTAGTACAGTAGGGACCTCCACAGGAGGTGAGGAGTGGGGTGGAATTACTGCCATGTGTTTCGGAGTGTTTCTCAAGCTTACTGGTCTGATGTAAAAGAGAAATGATCTTCCTAAGATACATGTTGACCCTGGGTTTGAAGGCAAAAGAAAGTGATTAGAATTTGCAGAGAAGAGAAGTTTAAAAAAAAATAACAAAACCAAAATTGTAATTTGAAATTGGAGATGATATACTGCATGCTGAGAATAAGAGATGCTAAGAAAACAAAAGACTTAATTTGACATACATTAATTTCTCCACAGTCTGTATTATTCTCTGTCAAATATACTGGGAACACAAATCTGCATCTGCATTGATTGGATGAATTTCAAAGACCTTTTACCTGCTCTCTGTTTGTGTTGCCTCATATCTTTATGACATGGAATGAACTGCTTGGCGCCACGTTGCTGTTATCCATTAACCATTCCTGTTTTCCTAATCATCTTAGACTCCATCTTTCTCTGTCCTATCTGTTATTGTCTTCTGCAAAGAGTTGTGATGTTCCTGTAGCCTGTTCTGGTTTGCATGACATGATTTGTGTCTCTGCCTACAAGGGTTTCTCTACTGAACCCTGTACATTATCTTCCCCCAGCCCCCCTCCTCTGTAACCAGGAGAAGAGGGTCATACATCTGTAAAATGACAGCACTTATGAAAAATGGGAGTTTGGTACACATGGCTCTCATCAGACACAGACTCATCTTCCATGCCACAGACACTACTTGTTTCCTTGCAATGCAGACTGTAGCTGGAAACACAGGAAACACCTAATAAATTGCCTGACCTATCAAATTAACAAGTCATCAAGAAACTATTTTGGTAATCAATGAGCAAAGCAGAATTGTTTGCTTTCAGGCCGAGGAAGAAGAATGCATGGAGATGGAGCAATTTATTTTCTTCATCTCTCTTCTATAAACAGCATTTAACTGGGTTGTAAGTTTGTTGCAATACATGGAAAAATGTGAGGAATCTATTTTTAGAATTAGGAGAGCTCAGACCTAGAGGCATGCATTGGCCTAAGTTTATGGCTGAGTACAGAACTCAAAGAAACTCAGATATGCTCAGATATATGACAATATAATTATGTCATCACTATTTCTGGTGAAGGTGGTTTTGATTCTGATTATAATAAACACATAACAGAAATTAAGTTTTGTGAGTTTAAGCATGGGATGAGTTGAAGTAAGCCTCAGTGTAGTCCCTAGGTTTGAAGCCTTGTAGAAAAACTATAAAGTATAAAATTTTCTGCTTTTATCTAAAGCACATAATAAAATTAAAATGAGTAATAGACAATGAATGAAAAAGCAGACATTTTCTTCTTCTACCCAATGTGCCCTGAGAAATAGAAAAAGTTGCCCCTTACATCTGGTTAGAAAAGGTAGATGTTGGAACTGCTGAAAATTAAGTCATACTGCTGGTTGTGCAGGCAACTGCCAAGGATAACTGGAGCATTTACTGCCCAGTCGGGATAGTGCAGCAAAGACTGTTCCTGTGAAATAAGAACAGCATATAAACACCAGAGAGAGACCGGAAACTTGTGATTTTTTATTTGTAACAGCCAAGGATGTTGTGCCCAGTGAAGCTTGTATAGGAGACAGTAAGATGTTAAAACAGGTGCCATTTATGTTGTGAGCTTAACAGTAGATGTCTGCTTGAGTACTCTGTCGAACTGTGGTCTCAAAAGCAATTGAATTATTTGGAAATTTGTAGAACACCAGTAATGTTGCTACCACTGTGACATCCACTTGCCTTTCTTGGTCGTTGTTGTGGTGCTTAATTTCCCATTTTAATGACAGACCTTTACCAAATCTCCATCGCATTTGTAGAGGCTCCTGGAATATTATTCATCATTTCAGCTGATCATTTACTTCATTTAATTCATTTACTTCATTTACTTCATTTCTTTTTTATTGAATTAGAAGAAGATAGAGCTCTCAAGAATAGAGCTCGCTAGGTTATCAGGGTATTATCTATGGCCCTCGTTTTCCATTACTTTCTGACAGTGAGAGGACAGAACAATTGCTATAGAGGAGTAAATGGGAGAATGGAGGAATCCTTCTGACAAAAATTATAAATACATTTTGTTGTGGAAATTCATGATATGCCTCTTGCAAATTCTTCTTATTTATTAAAAAAAAGTTTGCTTTGAAGTTGTGCATACTTTTTTCTGTCTAAACTCAGTTCCTTGTCTGTAGTCTTAGTTCAGTAAGATGTTTAAGCATATGGACTTTGGTAATGATTTTTATGTTTTAAATCTGTTTTAAATAATTGTGGGGAAATTTTGTTATTGTATTGTGGTAAAGGCATGAGGGGTGGGGTGTGTGCAAATTTTCCACCTCGGTCAGGGTTAGTTTGACTTTGGTGTACAGAATTCTTTTTGTTGACGTAAGCGAAGTTCGTGAAGATTGTGTGATAAATGTATATTTAATGATAATTTTTATGCATACATGTAAGTGTTTTCTTAATGCCAAAAACATATGACAGGGTTCTTCCCCCCCACCCATTTTTGTGTAACTGTGGTCAAACAGAAGACATTGCACCTCGTGTGATTATTATAATAATTAAAATTGGCCAAAATTAGGGCTGTGAAACTTGGCACTAAGTTTCAGATGTGATAAGAATGTGGGCTACACTGATGGCTGTTTACAACTGCCTAAACCCAGAAGTACACCAGAGTCAATGAGTCATGGCCTCATTCCATGTGTGCTGAGCAATGTGTCCAATATGGGTACAGAAAACTTTAAAATTGTGCTGTTGCAGAATGTGTAAAGAAAGAAATGAAAATTTCTGGGTATTAATTAATTATTTAATTTTTAAGAGGGAGAAATAGGGAATGAAATGTAACTAACTGGCTAACTATGCCATTTAATTAACTTTTAAACTAAACAATATTTTGTGTATAACCACTGAGTTATGGTAAATTAAGGTTTCTTTTCCAAAACATCCCAAACAAAAATTGTATCTGATATACATCAAGATGCAATAAAGGACACTGATTACTGGAATATTTGTTGAAGGCAGCATACCTTCATGTTAGATTCATTACTAAATTTTAAAAATACTTGTATAGCATAAATGCTAGAAACTGTTTCCTCCATCCTCAAACCCCGATTCAAAGATACCACAAATCTTGTAGTATCAGAACACATGGTATTAGGCAATCAAGACTTGATTTTCATCTTTTAATTGTTACTGTTTAATTGAATAAAATCACCTTTTTCATTTTTTAAATCTACAGGAAGTTTGAGTTATAGTTAATTTTCTTCTTAAAAAATGGCAGAAACCTAAATACTTCTTATATTTGCTCCATATCCTTCCTTAGTTTAGAATTTTTTCTAGCAGGTTCTGTCTGTAACACTAGCAGCAGTTTGTTTATTCATAATTTTAGATTTCAGAAAGACAAATGGCTGTAGATGTGCATCTTCCAGTTTCTTAAGGAAAAACTTCTGTCGCATGTCAAGACATTCAGTTTTCAACTTTGAAAGTCAAGGTTAACCATATAAACAAATGACAGGAGAGCAACGAAAATGTTATTTTGAACTTAGCTTTATTTAATAGTTACTGTAATAGTTGTTTTGCTTTTTTGCATTATGTTAGCACTTTGCTAAATTTAATGGTCCTTGGTGTGGGACTGTTCAGCTCGTGGGAGTTGTGCATTTCTCAAGTCAACTTCTGGTTTAACAGATGTTTGTTTTAAGAGTTCCTTAGCAGTATAAATTATAGTGGACGAAATTGCTCATTTAAGGGCATGACAAAGTAACTCTCAGAGCATGCTCTGGTATGTGGAGCAAGCTGGGTAAGTGCAAAAAGCAGCACATGGGTCTCCATGAAAAAAGTCCTCTTTGCTATGTTTTAGAAAAGGACTCTGTCATACAAAAGTTATGCCTCCTGCTAAAGTAGTTGAACCAGCTGCATCCCATGTGCTGAAAACACTCTTGTCTCTTATTTCTCTTGTTCAATTATTGCGTCTATAAATTGCAGTGGGCCACCTGTGCAATGCACTCATCCAGAATAGCCCCAGAGGAAGCATTAACATATCAAGGCTCATAAAGCACAAATCCTTAAATGTAAAAACTGACACTTTCATCCTACTCCAGCCTACATCTATATAGACATTAAAACAGAAAGGAATAAAGAATATTTTGCTATGCAATTTGAAGGCCCTGCTCTCTTCTTGCAGAGGTCATCAGCAAAACTCCTCTTGAGTTTTGCTTGGGAACAGGATCAAGGTATAAAAAGCGGGGATTCTAAGTTGCATATTTTAGAAACTTATTCTGACTTTCACCATCTATCAAGTTTGATGCATCTACTAAAAAAAATGAAAGGAAGGCTTCTGTTCTTGACATTAACCATATTTTTATTATTCCCAGTCTAAAAGAATTATATCAGATCTCTCTGGAAATAGAACTGTGGGTTTGGACTGACCAGAGGAAGATCTCCAAATCAGCAAAACTGCTTCTTCCAGCTCCAATACTCCCTCTTTAGAATGGGTTTAAGAATGATTATTCTTTTCTTGACTTGTCAAGGATGAACCAACAAATGCTGAGACTGCTTTTTTAACCTCTGGGCATAGCCATTGGCCAGAATGGATGTAAAGATGGCAGTTTTCCAGTTACTGCAATCTGCAGCACAGGTAACTTCCAACAGGGACAGAGGAAGGTGAGAACAGACATTTTCAATCAACTTGAGCAGTTCTTGAGAAACATCCTTAAGAAAAGAAGCTCTCTGGAGAAGCAACCATCTCTATGCAATTATCTCCAGTGCATACGTAGTATCACTCGCCAGTAGATACCAGCAGTAATTGTAGTATAGACAGCATTTCTCTGTTCTTGGCATAGATTGGTAAGGTACCCTCTGCTTCACTCCATTCCATCTCTAAATTTATGTATGCTTTCAGTTAAGATTTTCTCCAGGCCAGTGTATGTATATTCTTAAGGACCTCTTATAAGAAGTGTGCTACCACATGCAACAGGGTTGTGCTTTGAAGGAATTGGGTTTGGGTACAGGAAGTGCTGAACAAGACTGTCTGTACAGAGGGAAGCAAATCAAGGCAAGGTCTCATAAGCGTCTCATAAACAATTGAGTAATGCACATTTCCCAAAACAAAAGAAGACTCAAGGCAGATTCCCCATGCTAAAAGCAAATAGGGCTGTTTTGGAGCTGGTTGCATACCTAAGAATACAGACCCACCTAATCTCAATTTAGGTTTCTGTCTAAACAGCATATTCGCATTTCTGAATCTTGGACATTTGATGTTTGTTGAAGTGGCTGCCTGTTTGACTCAGCCCTTCCTAAACAACGCTGTCCTTCATTACCTTGGTGTTTAACTGTTTGGTTCTCTTTCTTTTTTGACTAATTCCCTAGCTCCAAATCTTAAGACAGTTTCTAACACATCCCCACATTGCAAACATTTTCCTCTCTGCAGCACAATTAGACCCCTGACCTTCTATTCCCCAAAGCTAAAGAAATGCCATATTGCCACCAGCACTTCATTATGTTTATGTATTGGTCCCAGGAGACTTGAATTTTCTCTGGCTGTCCACATCCCTCTTTTTATTTCCTGTTTACTGGTATCATACAAGTTTCTGTTATATCCAGTGCTCTTAAAATAGGATATATATTTTTAAATGAGGTAAGGTGATTAGTGATTTTCTCTTTTTTCCAATATTGTATCTTCAATATGAAATTGTATCTTCAATGTGAGTTAGTGACTATTACAAAATCTAAAGAAAGGAGAAAGAAAATAAGAATTCTATAGTCTTGAGCATAGAGACTTACTTGTACTTCATAGTACAAGAAGATTTTTGGGTTTGGATCAAGACCCAGCATAGGTGTGTTCACTGTTACTCATATGAGTAGCCGCTTCAGGACATTACTGAACCCTTACTCTTCAAGTGCACCCTTGCAAAAACTTTCACGTTAAACCTTCCTAACTGCAGATAGAAAACTACCCACAAATGAATACATTTTCCCTGAAGAAGACAGGTCAGTGAAATTCATTCAGTAAAGGATTCAATGTTTTATCAACTTTAATACATAATACTGTTTAATACATCCTCCATTTAATCAGTCCTACATGAGCATTTACTGTGGCTGTGAAGCACATGACATTACATGTGTGAGGTGATTGCAATCTTTACCCTTAACTCTGCCCTGAGAGGAAAAAAAACCAAGAAAACAAACAAACAAAAAAATCTTTTCTTATCCTCCTTATATGTTAATAATTATGCTTACTTCATCGTGTTAAAACGGTGGCCTCAACTATTGATGTTAGCAGGAATTCTGTCATTCCTTTAATGAATCAGACACTGTTTTCAAATGGCATTACCCTGGCCTTTGAGAGGAGCTGCTGCTGCAGGTTAGCTTCTAAGATCCTGCTCAGATCTATTTTCTGTTGTTATTGCAGTCTCTGCTTTTAGTACTCACCCCTCCATATATTCCCAATAGACTCTGGTAGATTTTTTTCACTGATCCTGTTCCTATTTCAATTTTTCACCTAGTTAAGAACGGTATAAACAATTAAGCAAAATTGTCCATCTTTATGCAAAATTCAATGCAGTTCTAATGCCATATTTTTGGTACAAAACTCTGTAATATCCTGTGACCCCTACTGGAACGCAAGGTCAGGCGAAAATTATAATAACGGTCACTTCTGGGCTTAAAATCTATTAATTTGTTTTCATTATTTGTAAATGCATGAGGTTAGAGGTTTGTGAGCAGACATGGCAATAGAATAACATCCTGTTAGCTCATGCCTGTGGGCTTCTTGGAAGAGTGGGCAGTCCAGCCTTGACCTGACTCAGAAGTAAGAGGAGTCAACACACAAGAGTGTTCTTGATGGAGAGCTCTTCAGCAAAGGGGTTTTCCCATGGGTACACACTGATTCTTTACTATTTCTTTTTAAAATTCAGCCTATTTTTCATAGCTTATGAGCCCTAGAGGTAGAGTTTGAAATTACCAGTTCAGAGTGATCAGTGAAAATGTGCACCTCTCTCTCTGGGGCTTTCCTCCATGTTGAGCCATAACGCCGCTGGATCGTGGCTATNTCCTTATTTTTAAAATAGTAAGAGCCCAGTTTGAAGTTGTCAAAAATTAGGTTTGGAAGTCAACTCCAGACTTCCTTAGGCTATAAAAAGTTCAGATTTTGCCTATGAATATCTTGATTGTGTTTGAAAAACCTGTTTCTTAGTTGAACAGAGCTGCCTTTCTCCTTGAGCACATAACCACACACCATTTGCAAAATATTTGTACTTATCACGATCATACTTGGAAATGTCTGATTGTTCTAAACTTAGCATCAGTTTTTAAAGTAGATTTAGAAATCAAAACAGGCTGAAAATTATCAACACACTCTGTGTATTGCAGGGAAAATGCTGTGGAACTACTAACAGAAAGTTTCCCATCCAGGTCAGTGAGATCCTTCTTAGGCAGCTGCAGAAAGAAAGGAAAGTAAAGGTCTGACACATGGCAGAAAGATGTGTGGTATGAATAGGTCAATTTTTAAGGGGAAAGGTGTAAAAAATATTTGTCTCTGGTTTATAACAAAAATGTCCTAGGGAAAATGTGAGACATATTCTCATTTCTGGCATTCTTTTCATGAAATCTGCTCTTTTGTTTTTCCTGGGAATAAATAATACAAGAGGATGGGTAGAGAATATCAAAGTGGTATTCATGATGATTGCATCTAAACTTGATGATTGCATTCCTTTTAAGCAAGTAGTTTCCCTATTTCTCTTAATTTCTTCACTTCCCATAGTTTGACAATGGTATAATGAGAAACATCAAACTTTTCAAATGTGAATTTGTATTTTTTTGTTGGTAACTGCTAAAGAAATATTTATGCAAAGGAAAGCAACTCCTCTTTCCCTAGCTTACAGAAATGGAGAAAACAAATAATGTGCTGTCAAAAATGGGGTCAGTTTGCTGGCACCACCTGCCAGACTCTTTTCATCTTAGTGTCTCAAAGTCAGTCACTTCTTTCCCACCGTTGCTGGTCATTACAGGACTCCATGTTTTAAGTCAGCTGTGTGTCCCTCATCTCCGGAAAGGGGAGTGCTTTGAGGATTTGTACTTCAGCACAGTTATCCACTGACAGAGAGCAGTGAAGCCACATGACAGACCTCAGCCGTTTGGGCAGCTGGCGATGGCTCACCACTCTGGAGTGGTACCATACAGTCCCAATGCAAGCAAAGGCAACCATCTCATATGGAAAATAATCATAAATGGAGGACAGAGTTTCAGGAAGAAAATTGTGACAGAGGGCAATGCCAAACAGAAGTAATGCTGAGAGTGTACAGCACAGCAAATTGCCCTCTTTCTGCAGCCTGTGAGCTCTTGTTTAAGCCACACACATGCTGCTCACACCATTTTCCCTGCACCAGCAAGTATTTGAAAGTCCAATGAGGAGACAAACAAAAGGCAATACAAATACAAGCAGCCTTCTCCTTCCAGTAACAGAACTCTACATGGGTATCAAAATCATCTTGTATATTAAACCATATAGGGTAATGTAATGACAAGCTGAAAATCTAGAGGAGTCCTTATGAATTTACATGTAGAAAAAAAACTTCTATAAGATAGTGTAAGATTGGACCTCAGGTTTACACTTGGAATTTACCTCTGGGTTTACTCTTTTGTGCAAGAGATGCTAGCTGAGGTAATGACAGGACTGCATGGTTTGATTATAATAACCTGGAATTGCTGGATCCTCAGCAAGACTGCTGACACTGTACACTGGGGAATTTGTACTCAAATGTCATTATCATTTTCTGTCAGAATGTTCTTATATTACTGTTTCAAAAAAAATATAGCATCGGTCATTGCAGTCTGGTCCCAGTGAATCATTATGCTACAAAAGTGGCCTCAAGAATTCATTGAAATTATATCCACCGGTCTTTGGGTAATTCCCAGGCAGATTCAAATAGAAATAAGGCCAGTTGACTCACTTAACCTTTCCAGTGGATTCTGTACCTGTATTTCAGACGGTGGGCATTTGAAATATGCCCACCAGATGTAGTTCTAAAATCTGTATGTAAGGCTTTGGTCTCTCTTCAAAAGAGTGAGGAATTTTGAGAGTTAGGGGTTTATTTTGACATAAAAGTAAAATAGAGCAATCTCAACCTAATTCACTCCAAATACAGTCTTTCTACTTCACTGAAATTACAAACAGGATGTAAAGTCAGGCTGGGACGAAGGCAAGGTATTTTTCAGTTGGCTCAAGCTGAAATTCAGCTGCGAAAGAGTCGTAGCCAAGCCAAATATTTCAGAACAAGTAGGACTGAACCCTGTTTAGTTTGTGAGATACATACTGACATACAGTAATTATCTACATAGTAATGAAGAGATGCCTTCAATTAATATCATCACTTAAATCCAAGCTCAGATTTATAGCACTTACAGGCCTTTAGGGTTATCTAGAACTTGGGCTATGACTTGGCCCCACTTAATACATTTCAGAGATTTTTCACTGTTTCCAGTGAAATTTTCTGTATACAATTTTAGCAGACTTATTAACCAAATCTTACTTCAAACTGAGATATTTTATCTTTGGTGAATAGTACACAGTGCATACTGTTTATTTGTCCAATACTTACTGCTTTTTAATGTATTTCAGCTGGCACTGAATTGGTTAGTCTCCCTGCCCTGGGATACAGCTGTGGGATAGCAAGGAGATTGTCCTTGGGAAGATAGCAACATTTCTTCACAAGTCGCTCTGAACACTGAACTGTCCCCCTGTGACCTTGAGCTTCTCTTAGTCACACATGTGCATGGAGATGAATTTTGAGACAGAAGTGCTCTTTTGTAGCAGAGTGCACCTGCCATTTTCATCATGGACAGCAGCAACTCTGCAGCAAGCAGTAAATCTGTCAGTGGGATCAAGTAGTGGATGGCAGCGGTGGTTTCACATCCAGCTATTTTGAGTCAAGCAGCTGAGTGATTTTTTTTTCCCTCTGAGCTGACATGATGCTATGCTAAGAAAATAAATTCCATTAGTATCTCTCTTGTTCTGTCCAGCCCCTAGTAGGCTTCATATTCTACTTCTTTCATTCTGTTTTTCCAGATTCTATAAATCTAGTTTTTAAAAACAGGTTTCCTCTTTCCCAGCACAATGCCCAAGAATGCCCATTCAACTCTTTTTTTCTAACGCCACTTGGTTATTGAAGATTGACATAGAAATCAGTGATTTTAAATGTAGTTCACTTAGTAGACATTTAAAATACCCATATTTCAGAGAATCCAAAGAACTCCAGGCCAGAGACAAGACAGGTGCAGAACCAATAAGAGATCTCACAAACATAAGCCTTATGTGACTTCCATCAAACTCCAGTGGCCTCCTTCACTCATCTAAAACCTGCCCATCTATGGCACCAGTCTTAAAAGTTGCAACACGTGATCTTAAGGAACAAAAGCAAAACACAGAAAAACTTGAGAAAATCATGTCTAATGGTAATAAGTGACAATCACATCAAGATACAAAAAGTGTCTATTTCATGGAGTTGCATTGACTCCTACACAGGAACACAGCATCTTTGGATTTGGGCTGCTTAAATTTGCACTCTTGCTTTTTAGACAAGAGTAGAAAGTATGTTAAGTATCACTTGTTGAAAACACTGACCACTGTAAATACGAGAAACTTTTCCAGTCATGTCTTTCGTTATATGAGAGTAAAGGAGCTTCTCTAGAAGCAGAAGGCAGCAAATTTACAGCCAGTAAAGTTTTTTGGGGTGGTTTTTTTGTTTGTTTGTTTTGTTTTGTTTTGTTTTGTTGTTTGGTTGGTTGGTTGGTTTGGTTTTTGTTGCTGTTGTTGTTTGTTTGGGGGGTTTTTTGTTTGGTTGATAGGGTTTTTTTATGCAAGACTAAAATGAATCTATGAAACTCCTTTCCATAAGACAGAAATAGTGGGGAAAAAAGTGAATAATTACTTGCATTTGAAAATACTTCTGTTTGCAATAGTAAACATTTTTAAAAGACAAAGAAAAAAAGAGGAAATATTTTAGACATAATTAACTTGCAGAGACTATGCGGCAGTTTTCTATGGAAGAGATTTCTCTGTGACCCCCAGCTGGTTTTCCCTTAGAAAGAGTTTATGATCTTGACCACTCCTGAGGGAATGGCTCTGGGCAGAACCAACTGCTGCTGTGGTTCAGATTGAGAACTTCTATGTTGGGTCTCACACTTCTCATAACTTTCTTCAAAGGCTTTTGGGGGCACACACTCATAAAATGTGTAGAAACTGGATTGTCTCTGCTTTTGGCCTCAATTTTGAATTTACAAAAACCTTTCCATTGAATTCCTCGGCAATTTGTTTTCACTGGGATCAGGGTGTGACAACAGGTCATTTTTTAAGAATTATGCTCTTGCAGCATAATTTGCAAGCTGAATTGTGGCAAAATGCAGTACTATGTTCAGGCTTTGAATTCCTAAAGTTCCTTCTGTGCTTTGATTGGAAATACATCTGTTTAGCTGGGTGAAAAGTAGTGAAAAGTCCCTGGCAAACTTCAAAGGCAGGCTATTCATGACCTCCACAGAAAGTCATGTAGAATCTGCCTGGTTTATATAGGCAGAAAAACTTCCTCCTGATCCTTTTGGTAACAGTGTGAGGAAGTAAAGAGCTCTATTTGAATGCTTGTTGAGTCTTCATAGCATCATAGAATGGTTTGTGTTGGAAGGGACCTTTAAAGGTCATCTAGTCCAGCTCCCCTGTAACGAGCAGGAACATCTTCAACTTGATCAGGTTGCTCAGAGCCCCATCCAGCCTGACCTTGAATGTTTCCAAGGATGAAGCACCCATCCCTTCTCCGGGTAACCTGTTCCAGTGTGTCACCACCTTTATAAGATTTTGATGCTAAGAGGGAAGGAAGAAAGAAATCCATCAATAAGAGATACAAAGAAGCTGCTGTGTAAGTATTGTTTGAGTAAAACTTCTCTACACACCCTAAATCTGGGGCTGGACCTCCCATGAGATGCTGATTTCACTCAAAACTGAAAGGATGCAACTAGTTTTGGACACCCCATCCATATATGCAAATTTTGAAAAAGAGTGGGAGTTCATATATCGGATACGAGGCTGAACCCATTGCTAATAAGAACCAATAACAGAGACAATAAACTTTCCTTATGAAACCTACTATCATCATGCTAATAATTGCATGCACATTTCATCCAGGAAGCTGAATCTTAATCAAATAATAATGTATATCCTCTTTGAAATGCCTCTTCATCTTGCTTTGAAGTGCCAGACTGCAACCAGAATACTTCTGCATTTCTTACTTGACATGTTCCCATCTGCTACCATCAAAACTGACTTTCTCTCCCTCACAGTTTTCTCCTCTTCCCTTCCTTCCTACTCTCCCCAAATATATTTTTAATATGAAGACCAAAGGTTTCTGCACCTGACAGGGCAAAGATTTGTCAACTGCATCGAGCTTTGTGTAAACAGTGCTGCCTCATGGATAAGAAATTCGAAAAGTAGCAAGAAAATCTCCCTTTTATTGGCTTCATTCATATTTAAATGTATGATCAGAGTAAAAGTCTTAATCTTCACCTCACTTTCACAGCTGCTCAGCTAACCTTAGTGTGTATCCCAGCTCTCTGTGAGAAAGCAAGGCCGCTATGATTGGATTAAAAGGCAAAGAAAGGGAATGTCCTGTTACCCCTTTAGGCAGCCCAGGCTCTCAGAAAGAAGCTCAAATAACAAAAGGTGAGAAATCTGACCCAGCAAAAGTATGGCAGGGTCCATCAGACTTCAGCTGGCTGCACCAGGTACAATGAGGTCACTTTTGACACTCTGTATGAGATGACTTCTCATTTTGTACTAAATCTTCTCTTTTCTCAATAGAAGGCTGGAAGAGGTCGTTCCATGCCTTCCTGCTGAGACAAGCCAATCAGTAGCCCAGGAGGATAAGCCAGATCATTGAAGTTTCCCTTGTAAGGCCTCCTGTTAACAATTATCAACTCCTAAAATGTTAAAGAAAAATATTGGCTGCAGTTCACAATATGTATTTATCCAATAAATTGCACAAAGACATCTTTTCTCTTTTTCTAATGCCTGAGCAGTGAAGCTAAGCCCGAGTTTTAGTGGCTTCCCCATCACATTTGTTTAGCTCCTTACATCCGAAGTTACTAATAATTAGCGTGTCTGAATTTAAGAGAATTCACAGTCAAAAAATAAAAAGCTAGAAATTTGCCATTGTTCTTGATGAAGACATGCAAAGGGGAAAAGACTCTATAGTAACGAGATCCCATCTAGAGTTATTTCTTTTAAATAATTGCTATACTTCCCCAAGTGTAAACTGCCCTCACTTAGCAGAAAAGCCCTGGAGAAGGAGTCCTCAAATAACCCAAGCTGTCTCAGAGGCCCCCCTGCTTCTGGCCAGGTCAGGGCTGGGGGAGGGCAGTCAAAGTGAGACAAGTTATGGAGAACCAGCCCTAAGGACATATTGGAGAAGAAAGGGCTATCGTAGCCCCCCACATCTGAATACCCAACTGCAGCATTGATTCATATCTTTTTGGAGAGGAGACTTTTAGTCAAACCTGTGAAAACATAATATGAACAACTATAACCAAAAAATCCTAACAAAATCAAAAGCAGGCTGAGCTTCAGGTGCTTGCAGCAGAAGAGAAACTTCTTTGAAAATATCATGTTCTAAATTAAAATATAATTAAGCAAAAAGAAGAATGTCTGAAACATCACAAAACATGTTTTAGAGGGAAGCCTCACCTCAGCACATGACACAACTCTGACTGAGAGGTCAGTGAACTTCTCCATCCATTAAAGTTAGGCTTGGATCTCTCCTGTCATTCAGCTTCCCTACAATACGGTAGAAAGAACTTAAGTAATTAACAAATGTTAAGTCTTGTCCCTAGAATTAATCCTTGACTCAAGCACCTACAAACACTTGATGCTACAAGTCTATCAATGCAAACACGAATTTGGCAGATGGAGATGCTGCTCTGAACTAATTGCGTTGAGGCCAGGCCTTTGGACAGTCTCCAGTGACTAACTCCCTTTTTACCAACCCTTTATAAACCTATCCTTTGTTAGAGCAATCCTCAAGGGATGAAGAATCACTTCTATTCCAGGTCACCTTTATTTCTGTTGTAAATCAGGTCTAGGTAGCACCATGGTTATGGCGTCCTGTGAATCCCTGTGTGTTCAGCGCCCAAAGCAGGATCAGGGTCATGTTGCTGTAGATTAGAGCTATCCCCCAGGTGCTTTATTTTGCTGGAAGTTATTGCTTTGATACTCCAGGGTTTGCAAAAGTGGTTTAAAAACACCTTTTCTCTCCACTCCCTGATCTCAAGTCAAATGTTGGTCAGCTAGACTGAGGGATTAAGTATCAAAGTCTGCTTTTTACATTCATCAGACTTGATGAAGAACTTTTTTTTCAGTCCTACTGGAAAGGAGTGAAGTCTCTCCTCCTCCAGACCTGCACCTCAGGACTGTACACAGACAAAATACCTAAATTCAGCAACAGAGTTTCCAGGAGGCTGCTGCTGCAGCAGCAGAAATGGAGACGTACTTAGTGACATGTCGATCAGCTCCCTGCTCCTCTTTTGAAAAAAGAGACCAAGAGCCAGTGTTTATTTTCAAATAGCATTTTTTGCTGAGGTTCTAGAAAGATGGATGAACTGAAACTGACTTTGATTTGGAGCTAATGGCCCAAATCAATCACTATAACTGGCCACTGCCTTACCTCAGGTGGAGGCATTAGCTGATGGTGTTTGGGCAACATACAAGCTGACAGCCTTATATTTACTGATGTGTTTACCTCAGCCATAAACAAACCTTTAAGAGATTGGCCTATTGATAGGTGGATTCTCAGTTTACATTTATTACAATAATATATGTGTGAATAACTGTGGAAAATATTTCAAGCCTAAAATGTTATTATAGAATGTAGAGAAATGGGGATCACATATTCTGCACAGTGGAAGAAAAAAAGGCTTGTAGTGGAGCACATATACATTTGTACCCTTTGCCTTGTGCTAAGCTATAATATTGGCTTTCATGCAGAAATGAATAACAGCTTTATTCACCCTCTCTAGATTGCCCTAACATGCTGCAACTTGATTAAGGGCATGAATTCAGGGCATGAATCTTTCTGATATAGTCAGATTATTGAAATTATCCCAAAAGAGCATGTTTGCTGCTCTGCATGCAAAGATCTTCCATTGTCTCCTTAAGAATACACAAGACAGGTCAAGAGTAGCTTAATTAATATGGAATTAGCACAAGTCAATTTTGGTTTTTTATATTGTCTTGCCCTTTGTGGCCATAGGGCAGCTGGCAGTTCAAGGAGATCATGCTCATATAAGTGTATTGATCAAACGTTATTAGTTAAAGCTTATTTGTGTGCTATCTTTAGGGTAGCAGAACAGGAATTCTATACAGCACAGAGTGCTAGGCAGAAAAGGCCAACAGGTTTCTGCATTTTGGCAAGTCTGATTTAAGGCTAATAAGTAGCTGAGCTTTTCAGCAGAGAAAAGGCAAGAAAACAAGGTTTTGGATTAGCTCTGTAGCTACATGAGGCATTTCTTGCCTTGTTTAACACAGCATTGCAATCAAACAGCTTCCCTGACCAAACTACCATGTTTGTGTAAGATCATTTAATATCACTCGGTCATCTACCAGGTTCCAGTACCTAGTTTGCAGAAATAATTGGGTTTCTTTAATGTCATTTGTTCTCAAATTTATTGGACAAGGACAAGCAAAAACAGGCTATTCGTCTAATTGACCGAGCACTCGTTGAATATCATATTACCATTATGTCTAAGCTCTCAGGAGCCAAACCTAGCATTTGCCAAGAACTTATTTCTCATTATTTATCCATATTGCATGACAGCACAGGGATTGAGAAAAGATCATTCTGTCATCTTCACTATTCATGTCTCTTGGTAGTTGTACCAAGTTCATAGTGAGGCAACTGAATTAATCCTCGTATTTAATGATGCTGTGCCATGCAAAATTCTCATTGACTTAGTGGATCCCCTGTGGAAGGTACTACACAGCAGAAGGAATCTTTTCTGGAATATGCTTTCTCAGCAGTCCTTCCCCATAGCAGTAAAAACACAGTGCAGCCAAGGACCTTAGAGACAATGAATCCACACTAATCAAGTCCCTGAACAACTGTTGCAGTTACTTTGTGTGTGTGGAAAACTTCCACAAAATCTATGATAGATGCAAACTGCATATTCTTATATGGCCCTGCATGCAACCTGATGTTCCTCAGGACTTTTACAGTTCCACACTAGCTCAGTTCTTAGATTTGGAAATATGTGAATTGTACTTCTTTTACTTAGTTTTATGAAAAATATCTTCCCTGGGTCATCACCTCTTTGCAATGGGCTTATTCTCATCACCAGAATCACAATGATTTATGGTTTTAAAGCAGAGTTACTTTTTTTTCTTCCCCACAACTCTTAATTCAGAAGGAAATATTCACCCACAAAACCTCCAAAGTATTTTAGGCTTCCTGCCATGTGCCTGTTCAGTTGTGCCTATGTCAATCCAGGTCTTTTGTCCCACCCAGATCTGGATTTTGGAGTTTTTAGAGAATTTGTGGGAAGAACAAGAGAGGAGAATATATCAGTTGGACCATTTATAATCTTATTTTTTTGAGATAGTATGAGTGTGACAGCTATCACATGTCTTTCACAATCTGAGAAAACAAACCTGGACAGGTTAAAAAGTCCCCTTAATTCACATGAACAGGTACAAATACACACATGCAAGCACATGCACGTGCTTCATCTTTTTGCTCTTTCTCTCAGTTCTGCTCTTTACATCACTGCAGTTAACATTATGAGCAATAACTGAATTAATTTGACAGTAATCCCAAGATTAACAATGAACTTCACATCTAAATCAGTTCCATGTCTCTGTTAGTACGGGAAAAGCACATGGGGTAGCAGAGAACTGCCATGAGCAAAACCCCACCATCTTAAAATTAAAATCCCTCCACACTCTCACAGAACCATATAGGTTGTTTCTTTGCATTCTTTTTGCTAGCTCTGGTTTTGTAAATTGGAAATTTGATCACTGCACGTTAAAACACCTTTATCTGTTATGTAAAGGTAGCAAGAAATGGTATTTAGAACAAAACCAATAATTAAACCTCAGTGAAGAAGTGGAGCTAGGCAAAAACACTGTCCAAGAATAATCTCTCTTTTATGTAAATTATATAAATTAGGTCAGCTTTAACTTCTAGACATTTGAGGCTGGGCTCTGCAAAGTTCTGTAATGCTTTACTAACACCCACTTTGAAAAGCATTTGTTAAAAACCTCTTGCACTCCCTGCAAACTAATTTCAATCATTTTCAAATGACAGCAGATATTCATGTACATTTTTATTGTTATAAAATATTTGTTGCTGTTTATGATGCTGTGGGAGATGGTTTGATTATTTTCATATCACAGCTGTTCAGAAACATTTCTTTAGAATTTTTTCCTACTTTTCAAAGCAATTGACTTCGTAATCAGGGCAAAAACTACTTATTCCAAAAAATTATTTTAACAAAAGACCTGCAATACCCAGAGTGAAATGGAGTAGAGTAAGTCTGAGCCTGAACACACTAAACTAATTGCTTTGGGTAATCATTGGGATACTGGTTTATATCATAAAGTGTTCTGATTCATTTTCAGGAAACGTGGCTTATTTTTATGTTAATGTTTTTCTTTTCTCCAAAGAGGTTCTATGAATTATCCCAAATAGATTAATGTGCTGACCTTTGATCCCTAGAAACCAGAGGCTGGATTACAGCTGTGCACGCCTTGAGAAGCTTAACTTTTACCATTCAGTTAAGATGTGAGCAGCAGCGTTGAGAGCTGCCTGAACCCGACATTCTAAGGAAAGAGCAAAATTAGCACAAGATTTTACCAAGACTATTTATACATCTTCTGAAATACAGAATAAGGCTGATCGTTGCCTTTGAAGAGTATTCACAGAAGAGGCAGATCACTGCTGTAGGAGAATAAAATCCTGCAGTCATTCTTTAGACTTAATGAAAGTAATTTTCTTACATTCAGTCTGCCCAGTAATATCTTTGCAGACGCTATTAGCAACTGTAAGCCATCTTTGCTCAACAGCCACAGTAAGTTGGTGCTTTTTCAACAAAATTGGTTGTCCCGTCTCTGTAAGACATCTTGTCCTCATTGATGCTCAGCCACACATACATTGGTTAGTAAGGATTTTGTCTGGTTGGTGTTTGGAAAAGAAGTTGAAAATCTAAATAGGAGGATTGCAGCTTATTGTAACTCAGCTAACATAGGCATGGCAATTCCCCTTGCATTCACACAAGCTCTCCGGATCTTGGGCACAAGTGCAAAGGGAAAAGTAGTTCCTTTTTCTCTGGAGCAGAAAATAGCATGTGAGTGAGCAGCCTATGGAAATTAAGGAAGAAATAAGGTAAAATTTAGCCATTGCAGTTTGATAGTGACAAACTACAGCACTTCTTGGGAAACAGGATGAGGAAGGTGGGAAGGAAGAAGTGATAGGTCTGATGCTTATATCTCCCAGGATTGCAGTCCAGCACAGAAGGTTTAAGATAAAAAAAAAAAAAAAGTAACTCTGCTTTAACAAAAATTAAGATAAAACTTGATTGCTTACAAGCAAAAAATATTTAAAAGTATGTACCATTTTTGCCACAAAACTAGGTATGATTGGCAACATCTCTTGGCAATTTTTTTTAAAAGTTTCCATAATACAGTACAGGATTGTGAGCTTCATTGATACCAAAAAATTCCAAACTGTACAGGACTTTAATCTCACAAGCCAAATGAAATCTCAATAGTCAAAGCCTGTTCGAATTCCTTGCATCCCTGAACAAAATGAGTTGAAGATTGTTAAATCTAGTGTGTTGGTAAATGAGTGATTTCCAATAAAATAAAAATTAGAACATGCTGGTTCTAAGACTCTTCTCATGGCATTTTCAACTTGTCTGAAACCAGGAAGTGTCAAAAGTGTTATAAGAAAACCTGTTCATAACATATTTGATTTATAGACTCCAAGAGGTTGGGCTGTATTGGGATAATAATTTCATTTTCTGGAAAGTGATCAAAACAAAACTTTCAAACGTTCTGAGGTTCACCCAGTGCTGGAGGGTTGAGTGGTTGCCATGTCTGCCATATGCACTATATCAGAGTTATTCATCAGCTGTCTTTTTGATATATAGAGTTCATATGATACAGGGAGTTTTAGTCCACATTCATTCGTTTCATTTTACAGTACTAAATGTTCTTCAGGCATTAGAACTAATTTGAAAGAAAAAGTTACTTAAGAGTATCACTTAAAAGAAGTTGTACTTATCAATTTCACAAAAAAACCCCAAACTCCATTATTCACATCTGGTTGCTATTTATTTATATTGTATAATCATGCAACAATGGCAAATACTGGATCATTAAATGAAATATTTCTATCAAATAAAACTTCAGTAGTTTCTCATATTGTCTCTTGCTCACCAGTAGTGAGCAAGGGTTGTGCATTATATGCCATGGTATATGCTAACACTGGAGAGTGAGAGCAACCCTACCAGCAGAAAAAGCATCCTAAACCTGCCTTTCTATGAGGTGTCTGTTCATAGATGACTCTGTATGATTGCAGTTAGAATTAAGCTATTTTTCTTCCAAATCACAAAGTATAATGTATGTAAGGAAGCCTGAAAGAGGGTTCTAGTTCTGGGTGTTTTCATAAGATAGGAATCCATTTTTATGTGACTCTCAAGTCTAAGAAGCAAACTTAATTATCTTATTCTTTGCATTTTACTTTTTTTGCCAGCAATGTCTCTCACAAAAGAAATATTTTACTTCAATTTTATTTCAAAAAAATTCAAATTAGTAGCAAGCTTGATGCAGAACTGTAGGTGAGCAGCAGGTAGATGATTATCAGGTAGACCATGCTGACTGAAGAATTGTAACGGTTCACACAGGGAAGTAAACCAAGATTTTGACTTGGGTTTCAGTGTCTCACACCCAGGTCCTCAGCCAACTTGTGACTAGTGTGTGCTTTTTAACTAGGGATTTCATTTTTTCCACAGCTTACCTGAAGCTGTAATGAATTCTTCATGTGAATTCTTTCTTCCAGGCTTGTGTGTGTTATCAAACAGATCTCATGGTCTGCTCTATCAGAAATTAGAAAAATTATGCTGTGTAGGTAACCAGGGGTCAGCGTTGTGCCTGTTGGTGGGAAGCTCAATGAATCTGTTATTACACTGCCATACTATTTGCTGGCCAGAGATCTCAGTGTAAGCAAACAACTGATTGCATCGCAAAGCTTACCGTCACATCAGGTAGATGTGATGACAGTATCAAGGAAAGCAGTGAGTCTGAAAGACTAACTGGAAGTAGGAGGGAGTCAGAGTTTCTCTAAGTAAGCTCTGTGGTGCATTGGCTGTGTGTACAGTGGGCTTCACAGAATAAACAGAGGCCCAGGAGCCCAGGACTTTGCTATCTTTTCAGTGCAGTAGATTCGCAGTATAACTGGTGGGTGATCAAAGTGATGCTTCAACAAATTGAAGTTGAGACAAAAATTGAGCTTTAAGCATCCCTAGATGTGATTTTGAACAGTAGCATAGCTTTGGGATTTGTTTAGAATGTAATTTATTTGCTTGCTTGTTTGCTTTTAGAGGGGTGAGTCTTAAAAGGATTTGTTGGCTTTGTACTGTTCAGGCACCTCTAAGACATAAAACTTGAAACATGGTCTGTTGACTTCCTGTTGGGAAAAACTTCTAATTGTCGCAATTCACTGAGCATGTTCATACAGCCACCAGCTCTTATCCTGCTTGGAACGACAAAGGGAACAGAAAAGCACTGTGTTTGCCAGCCTCTTTCCTCTCAAACCTGTACCAAGGGTGTCCAAAGCAGTAAAGGGGAGTGGGGAGCAAGAGAAGTAGGAAGAGAGATCTTCGGGTCTGAAGATATGATGCTTGCCTTTATGTGTGCTAGAATTCAAATTCAAGTATTTCATATTTGTACAGTCCTTCATTTGTTTTTTTGGCTCAGTAAAATATTTAAAACATACAAAGCCTTACTTAAGCTTCTTTATTTTATGAATCATTTGTAAATAACCTTTGAAATGCATTCGGTTGATGGAAACCATTTGTTTGTTTGGAAAAGGTAATTTTCCCAAGCTCTGAGAAAAATAGGCAGTGCTTTCTAGCAAATCCTTTAAAATGCTGTGAGAAATTATGGTCTAGATAGCTGGAGTGACCTCTCGTGGTCTTCACGGGAATTAAAGCAATTCACCTCCCCACTTCCCTACCCTCTTTTTAGCAGATACAGATGAATGACGCTGGTTCTAACTGAAATAAAGATTAGAAGCACATCTCCATCAGGAGAGTGCAGGACAGATAGATGTTAAAATGTAGCTCACGATGTGCTCCAAACTTAATTATATCTGGAAAATACTATTTTAGCCCTTGAGTGTCACTCATCTGTCCTCAGCTGCTCCAAGAAAGAAATGCTTTCCAGATATGGTAAGGTGGCTCCCTCCTGCCATGTCTCATCTGTATTTTTTTAATGTTGGCTAACAAAAGTGCAGGTCTTTAAAAAAGAGGTTAACATCTTCCTAAGCCACTGGAAATGGGAGCAATCAACCCTTCAGAAGGAATCAACTAGTAGTGGTTTAAGAAGCTGAAATATCTCTAACAGATGCCTCCAATACCTTTCACTGCCATATTGCTTCTATTTCCCCTTTCCTATGAGTCAGCTGGTTCTAGACAACAGTGAGAAATTTCCATCAAATGTTTACAGACTGGAAAAAAACAGTGCATATTTTCATTGCTGTACCTTCATCTCAGCACCCAAGGGATTATTTTGTTTTCTTTAAAGTTTTTGGGTTTTTTTCTGGGGGGGGCGGGGGGAAGACAAGGAGGAGAAGGCAGGTTATGACTGTTGCTTAACATGACATGAAGATATAAGTAACATTTTTTTCAGCAGGAATTGATTCCTCTTATTAAAACCCAAGCACTGCAGATCTACCCAAGCACAGGGTGTCCCCTGTCACCTCAGGTTGTCCTATGCCATGTATTGACCAGTGCATTAGATGCCTGGGAAAGTATTTATGATTTATATGTTCCATTTCTTATGGAAATGGAGAGGGACAGCTGTTGCACTAGGATCCCTCTGTCCCTTCTTTATGTAGCACGTACATTTCTCTAATTTAAAAAAATAATCAAGATATATAGTTTATGAACTGTTTTATATTGTTAGATGTTGTATCTCCATATGTATCTGTATTGAGTAGAGGAGTCTGAACCAAACTATGAGTGTACACACCCTATTCACTCCCCAAACACTACCATCAGAGTCCAAACCCAGATTAGGTTTCACACTTTGCCCATGTTCCTAAACTCCATATACCACTGAATAGAAAAATCCCCCTGCCTATCATGGTTCAAGAGTTGAAAATCAGATCATGATCTTAATCAGTTTAGGCCTGTCTCTAATATTGATAGCTCTGCTCGATAGAGAAGAAAACTACAAGTATCCCTACCCTTCTCAGTGGTAGGGGATAAGGAAAAAAATATCAATAGTCTCTGGAGGCACAAATAAGTGTCTATTGAATGGCTTTGCATGCATTCTCCCTGCCATCTGTTCTTTTAATCTTCCATATGAATATCACATACTGTAACAGCATCAGTGCAATTCTCAGTTATTTTAAATTTTTATTTTCCCTTTTCTTTTCTATTACTTTAGTGCTGACTGTCTTTTCACATATTTCTTCTTTAAGTTTATTTTCCATGTGATTCTTCCTGTGGCTTTTGTAATGTCTTAGGGGTTTTTTTTAGAGATTAATTTCAGCATCTAGATACTGAAAATGGATGGATATTTTGCTTAATAATAAAAAGATCAGATCGTTTAATTTCATTATTTATAGCTACGAGACCTATCCAGCTATTTTCCAGACTTCAGTCACACATAGTATATACTAGAAGAGTTCAACTGTTTTCTCTCATTTCCATCTCCTACAAAAAGTAAGAAAGTGTCCTACATTCTTTTGACACTAATACAGTAGCTTTTGAGATACAAGTCCAGACACGTCAGATATCTCAGCGCAGAGAACAGGATGTGCTCTTCAGTACAACACAGACTGTCTGAACTTACTGCCAAAGCCCATCTGACTTTTTGTATAAGAACTTAAGTTAACAGAATATGTTATTTTAAGTGCCCAAGTTCTCTTAACAATTCTCATCTCTTCAGCCAAATCCAGCTCTCAGGGTAAAAAAAAAACTGCCTTCAACTCTAAAAGCAAAAGTTGCTCGACTGACAGCTCTTCATGCTTCATTCATGTTCAATATGGTGTCCAACAGCGCAAACCCATGCCATTGAGGTCGATGATGTCTCGGCTAATATAACCGAGAGGTTGTATGATGGCTGTTTTCCAGAGCTGTACCTAGGGTCAAAAGGTTCTGAATTCCTCTTAGAAGGCATCAGAGGAACATTTGTCAAGAATATGTTTAGTTCAATGTTTTCAGTATTGTCAATAAGACCTGCTTCTAGGAAGGTAGCAATTTCAGCCTGCAGTGCTTTCCTACAATCTGATATCAACCAGGTAATTCAGGTCTCCTTTATTATTTGAGATCTGGAATAAGGATAGCAGTAACGATTACGATTCAAGATATTCTTGCTATTAACATCCACTATAGATCACAGGTGAAAACACACATATGCATGGATGCATGAAATGTCCCTGTAGTTGATTTCTGTGGGTTTTTTACATTATTATTCTTACAAGCATAAATATTTACAATATTTATCTACCTGCTGAAATAGTCTCATTTCCATGCTTATTTAAATGGACTAGCTTGGCTGTTAGTGGTGCTTATTTTTACAGTTGAATAGAGGCTTCCAATAATTTGTTAACTCAAAATGCAATCCAAATGTTTAGCATATAGATGAGAGAAAAATATTTTAGGGTCATTGCTCTGCTATTACAAGTCTTCCATTTCATGTCATTTCCCTATTTTTACTTTCCTCCCGTTTCTTCCATTTTCTTCACTACTGGGAGGGATTTTATGGCAGAATATGCACCTTTGAACATCATCACAGATTCCTATCACAGGTATTGGAAGTAATGAAAAGGACAGAGAGAAAGAGAGAGAGGAATAAAAGCCAAGAAGTGATGCACCATACTTCTGCTTGCCATCCACTGACCAGTGCCCAGCCCATGCCCCAGCAGCAATTGGCACATTCTGGCCAACTCCCCCTCATTTACAGACTGAGCATGATGCTCTATGGCATGGAATATTCCTGTGGCCAGTTCAGGTCAGCTGTCCTGGCCATGCTGACTCCCATCTTCTTGTGCACCTCCTCCCTGGCAGAGCATGGGAAACTGAAAAGTCCTTGGCTTAGAGGGAGCCCTGCTCAGCAACCATTGAAACATCAGTGTGTTATCAACATTATTCTCACACTAAATCCAAAACCCAGCACTGCTCCAGCTACTGAGAAGAAAATTAACTCTCTCCCAGCTGAAACCAGGTCAATTCTGCTTAAGTAAAATAATTTCAAACTCAATATCTTTCCTTTGGGCAATGTTTTACTGTCGTTGCTGCCTAAGCCAAGCACAATAAGTAAGTTTTGCAGGAATCACACCATGTACATACATGCAGGTAATTATCAATGCAGATGAAATGTTAGGTTTTTAAAATAGCAGTATAACAACTTAATTATGTTTAACTGTTTGAAGACATGCCTTTGTGCATAGAGAGAGAATGAGCAGCAGTAGCATAAGAATTTCCATTCTAAACATCCTTTTCCATTTCTTGCATTGTCAAATTTCAAGGCCTGGTTCCTCCCCCCCTGCAGAAACTGCACTTTTAATTCTGAGCTAACATGTCTTACATATTTCCTCAATATGAACTATTAGCAATGTCTAGTGGTCACAGCTGCAGGAAGGGATCTCATAAACCTTGATTCTATTCCCACTTTTGTGCTGATTGAATGAGTTTGCAATCACCTTGCCTGTTCCCCAACTATAAAATATTGCTGTCCTGTGCAAAGCAATTTAAGATCTCCCAGTTTCAAAACTAAGCAAACAGAAAACTCCCAGCTCACCACTGCTTTAGTTTAACAGAAGAGTAAACACACACTTTTTGTAATTACAAAAACTTTGCAATTCTTTTCTTTGGGTCTTTTTTGATAAGTCTGGTATCTCAAAGTATGAAAGCTGAACACAAAGCAGAAATTAGGTTCTATTACCTCTGCTGGTGTTCTGGTGAAATCCTTTGAAGGTCAGAGAGATTTTAAGTACCCTGGGCCCAGGCCACAAGTTTTAAATTTAAAAAAACATATTTGAAATTCACTTCTCGCTATTCTGTGTTATAAAATATGAATGCTAAAAGTTGAGTGCTTGCAGAAAAACTTTGGATGTCTTTGGAGACATCATATGTAGTGGACTTTGAATCAAACTTTCTGTGACCAACAGAAGCTGTGCTACTGCTCTGTCTTCAGAGATAACCAGTGGAATTTTTTGTGGTTGTTTCTATTCCTACCATTCAGACCAGTATCGTCTTTTCAAGTTTTACTTATCTTTTTTTACTGCATCAAACCTAGGAAATTAATGATTCTGCAGAATAATGTAAGGTGAAAATTTAAGAAATGCTAGAGTTAAGGCAGTCCATAAAACCTTACTTCCATTCTCTAGAACATTTTGCCTCTTTCTCTATTCTCCTATTTATTTTCTGTCTTTCATTAGGGCTCTGTCTCTGCAAGTGCGATGCTGTGAAGCGAAAGGAGTGGAATGTCTAACAAACTACACGAGCAGCTGGAGAATCTGGAGTTCTGACCCTAGCTGCCCGTGGCTTCTGGATACACATCTAGAATGCCTGGGTACTTATCCATGAACTTCAAACTTGTATAGGCCACAGTAACTGATAATATATTTGAGGTCAGGACTAGGTAGAGCTATGTTCTGAAGGGCAAGATAGAAGGCTGCTGTACAGGGGGGTAGCTACTCCCCTGTCACAGCAAGATGCTATACCTACAGGTGCCCATCCCCTTCTGAAAGTGCACCTCTACCTCCTCTCTTCATCCCCACAGTAACTGGAAGCATGGCATATCAGATCCTATTAAGCAGCCTTTGAACTTGGGGGCAAATCTTTCTTTCACTTTGGTTGTTCAAAGCCAGAAACATTTTTCATTTAAAATAAAGTCAGCCACAGAATATAAAGCATTCCAGAAACAGCCTTGCTCCCACTGGAATTAATGGCAATAATCCATCTGCTAAAAAGTCTGTCTAGAAAAATTCACAGCTGCAAGAAAACCTGAATAAGATCAGAGTTTGTTGTCCATTTTTTTCCCAATGATTTTCGTTTCCTTTCTTTCCCAAAGAAACAAAAAGCAGTAAGCAGCTGGATGGACAGATAGACACTTGCTTGAAGTCAAACTTACTTAACTAGATTAAGTGGTAATCTTTTAAGTGTATTGCCAAACATACCACAATAAGATTTGAAATGGCTCTGAAGTGCAAAAAGCTGATGAGATGTGGTAACAGCACACCTCAAAATGTTTCTAAGTGAGTCTAAGACTTAAAAATGTTGCTTTCATCTTACTGGAGAGTGCATGAAATCTCAAAAGGTTTAAAGGTTTGTTCTTCCTAAATGTTTCCTCTTTTCTTTCAACTGAAGGCTTTTAATACTAGAAAATTTTTACCTTAATGAAGAAATTACTGAGTTAAAAATACCTCTAATCTACATGGATTTAAATAAAACACTTCAGACTGAATCATTCATGAATTTCCAAGACAAAAAAAATTGCATTTAACTTGTTATATTTTTCTTAGTTTTGGTTATTGACAGCTTCTCCTAGCCAATAAACTCAGCAAAAGGAGAGAAAAAGTCTTCCTAGAAATGCTGATATCACTTTTAAACATAATTTCTCTCTTTTTGCGGACATTTCTATTTTCTGCCTGCCTTTCTTGACATATCAACTGGGATTGAAGTGCACAGACGTTCAAAATGCCTGCCAATATGAATTAGAAAAATTACATGAGCATCACTGATGTTTAGATGTCAAGGCTGCTTCTGATACTTCAGTAGAAAAATTTTACTTTGGTAAACCAGCCTCACACAAATGAAAAAGAGTCAAATTCAGAGATGAGTCTAGTCTGATTTTTTCTGCTACACCATCCATAGTTTTATGGTGTTATTTTTCACTCAGCTCCCTAACTCCATCAGACTCCACTCCATTCCTGGACCTAGAGGACATCCACTTTCTATTTTGTTTAGAAGGCTCTAGGTGGCTGTAGTGTATAGGCTGATAGACTGAAGGAAACACTGAGCTATACTCACCTAGTATGATCTATTAAATCTGATTTTATCCCTAAGGACATGCCTTAAGAAGTATACATTTTAGAAAAGGTTGAAAAATAAAGGATTTTTTGAATTACCATGATTCCTTTATTGCCTTGTGGAGAGCAGAAAGAAATATTTTATCCCACTTTTACTTGTCTTTATAGTTGAGGTATAATAGAAACTACCTACAGACAGCACCAGTGATTTGTTCACTTACTTGCTGTTCTGAGGAATGAGGCGTGAACTCTTGCAAGTTTTACAGCCATGGTTTCTGTTCCTGCCCTCTTTTTCACCTCTCTGTGGCAACCTCCAACCCAGGCAAGCCAACTGAGCTGCAGCACCTCAGCACAAATTCCAGCCCTGCAGCCAAAAACCATTTTCCTTGACAGTCTAAGCAGAAACACCACAGTGAGCCTAGCAGTCTCCCTTCTGCTGCGTGAACTATGGAAATCTAGATGTTGCTGAGGATGTCTGCTTCTTAAACTTATGAAAACTCATCAGTTCATTAATGTCCTAAGTCTCACAGTTAACCTATTTGCACTGAACGTGCCACTTCTTTTTTCCTTCCATTCTTTACCTTTTTCTTTTCTTTACCTTAGTGAATGACCTCAAAGTCTCAGCAGCCTAATGACAGTGATGTCCAGAGTGAAAAAAGGATAAATCATCCCTATGATTATCCAAGTCATTATCAGAATAATTCTATTAATATTCCAGGAATGCTGCCCTTATTGCCATTGTAAATCAGAAAATAATGGGAGATACAGAGCATGCCCTGACGTATTTCTACAATGTGCTACTCTCAAAAAAAAAAATTTATTTTGAAATAGTGTCCACAAATTCCAAGCCCAGAACAGATCGCAACTCCCTCTCTTTGGTGGAATTATTTGCCTTTAAAATCCTAAGTCTGTTCATTATTGCAAGGTACAGGCTGCTATAGGGTCAACCTTGAGGATTTGAAATTCTGCCAGCAACCTGTAGGGGACTTAATTTTATTTAGTAAATCAGCAAAAGAAAACCTAACATTCCTACTGAAGTCAGAAATAACAAACAAGAAATCCAGTATATCCAGTCATGTAGACATGGGTCTGATTTCACTACAGTTTGTGCTGCAGGAGCGTATCCCCAGTTAGCTTTAAATTTCATTTTTATAGCATTCAAGTTGTTACACGAGCTCCATCAGGATTCCTTACTCTTCAAAAAACAGGAAGCAGAAATTTTTTTCCCATTTGTGTTACAAATGTTATCAAATTCTCTACATTTTTTCATACCAACTCCAGTGTGACACAACCAAGTGTCTGAAGGAAAAATCAGAATGAATGCTGTGTTAAGTAGTTCAGCATGCTGAAGCCTCTAGAATAATTCCATGTAGATTTCTGGGGTGAGATGATGGTAGGCATTGAAGCCTAGCAAAGACAAAGCAAGAGGGTCTTTAGACATCAAATCATTAGAAACCAGTTTTTTTGACAAAGAAATGCAGTCTTTAGTTCTTGCCTCATCACTGTCTGTCTGTGAAACCTTAGGGCAAGGCTTATGCAGAGATTTGTGTGTTTGGGTGCAGAAGCTGAATCCAGAACCCTGGCTTGTGCCACAGAACAAGAACGGTGCCCCAAGTGGGGCCCAAGTACACAAATACACTGAGCAGGCAGCAGCCCTGTCTAGAGAGATGGGAGGGTTGATTCTACGAGCAATGGAACTGAACATCCTTAGTGGTGAGAACTGATCCTAGATTGTCTAAACTCTAGACAAGGGGTGTGCTTATTGAACTTATTTTTGTGAAGAAATAGATGATGCTACACTCTGCTGAAATGCCTTCTACAAAAGGGCTTTTCCTTTCAGAAATTACAGGTTAAAAATTAAGAAGCTGTGCCAATTAGCCAGCAGCTCACAAAGGTTTTCATCCTGTTTACTTAACTTTCACTTAACACTTCCTTTTGGTGTCAAAATGCTATTCTGCACTAGGTTTTTAGCTTCCCTATATAATCCCATCTGTAAAATGTGAAAAAACGTCTTGGGTGAAAGTTCAGAGGTTATATTCATGCTTGAAAATTACTGCAAGACCCTCTGCCTGATATGAACACCCCAGGATTTGGGGTTGTTTTTATTCTGCAAGGGAAATTCACATTCCACTTTCAGGGAAATGAGTGATAAAATTCCCATGGATTTTAATTGTGTTGTTGTTTGTCCAGAATCATAAAGTAAGCTATTAATTTACATTTACTGTTGATAAAGCCTAATCCATTTTCATAAGTTTCAGAAGCAGTCTTTCAGAATATAGACTGAAGCATATCTTCCAGCGTCTGTTGTCTGAATCAGTGAAATCTTGACTTGGGAGAGGACATATGTGCTGCCTGCAAACCATTTGGAAGCCTTCATTTGGAAAGAACTGTCATGTTACTCCAGCCTGAAAGCATTGTCAGGATAAAATAGCTGAAATATACCACTTCTTTAACCAGGCCAAAGCAGTGCCCCTTCTTATCTAGGAATGTGTTATGGTTATGTCTAATAAACCAGTTCAATAAGCACAGGATAAATTTAGTTTGTCAGTTTAATAGTGTTATGGTTCTTTGCATGTTTAAGTAACAGTGGACGTATGCAGAGATAATTGAGAGGAAACCTCCATTTCAGACAGGATGTGCAAAAAAAGGGATTTATATGTAAGTATGAACATACAGTAAATTACAGCAGTGAACATTCAGGAAAGATGCCTGTTTACAGGCATGTCAATGCAATATGATTGAAATCAAGAAAATTTTAAGGTGGTTTGAAATGGCATGGGAGGCATTAGTTTAAACAAATGTTTTCCTTAAACTGGAAAGCATGATATGAGCAGTTGTCTTTTATCAGACAGACAAAGAGAATGGATTCTGCTTTAATTCACTCCTTTGTATTTGTTTTGATAGGGTACTACCAAAATGGAACCTGCATAATGTGCATCATTAGAAAAAGGGCAATATTTTACAGTCACCTGGATTGTTTGATTTGGAAGGGATTCAAAGACTCTGTGAACTGCACTTATCCTGTAAGTTGGTGGTTTAGATGCTACCAAGCACAGATGAACCACAATTGAATTTACTGAGCTTTGAGTTTTGCATTATGTGCAGAGACCATAGTCCCTTGACCCTGAAGTCCCGCAGTATTTACTTATACAATGGCAAAACGTGGCTTTGAGATCAAATAACAGAGTTCTTTCTACCCCAGTAAATTCACAATCTAGGCTGAGTATGACATCACATTCCTGAGTCTCACTGCTGACCAATTCCTCAACATAATTTTAGTGAAGAATTCTCTTATTCTGAAATGGCTCCACTTCTGAGTTCACATACACATACTTGCCTAGAATTAAGAATACAGCAAATATTTTAATACTGGGACTTAACAGTTATTTCTTGAGGATTTTGGAGAGGAACTGTTACTTTAACTCCTCAGTAAGTTAGTAAATCTCACAGAGCAGGTGTAAGGGCCAAGGCCAGTACCATACAAAAAGAGAGAAAGGCATAGAGAGAAAGTATAAGAATGAATTCTCTCATGCTGCTTGAGGTGTTCTCTGCCTCTTTCTGGGCTGTTAAACAATTTTCACAGTTTCTGTGTCAGAGTTATGGCTGTCAAATTGGGGATGTGTAGGTGTGGTGTGGTGTGGTGTGTGAAAATTGAGTTGTGAAATGAGAGCAACCATAACTGGTCGAGTACAGGCCTGTTTAGTATAGGTAGTTGTTCATTTATTACAACACGAGGTTTCTGTTGTACAGATTACATTAGTAATCATCATTAAATAAGGAAGCTTGAAAAAACTGGCAGTGTATTTACAGATACTTTGGGAAAGGAAAGAAACAATCTATCATTTAAAAAAAATGCAGTGTTTTTTTACAAAAGCTGTGTGATACTTCCTACATTTTGTACCTGAATTGTGTGTATCCAGATAGTAGTAGGAGTTCTGTAAGGAGTGACCACAGTAACTTAGGAATTTTCGGGTCTACATTTTTTAAACTTTCATCCTGAACCAGAGGGTAGTAAGTTGCATTTTAAAGTGAAAGCTAAGGTTCTCTCATGTTGATATAGTACTCTAAAAAATTATAGATGTTGCAAGAAAAACTTGAGGAAGCTGGCAATACCACCTCCACCTGACAGAATTTCTTATAATATCCTATTTCTGGCTTGATAGTGACATTGTCTTGTCACAAGGGATCCACACTGTAGTGTCTAGAAGACCTAATAATGCTCACGGTTTCTGCTGTGAGACAGTATTCTGAAAACTGCACCAAAGCCTGCTTACAGATTTTATTCTTACTCTGTTTCTACTGGAGGTTTCATGAGAAACTTAAAATTGAGCCCTGTTAAACTGAGATGTATGGTCTGTGTGTTAATCTAGACAAATAGAAACATTTGCAGTTTTATCTTGTAGCTGGAGCAGATAAAAAAAAAATTATTTGTGTTAAAAGGAAGTAAAATCTTTCACCTATCATGTCTGCATTACTGCTGGTGAGAAAAATGTTTGCAGGAACAGAGGAATTCCTCAGTGAATTGGAGGAAATATTTTTAAGCCCGCTCTTCCCAAGTATTAAATAGATATATTAAATAGATTCAGATTTATCAATAGATAAATAGATTCAGTCTTCACAGTGTAAAATTACTAGTGTTGTTATGGTAGCTGTTTTCCGCTCTTACTGTTAATTAGTCTAATTAGTGGTTAGCAGTTCATGTTGGCCTTCAATCACTTTCCAATGTCTCTTTAGACAGATGTCAGTTACACTCAGATCTTCTCGTGGCCCAGAAGGTGGCTCAGCTGTGGAGACAGGGACTGAAACTTAACACTCTTGGATTTGCCACCAAGCTGGAACAGGCACTGTCAGTAAACAGAGCCCCTGTTTGCCACCCACTCATTGCAGCCTCTTCTGTCAGAAGCCAGCACACAGCGTGTTGGCCATTGATACACCCGAATATCTTCTTATCTCTTCATCTCACCAGCTAGGTGGTCAGGGGTGTGCTTCCCCTCAGGGGAAATGTACCTGTTAAGACAATATTTCTTTTGGCTCTCGTTATAAGCCATAGGCAGAGGGATTAGAGAGCTTTTAATTGTGCTTGTCTTTTTCTCTTACATGTGGCAATCATTCCATAGCACCTCTTGTGATATGAAACTGAAAGTTGGATTAAAGCATATTTTTGATTCCTGACCAACCTTTCTGGTCAGAAAGGCACCTTGCTGAAGACAGTGTGTGTACTTATCAGCCAGTGCAGGCTTTGGCAGCTGTGTAGTGTAGGCAAATATTGAGTAATTTCAAAGCAATCCAGGCTTCACCTTCTAGAGAAGAACAGTAAGACCTGTTTTGTGTTTTTGTAGACAACACAAAGAATTATTTAGCATTGTTCATTTATTTATCAACTCCAAATCTTTAAAGATTTGACAGATTAATAACTTCCTTCAGGAGTTTTAAATAAACATGATGTATTAACAAACAGACCAAGAGCCTACTTAAATTGTACAAACATATAAAGCAGGCTGCCCTGTCTAATGAAAACCTGATAAGAAAAATATCTTTAAAAAAAAAAAGGTTGTGTCTCAATTTCCGAGGAAATAATTTATCTTTATATATCCACTGGGATAACAGATGAATGGAGTCAATCAGAGTTTAAATAAACCCCAATTATGCTCTGCCTGATAATTCGATTTTATCGACACTGTATATATTTACTTATAGCTTCAATTATTTAATATTATAAATATGGTGTGTTTTGACAAACTAGGACTTGGTTTGTCATTTTTTAATTTCAGCATAACTTCTGTAGATTAATATAATAAGGATGAAGTATTCCATGCAGAGGGGCTTGGAATTATAGCTTCAGCAAACCTTATTAGTATCGCAGCTTTACTAGAGTCTCAGCATCAGAGGTTGTATATTTATGTAAGTTTAATTGGTGTTTAAGAACAAGCTGGATTCATCCAGCCATAGTCACTTAGTTCAATTCATGTGCAAAACTGGTGTGGGTTTTGGGCCCGATGACCCAATTCTCCACAGCAAAGATTCTTGTTTAGATCAGTTTACTGATGATTTTCAACTCTGATTTTCCAGACGCAGAAACAGGGTTGAAAGACCCACTTGCACGTGTTTCCCTATCGACAGGGTAGTGGGGTGACCAAAAAGCCACCATTAAACTACCGTTGTAAATCTTCCAGAGTCATGCTCTGCACATGTAGGCTTCAGCTAGCAAGTGCCTTAGCATTTCTCAGGGGAAAATGAGATGTGAACTCTCATTCACGCCTCCAGCTTAAAACCTCTGAAACTGCTCTGCTACTCTACAGTGCAGGAGGGCAAGTCAGGTCTACTGTGGCAGCCTGGGGGGCCAGCAAGCCTGGCCTGGTAGAGCTCCTCAATGTGTTTTGCAGGTAGCCCCCAAGTCCCAGCTCATCCTCCCGCTGGGGCACTGCAGGATGCCCAGTTCCAGCCACTCATCTTCAGCAATCTCCGAGTTCAGGCCTTCAATGCATATTAGCTTTGGCTTTATTGGCAGTGTTCTGTTTGCACTGGTCATATAACATAAAACAGTGGCATGGATTTATAAACATCCTCTAAGGAATATTATTAGATTTTGAAATGTCTTAACAGGTTTAAGAGGTGTGTTGCATAGCAGCAGAAACAGAAGGTGCTAACCAGATAAACAAACAATAGCCAACAAAGCCAGTGCTAAACCAAGTGCCAGTAAATATATGAACCAGTTTGTACAAGTAGAAAAATGTTAATGATTCAAGGGGATCCCAAGGGTCAGGCAGCAGAATAAAATGTCTTTTCATTTTATTTGTCAGAACAGTTTATCACTTCAATAAAATAAATATTTCTGTATTTCAAGAGTAGGTCTACAAGAAAAATGACAGGTAGTACTCGTTTGTGAGAGATATTGCATTTTGACCCCACAAAGGTCAAATACTTTCTATGAAGATATACATTCCTAACACTGAATTGCTTTTGAAAATTAGATGATAATTTTTTTCTTTTTTTTTTAAATATAAAAGTTTCTTCTCTTCCATAGGTACTGTCATAAATCAGATACTGAAAAAATCTTAGTTTAGAGGAGACCTTTTGTATTTTGAAAGCTTTGTTGTAGAAATATTGGCATGCTCTATCTTTAAAATGTATTTTTCAGGCGAACAGTAAAACTCCATGCAATTCATTTTATGCTGAATTCATGGTTCTGCTGTTTAAGCAGTCACACTATGTTTACATCAATATTACGGAAGGAACATGAAGGAAGTGAACATTTCATTGTTTAAAAATATGGCATTAAAACTGAAGAAGATACAGAAATAATACATGTAGGGCTTGAGGTAAGTACTAAGTAGTGTTATTTTCCTACCAGCATTAACTTGAATAATGTTTGATTTAAGTCTAATAGCTGTGATTTTTTTTCTGTAGTCAAAACAGCCTGCTCCTATTTTAGTTCAATCTGTTTCATAGAGATGCCTTATTTCTTTTGGAAAAAGAAATTGCAAATTATAGTCACTGAAGGATTTTTAATTACTTAAATCTTCCTTAAAATGGAAAGCCTTCAACAATGATTTCTTCCTTTTTAAAAAAACTACCTGTTATTACTCAACATACTACTAAAACCATAGTGTTTGTTTTGGTTTATATGTTTCATTTCAGAACAGACTGCAGCATTTTTGGAGAGAATTAGCTGAGATATAGGAATATCAGGTTGGTTGACAGATTGGACCAAAAGTTCTGCAGGGAGCAGTGGGAGAAAACACAGGCATACCCATCCTACACAAAAATTAACACATCAACAAGGAGCTTAGAGGAATGAGAGATTTCAAAGACATGACAACACACACTTATATCAAGGGAGTTTTTTAGCCGTGTGCTTCCTTTTCAGCGTCTCTGTGGCTTATTTTTTCTGTTGCTGTTTCTATTAGATTCATCACTTAAAATTCTCTCCAAATGGAATTTCATGAAATCCCAGAAGGCAAGGAGATTGGTAAACCTGCTCTAACTGCTCTAACAATATCATGAAACAGGGTTTGAATTACCAATACACCCGGGAATTCTAATGCAATTATGAGTGTTTACTTACACCATGTGTTTCTCACTGAGCCTCGGCTGTATCAGGATAAACCAAAGGGAGCTAATGTTTTATAGATGGTAAGACTCTGTTTGTTTTCAGTAGGGCTAAGTCTCCCAAAGCACTCAGACACACTAATTAAAGTAAACTGCAGAGGCCCATAATAAAATATATGTGTTTGGAGACTGTGAGATGAACTCCACTGGCTTATTAAAAGTCAAAAGAAAAATATACATTATTTATGACTTCAAAGGGACACATTGTGAGCTCCAGTTTATTTAAAGGATTAACTAAGCATTGGTTATTGGTGACCATCTGAACAGCTTTCCTTTCACAGTTCATTAGTTATGTCATATATGTGGGAAGTCATAATTTGGGTTTAGATCAAATATTATTAATCAACTAAATTATGGAGGGTACACCAACAATATTAAATGTAATCTTTAGGAAAATAACACCTCACAAATTCACTTTTCTCCAGTTGCCCAATTACATTTCAATACATAAACAAAAATCCAACAGATGTGTGGCAAGTTTTATAGAGCTGCCGATCTCTGGACTGGGTTTTTTGTCAATAAATACAATACATTTAAAATACCAAGTGGAACTGGAAGGCCATCAAGGTCTTTGGGATGTACCAGCAGTACAAATTCACCTACTGTGAGTACTCTTGTAATTTACCTAAAATGTTTAGTTCTAAAAAAAATTACCAGGTATGTGAAAATGAGGGGGAACCCAGGGTTTTGAGTGCAAAGGGCACTGGGAGACAATATTTTCTTTCCCATCTTTGTCAGTAGTGCAGCCTGTGTATCTTTTTTCTCATTTTTCTAATAATTCTACTTACCCAACTTTTACTTATGACTTAAAAGCTGTATGGAAAACATTTGGCCAGGCAAAGGCAAGCAGAAGTACCCCCCCACACACCCTCAAGAGTCTGGGAAGTGATATATTTTTATTATGCTCTTCTGTCTCTCCATCTTGCATGATACGTTTAATACAACTCAGATTTTAAGAGAGGAGAAATGAAAAGATTCAGGATGCTGGCAATGGAGTTTAAATCAAAGATTTCAATAAATTTTGTATGGGCAGTTAGGTATGTAGAGTTTGCTGATGTTTTAATTAAACTGTCTCCTAAAAAGTGTCGAACTTTTATTTTTTTATGTCGCTGTTCAAATAACAAACTCAATTAAGTCAAGGTTAGAAAAACACTTATTCTTGTGCTAAGTATTTAATTCACAGGTTTTTTTAGGGCTGTTTGTATTTTCACTGACAGGAGAGCAAATGAATATTGCAGTCCCTTTTGTTTTAAGTATTATAGGCTGAGGTAGGTTTTTTTTTAATATTGTATTGTCATCTTTGGATCAACTAAACAAATATGCCAGCACTGGTACTGCCTCAAGCTTGTAGCTTTGCTTTTCTAATATAAACACTGAGGGGAAGAAGAATGGAGGCAACATGCTCTACAGCCCAAATCAGCATCATTCTGCTGTTCTACCACTGAACACTGTGAAATCCTAAAATTGATGGAGACTTAGCTATCATTCATATTTTTCACTCAGTGGATCAGCAAGCAGTCTGTGTTTCTGCAAATAACATCTCCTGTAAAATAAAATATTTGGCAGTGGATGTCTGTTTATTGTTGCTTTCAGTTCAGTCTTTTTGCCCAAGGTACCAACAGGCAGTGGAAGCCACTTAATTTAGAAGTAAGTTCCAAAATAGCAAATCTTTGCCAAAGTGAGTACAAAACCTATATCCTGCTGTATATCTTGCTGAACAACAAAATTCACAAATATTGTTATAATATAATATGTATAATATATAAAATTATATTTATAAAGAGAAAAAAACTCTCCCACAGGTCACATAACCCCGTCATGTACCTAACCCATTTTACAATCGCAGAGGAGAGGAAGAACACCTTATAGTGCTGGTTCTCACCTTTTCTGTTTCTGTGATGGGTTTCCCCATACCACCTTTCCCAATTACCTGACATAACTGAGGTTTCCCCAGTCATTTACCAGCCTGGGAAGTAAAGGTGATCATGATTCCGGATCCCAGATTAGGCATTCATGGGTGAGTAACCATTTCAGAAGACGCAACTCACATGCCTTGAGTGGAGGTGTGCCTGACACTTCACTTCTCCTTCACAGATGATCCTTCCCAGACTTGTAGGGAGATCTGGATTTCTTGCCAAATATCTTCTCTTTCTGCATAGTACATAAACAAATGATCTCTCAGTTCTCTCCAGGGTTATATTTTTATGAAATCTTTAGATTTATATGTCCTGTAAAAGCAAGGCTTTGTTTTAGAAACTGACCTACATTTAGAAAAAAAGGAGGAGAAAATCCTTTGAAAGGTTTGAAGCTGAAATACAATTTATTTTTTTTTTAAGTTTTTTGCAGTTGAGTCTTGCTCTGTTTTATTCAACTGTTTGGGGAAAAATTATGGTTTAACATAAGATGGTAATTTATCTCAGCCAGTAAACCTAAAGCTTCATCTTTCACATAATTCTATCATTCATATTTTCTTCAGCATGAAACAGAATTTTGAAGGTTGGACAAAGACACCTTTCAAAATATTATGCCAGTTGTTCATCTTCTGCTAAGGATTAGTATACAATCAGAATTATTGTGTTTTCTCCCCCTTTATAGCACTCTAAGCAATGGTGCAAATGACAGGAAAAGCAGTACTAGTAAATTCATAAAGTAAATAATTTACACACAAACAACATCTCAAAGGAAACTTGACTTTGTGGACCTCACTGTGAAAAAGAATTCATTCAAGCTAGCTTCTAAACCTCAGGACTTCAGAGTAACCCTGTATATATTTTCAATTAAAGCAATTGACTTGCTAGGATAACTAGAATAAAGGAGAATTGATTCTGACATGCAATATTTTACCACCTAATAGTGTATAATTTACAAAGAGAAATTGTAGAATTATGAACAATTAATCTTGAAATGGTCGTTGAACTTAGAACAACAGTACATTTCAGAAGGTGGCCTTCAATAGATTAGTGAGTGCTCCTGCCCTTTTCTATCTCTGTAGCCTAATTTGTCTGAGGACGGGTTGTCTTTGAAGTCAGGTTTAATTTACTGCCTCTGAGTCCCTTAATAGATGTCTCCACAGTAGATATGCTTACATGGAAAATCTTACATGGAACAGGTTCACACCTCACAGATAGAAAGAATGCATTATATATACCCCTATCATAAAATTGATAACTGTAGTGTTATGAGGTTTGTTTTCTGACATCCTTAATAGTATGCACAGAAAAAAGATCAAGGTCAATAGCTAATACAAGTTTCTTAAACTGCTAATTGATCATTAAATTTCAATAAAACTAATCCAATTAGACAGGTGTCCTCATACATTTGACTTTATGCTTGCCGTTTTGCACCAAGTAGTATAAGCATAGCAATTCCAGTGGTAGAAAATTGTACCTTTTTGTTTGGGATTTTTTTTTCCAGTGTTGCATTGCATATTTTCCTGCTAGTTTTTACTTTATTTTTGTTATGGGCTATGGTAGATATGTAAAAGAAGTTTATTAGGAGAAGGCTATTGAAGATAAAACTATATTGACTTATGAATTTAGTTACTGGTTTAAGAACATTATGTGGCTTTCCTTGGAATATATAATATAAAAATACTCTTAGAATTGCTGAGTGGTTAAACGAATGCAGTGTTAAATTTTTATATTTAAGCAACTGTAGAATGCACAAACACAGAGAGGAAAAAATGGTGCTCTTGGATTCAGCACCTAAGTGGCTGTGAATAGATGCTGTTCAGTGAGTATGATAAGGATTCAATTACATAAAATCCTTTTTCATCCGTTGGAGACAAAGGAATAAACTAGTTCTAACTAGCATATTTTTCACCTCTTACACCCTCAAATAAGAAATTAAGCTTCTGCTTATAATTGAGGTGAGTATTATAATTGAGCTTATAATAAGTGATAATAAGTAATGACCATTGCTGCTCATTTATGCTATATATATGCTGGTGGAACAACATCTGAGCTAATGTCAGGAAATTTGCCCTGATCACAGAAGCTGGAAAAAGAAAAGTGGTCTTAAGGTACAACACTAAAATGAAGATTAAGAATGCTTTCCAAGCTATTATTCATTAGATTATTTTATCTGGAAGCTCAATTATAGAACCCAGCAGGAGGCTGATTGTAAAGCAGAAAACCTGACTCCACAAAAACACATGGGCAAGCAGACAGCAGAAAGGAGTAAAGCTTATTTGCTTTCCAAATCCAGGAGTAACTGGGAGTATGTAACTATACTCTCACAACAGAGCAAGCCCTCTGCTGAATCAGTAGCTGAAGCCACTTATGCAAACAGAATCTGGCAGAACAGCCCAGCCATGAGAAGTGAAGATTAGCAGAGGTGAGCAACTTTGCCCCTTTCTTCTCTGAGAGCTGGCTTGACATGAGAGTACAATTTAGGGAAAGTAAGATTTGGGCAAGATGTGTCATAGTGGAGCCTGGAAGACTGACTGTTGTATACCTTCTGGGTCGCTATTTCCTGTTTGCACAAATATGTTTATAATGGAGCTCTCACATGTTTATTTGGAGAATGTTTCTTTACCCTTTTCTTTTGTGCAACACCTTTCTGAAAGAGCTTTTGAGTGCTTGGAAATCAGAAAAGAAACAAATTGACTTACAAGTTACTAGTTTATTTTTGAGGACCAGGATTAAAAGAATTTCTTTACTTTAGAGCCCAAGTAGCAGAGGTAAGCAATGGCATCTTGACATTAAGTCTAGCTTACTTCAAATGTGTGCTTGTAGATCCCATTCAAGTGAGAAATTTTGCTTGGCTAAAACTGCAGTGATACTCCTGCCCAAAAAGATATCAAAATTTTCAGCTAATCAGGATCTATGCAGGCAAACCTTATCCCTCTAAAGAATGCTCAGTAAAAACACAAGTAGAAATGTGTTTATTTTTCTTAGACTAAGTCAAAATATGAGTAGGAATCTGTGTCACCTTTGAAAATTAGGCTGCAAATACAGGAGTGCCTTCTGGCAATTAATAGTAATATTTCTTACAGAAATAATCAAAGTATTGAATACTTTTTATTCCTAAATATCCAAATTAAGGCTTTTTGCAGGTTCTGGAAAAACTGATATTTTAAAATAATAAGCACTTCAGGTCTCTAAAATAATAAGCATTAAAGGCCTTTAAAATAATAAGCACAGGCTTTAGAATACAAAAGATTTCAGTCTAGGCAAAAGATGCTGCTGTATCTGAAAAGCATCATCTTGTGTACCTCATGTAGTTTCTACCAAAGTTACACGAAGGAATAGTGTTGAGACATTCCTAGTATGTGGTACCGGACACTTCTGGGACAACCTAGCATTGCTTAGGGCATGAAAAACACTCTTCCAGTCTGTGTGTCCTGTGCCTGCACTTTGCACACCTTGTGCATTGTGAGGTCCCACTGGATTCCCCATTGTGCATCCTGCTCAGGAACAAGTCTGTTTATCCAGCCAAAGGCTGTCATTGCAGAAGCTTTATTTTTATTTCTATATGAGAAAACTCTATCTTTTACCTAGATAATTTGTGATACTAAATAGTTGTTGAACTCTGTAATTATCTTCATCTTGCAGATTCATTACATAATTTTCTAGTTATTTTCTCAGATTTTCCCACTAATAAGACTGTAAATGGATTTACTTATCTGCAGTGGGTTGATACTTCTACAAAATGCCTGGAAGAGGGATTGCTAACTTCGTTGAATTTGTTTTCTTTATCGTTAATGAAAAACTCACTCTTTCTTTTGCAGAGTTTTTTGCTCATTGTTTTTCTGATGATTATTACTTATAGGAGGTGTGTTGCCAGCTAAGATCTAAATATTTTGCCATACTGCTTAAGCTTTGCTATTTCTAGGATGTATCCATGTACGTCTTCTCTAACGATAAGGTCAATGGCAATGCCAAACAGGAGGAGTGAGAGATTGCATCCTGATTAATTCCTAATTTTGCATTCTGGGATCGTTGTGTTCCAATAGAACGGGGTGAATAATTCATTGCGAACAATTGACCACTGTTTGCCTGTTTTTCTAAATGGCCCATGAGCCCATCGTGTTTCAACAAAACCATTTCTTTGATTGCATTCTCTCTGCACCACTTCTTCATGCTTTCTGTTCTCTAAATCAGAGATTCCCAGCATCAGTGTTGCCATCCCCCTTCAGAAATAGTTTTAAATACTCTCTTTCCTTTCCAGATGCACGTGCCATGTACACCTCCCCCTTCTGATTCTGAAGAATTCAGAACTGTGTTCTGATTCACAGACAACAGTAGCTAATTGAAAACGACTCTTGAAAAAGTGGGAATAAAAGGGCTATCGCGGTGTGTCAAATGCATTGCCAGGTCTAACAAGGCCATGTGTCCATGTTGCCTTTGAGGTCCCTAGAAGAGCTTAAAAAGATCCAGGAATACCAGCCTGTCACAGTTATGTTCATTACCTTTCCTTTCTGTCACATGATTCTGTCACTTAATTTTGAGTCATATATATTTTTCCCTCTGTACCATCCCAAAGAACACAGGATACAATGATGTACCTTGATATAGAGATCAAAAGGACACTTCGCCGCAGATATATTGGTATCTGTTCTTCCTTAGAGTTGGCTGCAGACATGTATTATCTTTTGAAAAAGCTTATGTTATTAAAAGATAATCTAAATGTTCATTTAGTGTGTTTGAAACTTGGCACACATATTCTTCATTGGTTAAATGATCAAAAATATTAGAACTCTCTGTAAAAAAAGAGTTTTGGGGTAGCCCTGTCACTACAAGGAGTATATTTTTTCTAGATCAATTATAGAAATTAATTGTAGACTATATAAGCTGCAATAGAAATTTTAATCCTTTAACTAATATTCATTCCTGTCAATGCGAAACCATTCCACAACTGCTTATAGTGAATAAATGTCTGTGGCTCTTTATCCTGTCTCTATTACTACCAAAACCAGAAAATATTATATAAATATAAATATAAATATAAATATAAATATAAATATAAATATAAATATAAATATAAATATAAATATAAATATAAATATATATGTAAATATAATATCTATAAAACTGAGAATTGCCATTTCCTCCACTAGAAAGAACTTTTTCCACTCAGTCCTAAGCACATCCGTCTCCCCCAGCCAAAAGAAAATTCAGTGTTTTGTTACTCTTTCTTGGTCTAGGAGACCTAAATTTCATTCAGTCTTGATGTTGTTAGAGCTGTTTCTAGTGTTTGGATGTGTAACAACTGAAACACACAACCTGTTTTCTTTGAATGTTTATCTCTATAAATCCATACCTTGCCAGTCAGCCCAGCTACTCAGTGATTTAGAGTAAGCAGCCTTTCCTTCTGTCACTATGGAGTATAATCCCTAGTATGTAGTAAAACTAAACCCATAGGTATTTCTCTACATCCATGAAATATTTTGAGTGAGGCTACATCATTTGAGGTCACTGGGGAAAAAAAAGACCTAACAAAGAGCTGTTTGTGACAAGAGGAGTTCACGGGCATCTTGGTGAGTTTACCACTACTTTGCCAACAAATCTGCAGAGATGATAGTTTAGGATCTTCAGTATGTGAAGAAGGAGAGAATGTTAAATTTTAGCTTTTTCCAGCAGTTCTTTCTGGCAGCCGTTTATTGCATTTGTGTGGCATTAGAAGACTGTGCATTAACACATTTTGTCATGCTTGTGTACCTTCCATGTGACTGAACATTAGTCAGATTTGCTTCTTTGCAAACTTTTGCTTTGAACTTGTAGATCAGGCAAGAAAACATGTCTGAAAACAGAACCTAAAATCAAAGGACTTCAGTGTAAATTTCTCCTATCTTGTTCAAAACTGGGGACGTTTACAAACAGTGCCTCACTCCACCTGAACTCCAGCTCCAGTTTTGCATCAACTGTGAATTCAAGCAAAACCCTATCCCAGAGCAACCCCCTGCATCACACAGGCATTCAAGCCATGTAATTTGAGGCCTCTCTAAATAAATCTTCCAGTGAAGCCATTTTGCTTTCTTTTCAGAATTTGTAGTAAGTGCTTCACACTCTTCTAGTACAACCTCTAACTAAGAATGAAGTATGCTGGATTTTTATTTGTGGAGGTACAGTAAATGTATTCCTCTGATAACAGCAACTGTTTTGTTCAGAATGACAGATGCCCAAAGTGCTAAAAATCATGGAGCATCCCTGTGGCTTTCTTGTGGTGTGTAGTCCTTGAAATATGTCATAAAGAGGAGTAACTCCTACTACCTCCTTAAATATGGAGAAGCAGAAGATGGCTGTGTGATTTGGTCAGCTTGTTGGGAGAGCTGGAGACGAGGAGTGCCTTGACAAACTTGGCATTCTGTGCCAGTACCTGTGACCGTGCTGCCTAAGTTCACGTGCAGCAAGTTGGTGCACATTTCCTGATACACAGATAGTCAGAAGCAGCATGCAGGTATAAACAGTGAAACAACTGTGATTTCTGTTCAGGGACAAGCTTCCTTTTCCTCTTAAAATTTTCCACAAAATAGTCTGATATTTAAAACGTCATCCAGTATGTCTGGAAATGTGCAAAATGAACAAATGGGCTTATTTTCTCTTCTCCCACTGCTAAATACATGGTTTCCCCAACCATATATTAGGCTATTTCTGAGGTAATACGTATAATTCAGTGACAAATCCACTTCAGCCTTCATAATGCCCTTCGTTTTTACTTCAAAACATTCGCTGACTCTCATGGATTTGTACTATTTAACACCCAGATAAAGGTAAGCTGCCTTTTTTAATAACGATGGATTACATTTTCTCGTTACATGCTCTGATTCAATTGGATTTTTCACTGTGAGCACATCTATTCCAGAGAAAACAGTAATGCCAGTGTGAGAATAGTTATTAGAAAGGTAGACAATCTAAAACAAAAATTAACATCAACAGAAATTAAGTTGCTGCTTTAAAGGCCTGCTTTTTGCTTCCTTTTGCAGAAGTATCTCTACATTCTTCTTTTCCTTACATGTATATTATTAGAAGCAATAGAGGCAGACTATTTGGTGAGACCTTTTCTACTAGACTGGGGCACTGCCAAAACTCTCTCACAGAGGTGACTACCAGTGCAGAGGACAGCTTCCACGCCCTTCAGAATAGAGCTGTTCCTTGCTTGTACCCCAAGGGGGATGAAGTCGTGATAATACCCCAAACTTCTCTCTGAAGATGGCAAGCCAAGTCTCTCTGAGGGGATATTGCAGTGGTTGTATTTCTATAAAAAAAAACTGCAAACGTTTTGGTAACTTTCTGGCCCACACAGAGGTTCAGTGCTTAAAGTGAAATTTGCCGAGGGGTCTGGTGTCCACCAAGCTGCATCTAGCTTTGAACAGTCTGCAGTGCCGGGGATGAATACATCAAAGCATATCATATGCACTAATAATGTTGGAGTACATCTCTCTCCACTTAGGAAAGCTTTTGACCATATAGCTAAGTCCTGCTGAAGGAAACAGCAGCTAAATGTGCACCAAGCTGGGGAGCTGCTGAAAAGCTTTGGCTGAACGGGGGCCTTAGACAGTCATTGCTTCTTCATATGGGCAAAAAAGGTCAACCCATTAAAATGTGTACTTTAAATGGCTTCTCCACTGAAATTCATCCAAGAAGATTTACACACTCTAATATATTTTGAGATGTTCCTCTGGGCAGAATACCGTGCAGCCTGCACACCTGTCCTGCTGGACAGATGATCTCCAGGGGAGAAGAGCTCGTAAAGATCTGGTTATTTGTTTAGCCACCCTGTCTCAGACATATGGAATTATATAACCTTGTTTTTGTAGGATTACTTTGCTAAAATAATATGAATATCACGTTTTTTTCCTCTAAAACATATTACAATATAATGTTGCCCTGAGAGAGAAAAGGGAAAGATGTGCAGCTCCTCCTGTTTCATTTCCTGCTTTCACGGATTGTTGTGTTACTAAAATATTTTTATTACAGAAGAACTTGAAGCAATATACATTGTTTGTCAGAGGATTATTTATAGTCCCTTTAAGCTGAATTTCTGTAATGAAATCCATTTACAGACATTCCACAGTGCCCTATGGTTACTTGCTTATGCAAATGAAATGTGACCCTTGAAATAAGCCTCTTGCCCTTGCTGTCACCCTCCTTGGCTTCAAAGGTCTACAGACAATCGCTTCTTAAGTGAGTGGGGTTTTTTTATTTGGTTTTGAGTGGGGAAAGAAGAAAATGAAAAAAGAAAAACGTTTGCATTGCTTGGTTTTCTTGCAGAGATTCACAGTGACTGACTGTTTTGAGAGATAATGCTCGTTTATTTTAGATGTTATTAGGAATCCTTCACTTATAACCATTCTTCTTAGATTATACCCTTTTAAAAGTGAGATTCTTCTATAACAATTTTGGAAATATTCAAGTGATTTAAGTATCTGGATTTAGGTTTTCTTCCTCAGTTGAATTTTGGATTCCAAATTCAGATATCTGGTTTCAAATGTCATTCTTCTGGGCTCACAGATGTGCAATTTCAGCCTGACATACCTGCAGAGCCAATTCTACAGTGGCCTGTGAAAAAAAAAAAGCTGTGTGAAATTCTGCCCTGCAAAAATGATCTTATTTTATGGCTATGCTTGCAGTAATCTACACTGATAGAAATGACTGAGTGAGCAACTATATGAGCTACAGAAAAGATATGAATATCCAGCTATTTCAGAGATGTAGAGAGGACAACTTTTAACAAAAATTAGGTATTCTACATCTTTAATTATTATCATCTTCTCTCAGAAAATTCAAGAGAACAGACCATACCACAATAGTAAGGGTTACATTTACAGCTGATTGCAGGTCCCAAGTCACCACATTACTTGTATTGCATATGTTTCTGTAATCACTGGCATCATGTTAAAATTTAGCATGCAAAATCATGGCATTGACAGTAAGAGTTTTATGACACTTTTTTAAAAATATTCCTAATAGTTCACAACCTCTTAAAGTAAGCAAAACAGTCATAAAAATAACAAAACCTTCTGACTGCAGAGAGTTCTGTATGGATAGAAAGATTAAGGGAAATGTACCTTGCGATGGTTAGTTACATTCTTTTCAAAGAGGAAAATTTCAACAAAAGCCAGTGGCAACCACTTCTTTCTCATTTTGATGTATGACATCTGTAAATAAAAGAAACTGACTTCAAATGAACCAGGCTGTCTACAACAATGGTATCTCAGCTATAGTACTTGTCAGGAGCATAGTAGACTTCCTTATCACCTATCTAGTTTCTTTTTAAGTTTCACTGTAAGTGGAAGTTGACTACCTGGAGTTATAGTCCACTTAGGGCAATTGTGGATATCTCATTTACTTCAGCATTATCAGAATAGCAGTGCATGAGAGTATAGACAGCTTTTGCTGGATCTTATTATTTATAGGTGATTCCAGCTGGTTTTTATTACAAAATATTTGTATCTTAAGGCCACATTGAAGAGAAGTAGACAGCCATGACCCCACATAATCCTGAGGCCTTTTGCAGTAAGTGGTGCTCCAAAAAAATGTGAGGCAACAGCTGAGATTATGTGAATAGAGGACTGCAGCCCTGCATACATTTTATAGCCTGTGCAAGAACGTGGGAGAGAGTAACTCCCACAACTCCATGGACTCGGTGCTTTTTACCTCTTCCTGGGCTTCCTGCAGTCAGCACAATAGTTCAGTGCCATTGTCCATGGACCAGAATGGAGCTCCAGATTCCAATATTTCACAATTCTTCTGTGTTCTGCAAGGGTCATCAAAACGGGGCTCCCGACCCACTCTAGTGTTTGTTACCCCAGTCTAGAATTGTGTCTGGACAGAGTGTCTAAAGTCCCATCACTGTGACAAGCCAAAGGAACACTGACAGAAAAAGCAGCTAGAAAACTAGAGTAGGAAAAGAGGCACTTGGTTTTGTTGGTCCATTGAAAATAGGAAATTACCTCAGAGAAGGAAGAAATTAGGTGAGAGAATAAAAGTGGTTTAGAATGAACTTTTGCTTCTTTTGTTTTAAGAATTAAAAATTAATTACATGGTATTATTATTATAATTATTGTAGGGAAATTCTTCCTTGAAAAATTACCTTCATTTTTGCATCTTCCACAGGATTCTCTTGAGTAAATGTGATGGGAAAGTCATTTTACAAGCAGGTTTTTCTACTTTTTAATTGACTTTCTAGAAATACAACAGAGAAAATTGAGGTCTAATTTGTAAAAATAGTGAGTGTGCATGAGTGCATCTCATGAATTCCAAGCTAGACCTGACTATAAAAAAGAGAAAACAATTCTGGTACACTGCAAAATGAAGAGCCAGTGTCTCAAAGTCTGGATAAGCACATGAATGAATACTGTCACCTCACATTCACCTCCCTTTCTTTGCAATGACGGGTCAATATTTGTGATACAGCTGGATACAGTATGGGTAGGACTATGAGGAAATAAATCATTCGGAATACATATCAGATCAAGAATAACATTCACAATAACAACGCCTAGAGCTACTCACTCAACAGTGACACTAAGACTAATATGGCTTTGCTGTAAAGTGGATATCATCTGTCCTACAGCCTCTGGAACACACAGGCTAAGTAAATAACACATACCATATTGTATAGCTACAGGAGAGCTGAAGTAAAGTTATACAGATTTTCAACAGCTATGGAAACTTTTCTGTCAAGACAGGGCCTCAACTTCCTTGGCATATAAGATTTGTGTAAATACTTCCTGGTGAGTAGGCTGGCACAGTAGGCTTTTAAGGTCCTGCAGAGTGAGAATGCATGAAGACACAGATCCTGATGAGCTCAATTATCTTCTCCCTGTGACTTCTGCATAGGTTAGAGTTGTGGGTATCTATGTCAATAAAAACATCTCCTGCTGTTTATGGACAGATCTCATGAGCATTACCTGTGATTTTAGTGTGATTTCAGTGTCAGGCATTGTCTTCTTCCATTAAAATTAAATACCTCATTCATTAAGAAATGCACAGTTGCTTGTTGAAATATGTCTCTTCACCTGACTGTGTTTTGTCTAGGATTACTTGCTTGGAATGAAGTGTGTCAATATGATCCCCCAGAGTACAAGTGCTTACTTCCTTTTTAGGAACAGTACAGATGATATGAGTGTTCATTCTCCTGGATGCTCATCAGTCAGGTGAAGTGGAGAGCTGAGATGCAGGCTCTTAATTCACATAAATATCCTGGAGTTCCCACTTGAGTTAGCTAGCTGGCTAGATGCAATAAAAATTAAGAGTACAAATGCTGCACATACTTCAGCTGGCAGCCACCTGCTTTACTCCAGAAAACAGGATAATCCTTTTGTCTGATGAAAGTCCTTCACCACTTTCCCACAGTTCCTTTTGTGCTCCACAGAAGCCAACAAGTTCTCCTGCAATCTTCTGGAGATAAAAAAATAAATAGAGAGCTATAGAGAGGAAAAAAGCTGCAGTCTACCCCACAAAAGCTATAGCTCCCGACCAGGCTTGTTCTGAATCCCAGTGGAAGGGAGGACATACACACAGCTTTATGCTACATGGGAACCTGCTGCCCAATATCTAGAGCTAATCACCAAAGCTAACCTTGCAGGAAAGACTAAACTAGGATTTTTTTCCATCCATCTTCTTCAGGGGTTACTATTTCTAATCAAAGAATGCCTATAAAGTAGAAAAAAATGGATTAAACCAGCCTTTTACCCTCACCAAATTCTATAAAACCTGTCACTGAATGACATGCCACACAGATATGAAATTCCTTTTTTAATATGTAGGCTGGGAGGAAGAGAAAGAAAGAAAAAATAGAGTTCACAGTGACAGATCTATAAGAGACTCTCAGAATTACTTTTTCTTCATATTTTCAGCACTCATCTCTTTTAAACATTAACCAGAGGTACAGAGTGTAAAACCAGCTGTGCTTATTTCTGTGCTGCAAAGTTTGGTCAGATTTGAACTCTTTGTACTGAAACGTACTCATCTTTCAAACATATGTTATTCTTTTTTTTTTTTTCAAAGTCTATGGTCTCACCCTAGCAAAACACCACTTGTGTGGATCAGTGGGGTTTGTCGCCTGGGTAAGGACTACTGGGTCTTTGTTACAGAGAAGCCCCGCTGAGCTATTTATGCAAGCAAAGACTATTTGCAAGTAATTTTCAGGATGCAGCTGCACTGTGAAAAGAACTGTATAGTCTATAAAAATAGTGGGTATGCCTTGTAATCTTAAAGTCCTGGTATGTTTGCATGGAAACTCCACTAATGTCCTTACGTTGTTTCTTATGACCTCACAGAGGAGCAATGTACTTTCAGGAAGTCTATTCCCAGAGCTTGCCAGGGTCTGACATTTTAATCATGGAAAGCAATTCATCTTATTTTCAATACTAACTTAAGGATGACTTAATCAAATGGCAAAAATGTACTTAATGGTGCTTAATTACATGACTAAAACAAATGAAAAAAGATATACTTGATAAAATGTAACTGAACTGTGAAAGTCATTGTAACATAAGAATTATTCCATTATCTTTGAATTAATTTGGACATTTAAGATTGACCTCTTGGAGAAAGGTTTTTCAGTGAAATACAGGTTGGATGCTTAGTAACTCACCTTTTCAAACGTTTTATTTCCATTCTGAGTTCTATTTTACCTTAGAGAATATTATATGAAATAACATTTTCATGAAACTATGAAGTTGTATTTCTGTTTTATAGTTCCAAGACAAACCAACTGACTTTTAAAGATCTTGCTCCCCTATTTGGCTGAAGTTTTGGGGTTATATTGTTTAAAAATTCTATATTTCCAGCGCCTTTATGTGATCCTGTCCATATTTTCCTGTGCGGAAATTATGACTAAGACATTAAACAACAATACATGCATAACCTATAGATCTTTATTCCAACATATTCCAAAAGTACCTTTCATTAATTAAAAAAACCACTTGGCTTCCACATATAGTCTTACTAAAAGCTAATAAAATTTTATATGCAAAGGGGTTCACATAGCAATTTGTGCACTGTGCTGACTACACTGGTGTGGTATCAGAACACTGAACTCACCCAGAGTAAAGCTGAGAACAAGTAAAAAACAAATTTAAAAATTTTGGCTATTTACTTGTTTACTTATAGGATTAAAGAAAAAAAGTAAGGCAATTTTACATATTCCCCAGGAAAGAAGGTATCACTTACTCTGTTGGCTTTCAGCACAGAGAGGTGTGTTTGCTACATGGGCAGTCAAAGGTATTACCAGATCTGGGGCAGGGCTATTCCTGGCTGCAGAATATCAGGAGTGCCTTGTTTATAGGAGAACTACATCAGTTTATGTTGTGTCAGCATCTGATGTGCATGCAGATCTCACAGACTTCATTTCAGCAGCTACACCTCCCAAGGAGTTCTATTCTTGGTCTGAGAAATTAGTATATGATATTAGAGAGAGAGAGAACAAAGGAGAGATAAAATAAAATAATACCAGAATGAAATGGGCTATGTATAAAGCTCTGAGAAGCTAAACGCATCTCCACATTGAAGATAGAGGGTTCTTCAAGTGCTGAGCTACTTCTGTAATGCCCAAACCCATCTTGCTCAACTTTACATGTCTGCCGGATGAGAAGCTGCACGGAACAGGCAGTGCTGAAGATCCTTCCTCTTTATTGATCTAGGTGAGAACATATATTGATTTCCTCCTTGACAACCCTACTGCATTGCTTCAGTTTCACTTGGAGCTCCCTGCCCAGTGGCGGTATCGTGGTCCCACCTTAGCATCTGCTTTATGAGCAGCATTGGCATGTGAACAGCCTTTCACCATATTCTCACAGTCATCAGATAACCACAGCCCTGCCCTGGATTTACGCTCTACCCTCTAATGGAGAAAATCTCATCCTCCTCCTGCTCTGTAGCACCTAGCTGATCAAATCCCTGGCCCTTTCTAGCATTAAAAATCTGCATCTCAGATGCATACAAAATGCATCAAAATTTGATGCATTGTAAAAGCTGCATCTCTAGCACAGGTCATCTTAAAAGAAAATAGTATTAATAACCAAACACATAGTAAAAAAGAGGGGTTCCAAAATTCAGGTAGCTTTATAATGGATTAAATATGTTAGGAGGAAATTCTCAACTGTGAGGGTGGTGAAGCACTGGAGCGGGTTGCCCAGAGAAGTTGTGATTGCCCCATCCCTGGGAATGCTCAAGGCCAGGCTGGATGGGGCTTGGAGCAACCTGCCCATGACAGGGAGTTTGGAATGAGATGATCTTTAAGGTCCCTTTCAATTCAAACCATTCTGTGACTCTATTATTCTAAGAATCTGTGCTTTAGATATCTTTATATGTGTTTGTGTTTTCCAATAACTATTACCAGTAGCAACCAAAGATTTACAGAGGGTTCCTTGGATAAGACTATAAGTGTATATATACACTTATTTAAATATCATTTTCAAATTACTGGATAGATATATGTGACAATATTTTTGTTAAGCACTAATTTTGTAGAGATTCCTTGAAAAAGCACTGACAGTCCCTTTCCAGTCACTTGTCATCAGCTTGACATTTGACTATGACTTTTATCACAATACAGTGTATATAAGAAGGTAGCCAACACTGTGTAGCTAGTAATCAAAAAGAAGAGCTTGTGCATCATAGTTGTCCCAGCTAAGATTCAATCATTCTTTTTGCGTTTTGGCCAATGTGATGCTTCTACAGCTTCCAGCTTCAGAGATGTTTCTCAGAGAGCTGCAGCTCTAATGCTTCTAAATAGAAAATTGACTGAAACAAAACGGGGAAGATTGTTGTCAAGACAGATATTGGGATTGTTCAGAACAGCAAAAGGAGTAATTGTATGAAATTATTATAATTACTATCATTCCTTATTAAAAATAAGGAGACTATAGTTAAGTGCATATTTCATAGTACATCACAAAGAAATAGCACTGTATGTAGCTCTGTCAAATTGTACCAAAACAGGGCAAATATGTGTGTACTTCAGCAACTTTCAAGGGTTTAAATATCATGACACATTATATATACATTTATACCAAGGGCCAGAGGGATAGTAGTCCCATTTCTTAATCGCTACGGCATTTTATGGAACTTCTGCCTCTTTATGGTTCTGTGACTTCCCTCATTCAGGAAGGCTAGAATAAAAAAAGGTCAAAATAGATGTCAGCCCAAGCAATTATGAAAGAGAGAACTTGGACATGACCCTGAGATTAGAAATGGTGACCTGTCACAGTAACAGGGGAAAACCTGCCATGCTGCCTTTATGTCAAATACAAACTACCATGGCAGTCTTAAAATGTGCTCTCATTTATTTGCATTTTAATCTCTTTCACCTCTAATATTGGGCTTTCCTTCTCATCTTCTCTCTTCTGCCGTACACAGATGGCTCAGATGGCAGAAGATAGGCAGAGAGTTTAGAATATCCACATCTCTTGCAAAGAAAGGTCTTGGGAAAATGGATCAAAAACTTATTTGCCTGGACATGAGGACCAGAAATAACACAGTAAGCAAATTGTGGCCTGAGTCTGAACATTGCAAGAAATATTCTAGGGTTGCATGAAGGTCATTGATATCTTGATCTCAGGTAAAAAATATCCTCAAAAACTATGTAAATAGGAATGGAAGAATCTGAACAGAACCGGATTTGGAAGTGAAATTTTCCTCTTTTTTTTTCGTATTTAAGGTTTAATCATAGTAATATAGCAATATCTTGCTTTTTTTTTTTATTTACAAAGGAGATATTTTAAGTTTGTTTTGGTTTTTAAACATGATTTGAATTAACTATGTCATCTTTGGACTCAATTCTTTACATAGAGAAGCATTTTCTCTGCAGTACGTCTTTTATTTCACAGTTGACCATCTGTGGAAAGAATATTGTGATAAAGTTCATTTTCACTGGTAAAGCATGAGGCCACACTAACAGAACACAGGGGTGCAGTGTTTAACTGGGCCACGAATCAGAGATCTAGCAGCAGCATGGCAAATTCTCATTAGAGAATGGGTTTTCTGCTTGCCACTCTTTAGCCAAAGAGAGGGCCATATCCTTAGAGGTCATCAGCCTGGCCATCAAAATTCTGATATGCAAAGTACTAATGCTTTCTTAGTACAGAGTTGTCCTTTTTCACCAGGGCAAAAGATTTGATTTCTTCACATTCAGCAAATTAAAATGTTTAGTTACAGGGTTAATGGTGGTTGCACCTCAAAAGTTTCTTCTTTGCCTCCAGGCTATTCCTATGTCAATCTTTTTTTTCCTATCTCAACAGCAGAAAAGTCCCATTTGACATCTGTACAGGCTTTCTGTAAACAAACAATATTCACTATTCAGAAGGGCAGACATTTCTTTATAACATTTTTACATTCTGGAAATTAATACAGTAATGTTCATATTGTTTTGCTAAGTCTGATTTCCTAACGATTACATTATCACCAAAGCTATGAACAAGTAAGATTAGATCTGCCCCCTCCTGCCTTACTGGGACAAGTTTGTGGTTATTCCAAAAGGTGTGGCTTGGTTATAGAAGTCCTGTTTGTTGAAAAGCAAATGTCTGGAGGTCAGACATCCTAGGAGTGGTAGTCTTGATAAATTTAAACACTGCCCTCCCTAGTCTGAACCAGAGATGTATGTGACTGCCTGTGAATGGTGTAACCTTTTTGCCCTACTCCAGAATAGCTGCTATGCCAGGAATAGGAAGTAGAGGAAAAGCTGTAACAAAAATCAAACTTGAAAATATGAGCTCGGTCTAATGAAGTGTTAGAGAAAAACCGTAAGAGAAAAGTCATACAGGTTACATAAATTTATAGTTGGTGTTCTGCCATTTTCCTGTGCTCTCTGACTTTTACTAGGGTAAGGCTTAGAATTACTGTTGAAGGTGAAGGGCCTTTTTGCTGGGTAACACTGTTGGCAGGGAGTCAGTTGTCTTTTTCTCTCTATTTATCTACTGCTTGCAAGACTTCATGTATGAAAACACACTGCCATGACTCAGCCCAGCTAGCTCAGTCGGTAGAGCATGAGACTTAATCTCAGGGCTGTGGGTTCGAGCCGCACATTGGGCGCCACTAATTATTGTCCTGGTTTGAGACAAATTTGGAGGAATGTCCGAATTTGAACGTCCTCTGACAGAAGGCAGGTTACAGCCACCTCTCCCCCACCAGGTTCGGGAAGAAATTCCTCAGAGGAAAGTGAAGGGGAAAAAAAATGTTTATTTAACAAACACACAGGAAGATGGCCACAGAGATGGCACTTAAAAGCTCTTGTAGGGTTCCGCTCCTTTGAATTCTATTCCTTATTGTTACTACTGGGAACAAGATTGAAAAAGAAATACATATGCATGCAATTTAGGATTCTCTGATATGGAATAATTGCAAAGTGGGTAAAAGAACAGTGTGTTGGCAGTTGGTGGTTTGAAATTGGCAAAATTGATCTTGCAGTTTCATGGGTGCATCTGTATAAAATAAAGGAGGTAAAACTTCTTCTTTTACTCTTAGAAGTTTTGATTGCTTATAAGAAATCAGAGGAGTGCAATTTTTTTCTTGGAAGCTAAATCTTATTTTGATCACTCATCTTAACAGTCTTTTTAAAAGTAAGCCTTCTACCTAAATATGCAAGTTAACTGTTGTTTCAGGATAAGAGTCACACATGCTGATGTGAAACCCACTTTTACAAAGTATGTATTTGTTTTATCAGATGGGGAGCAGAAAGGAATAATGAGTGTAGTGCTCCTATATTCATAAGGTCTGAAATGAAATATAATATGATTCATAACAACCAAATTTTTGCAACCAGCATAACTTTTCAGTTAGAGTCTTTATGAAACAACAGAAACTCTTGTGAAGTAACAAAAAAATTATAGTATGGAGAGAAACAGCAAAATATTTTTCATGCACAAGGTGTGTAGTAATAACTCAATAGAATATTTTATTTCCCAATGCAGGTAAATATGAATTCAAAGAGCAGTACCATAACAATAGTAATAGGTGGTGAGGCAGCTCTCCAAAGCAGCCTAGCTGAAATACCTAACATTAGGTTTTGATAGCCAATGGTCAAGACTAAGACCACAGTGGAAAGACTCTTTCATTCCTCTATTATTGGATTTTTAATGCTTATTGTCATCTCCATGATGAAAATAGTGACAAGCTTGTGTGTTCTTCTAAAGATCTGGTCACTGGAGTTTTCCTGTACCATGGACCTAGTACCAACCTCTCAGTGTGATAGTGCAAGCAAAATCAAAATTCTTTCTTTATTGCATTCGATTGTCATTCAACTCCAAGTCTGTCAGAAGCTCTGTGGTGGATACGGGAGCTGAACCAGACAGCTTCAATGGATGTTGGTGAAAACTGGGGGGGAAGAGACGGACTATTGCATCAATATTCAATGCTATGTTCAATTCTCTCAGCTGGCCCCATGTGTACATGGAAAATTGGAAAGAAGATGGTCCAATAACCAATGGAGGGAAGAATGCAGTTGGAGAGTCTACGGAGAGTCCATTAAGATGATAAGGGAAAGAGTTTACCTGGAAGTATAGCTGTGGCTGGTCAAATCTGTGGATAGAAAAAGAGCTTTGGGAAGGCATTGAGAGAGACAATCAGATACTGATTCTATGCCTTAAACTTCTGAGTATTGTTACAGTGAGAGGACACTGTGAGAAAATGCCTCTTTATGTAGCATAGCACTCAACCAGGCAAGAAAAAAAAGGCAGACTTGTTCTCAAAGTAGCTGAAATAATTTTGACTTCAAACTGTGTTCTGGCAAGTGCCAATTATATGTCTTTAAAACCACAAAATTTAAGTCTACTAAGAATAGACTTTTTCATCAGTTATATTAACAGCATTCTGTTTAAAGAATGAGACGTTGCTCGCTATACTGCAGTATTTCATGGGCAGGAATGTGTACAATATTGTATTTACGTTTGACTTGTGATTAAATGCATGATGCCCATCAAAGTTTCTATCTCCTATGTATTTAAAATTTGAAAAGGCATGATTTTTTTTCCGTAGTGAATGCAGAAAAATATAAAGCATGATGAGGTTTCAGCATTGGATATGGGAAAGACATTCATCAGACAGAGTAAATTCCCCAGAACTGTAGTCTAATGGGATTCTGATTAAAGAAATTTCCTTAAACTAATTATTTTCTGAAAAAAAAGAGCAACAAACTGGTATCCACATCTTGCTGGCTCACTTTCATTCATATCTAGAGCCTCAATATCCATTTCTAGATAAGATTAAGTAAATCAGATTTTTCTGATAGTATAAAACACATGCCAAATAGGCTGTTTTCCAGCAAGTAAAAACTTCCCTAGAGGTGTAACAATAGTTCTGGTTCTACAGACTTTGAAGTAAGTAGGCATCTTTGTAAGCCTGGAACCACATTTTTTTTCAGATGAAATCCAGCAATGACATTGACAACTCCCATATACCTGGGGAATCTCTGAGCAATGTATTAAAATAGAGCATAATTGGCTAGGTAATACAATCTTCATCCTTCCTACTAATAGAACTGAATCATGTCAGATACAGGGTCTTGGGTTTGAACTATGGATCCAAATATTTTTCCAAAGATACTTTTGTTAGAAACCTCTGTGTGTGGACATGAAGCTCACAAGGAAGAAGTCTGCACAATATGACATCAGTTTAAAGAACTCCAGATGAAATTGGCGGTTGGTTGGTTGGTTGGTTCTAGTGAATTCTCATGCACATCAAGCCACTGAAACTGTCTATTGCTTGCTTCAAAAAAAAAAAAGTCAGAAAGAAGCAAAGTTAAAAAGTTATCAGTGGCCATTATATGTCACAAATGCGAATACAGTTGTGTGTTAGTGATGTTGGATGACACCACACCATTTTCTTTAGTGGTTCTTTCGACTAACAACAATCTTTGCCTGTGATAATGCCATTGACCTTGACCCTATTAGAAGGCTCACCTTTGGCTTATAGCACACAGTTCAACCTGCAATCAATTACACCCAAGCAAGCTGTCAGTTGCTGAGAGTGTTGCACAAATTGTTTATCTTAATGTTTGTCTGATAAATATTCACAAAGGCTGAGATGGGGAATCACATGCTGTCAAAATAAACAGCTGGTCAGCGATTCTTAGTACAATAGCATTTGTTTTCTCTTTATAATTACTAGAAAATCTTACAGTTTTGTTGAACATCTGACCAGTGAGATCTGTGGAGATATTTTCAATTACTTAGATTTGCAGTATGCTATGAACAGTCATTTCTTCCTTTTCCCTTTTCTCTCTCCCCACTTTAGTCTCCCAAGGACCACAGTTATTCAAACCTAAGGATATCACTGATTGAAGAGGTCTTGTAGAATTATAAAAAAAATATGTTGTGGCAAATTAGATTTTTCAGGACTGTTTTAAAATAAGAAAATGTAAAAAAAAAGAATTTAAATTAAAAAAAATGAAAAATAGTCACAGTAGATTGCTGACGTAATGAGCAGATTCAGTACAATAAGCAGATTGAAAGATGAGAAATTAGTAGATTGCTCTACAATAAATCCAAATAACCATTGATTCACTCATTTGCTGAATGAATCAGAGCAAACTGTCTCAGTGGTGAGAAGATGAGCAAAAATCTGCAAGACATATTAGAACATGCAGAGAAATTATCTCATTGCCTCCACCCAAAGGTAAAGCTAAGGCTTGTACACTTCCTTGAGAGCATTGGGAATGACAGGGAAGTAGGTGAAGTGGGACATTTCCTTTCAGACACAGATCTTCCTGCTATGTTCTGCATCTTCCTTGTGGTTAAGAATGGATTCCCACAGTGTGGGCTGCATGACTGCCTTAGCTTTGTGCACAAACTGAGACACCATGGAAAGCCAGGAGGCTGCTGGCAGAGCTGCTGCAGCATGTATTACCAGTTTTCTGATTTGTGTACTGACTGTCTTCTCTCAGTCAACCCTAAGAAGTTGTCTTATTCAGCAGTCATTCCTGTTGCTGTACTCTATTGTTATACATCTTGGAGCTGGCAAATTCAATCACAGTAGGGAACTGCTGCCGGATGTTTTTGTGAAGGACATTGGCCAGAAAACGCCAGTGCCAGAAAGGCCAAAGGTACAGTTTAAACCTCCTGTAAACTTCAACTATGTGGTCTTGCATGGATCCAAATTCGGAATTTTCTTTGTGGTTGCTGACAACCATTTGACCTAATTAAACTTTTATATTCACTGGCTATTCCAAATGTTGGCAATGACCTCTGGACCTTCTTGGTCCCGTGTACGAAAATAAAATGACAATTTTTGTGATCCAAAATTTAAAGTATTTGTAGGTATGTTTGATGGTAGTTACCCTAAAGAGTAAAGACCACCTTAGGTATTGTTTCTTACTTTGTTTTTGTTTTGAGACTTGATGAAGCCTCAGGATTTAAGTCTGGTAATTAGAGAAGGTGTAGATGATATTTTGAATTATTTATGCAGTACTCTTTAAAAAGTTAGTTAAAAAATTAACTGACAGCTTGTTATATGAATATAAGCAGGTAAGATTTATTTTTTCAATAACAGCACTGAAGCTTGATTAAAATCTCTTCATTAAACTAGTACAACTGAAAAAAAAGGCCGCTCATGCTTGTGTGAGAATGGTACAGTTTATTACAAAGCAAAAACTTTGTCTAACAGCACAACAAGAAATAGTGATTGCACATCAGCTAGGTAGATAATCCATTTAAAGTAAGTAATGGATTGAGCACCTTCAGGCAGTGCTTACATTGTGCATTTTGTTGGAAGGAAGGTGAGAGTCACATGAATGGCTGTCAGTGAAGCAAACACAGAGACCTGAGCAAACCCTTCACGTTTCTAGGAAGACATGGGTGCTCTTGCAGATACTGTAGACTGTACTGGAGACTATGCTGAATGTGCACATATCATGTTTATTTATGTTATTAAAATTACTTGGGCCCTGATTCTTCCAGTATTTGTGTACTGCTTATCTTGAGAATGCAAGCAAGAAGTCCACCAAAAAAAAAAAAGGGGTGTATACGTTGTACCTGTGGCCATGCTGAAAAAAAGAAATCCTGTACAAGCATATGGCTTTCTGGCTACATTGAACCAGCTTTGAAAATCCCCTCTCATGGGGATAAACTTGGATTTGCAGAAGGCAAGAAAAGATTGACATCTGTAGCTGCACATAACAGCTTTTCTGGCATGATGAATGGAAAAAGGTCAGCTATGAATATGACATGATGACAAAATTTAATCAGTATGACCACACATAGGCATAAAATATAGAAAAATAAGGAACTCCAGTTGAAGTCTTTGAGATCTATTAGAAATCGTACATAAACATTATATTGGTAAAAATCAAACCTCTTGTCAGTTAACATTCATTTAATGTTTCATTGGCTTCACTTCTGGAAGAAAACCTTTTATAAGTACTTGTGGAAAACATGCATGTATTGTATACCCATACTTTCTAAATTTATTACAGTGTTTAGGAAAACAACAGATAGATTTATACATAATAAAAGTAACTACAGTGTCTGTTTCAGTTGTTTGTGTTGCAACTAGATATGTTCCCTTTTGTCCTCCAGAAGTTTGTAAACAGCTCCATCTTCAGGCATCACTCCCTCTGCTAAAAAAGAAAAATGCAATAATCATAGCACAGCCAAAGCTTTCAGAGACCTGTTAGCATTTTGCAGCTTACATTAAACTTTAGCAGTTAAACCAATGCAATGGTCTCATATAACCACTTCTCAGATATATTAAGCTGAAAGAAAATCATTTGGATTGAACCAGGAGCCTAATGAATTCTGGTAGGTCAATGGCAAAGTAGATGTATGACAGGAGTACATTTACCTATATCTAAATTCGACTGAAACTGTATTGCCACCACTAGAATGTCCCTCTGTTAGCAGACAGATCCCAAAGTACTCAAATCAAGTCAAATCAATTCTTGTATTTGTGTATGTGGCTAAACAAAAATGAATTGAGAGAGGCAGCCCTCAGAAAATGTTAGCATACAGAAGATGAAATATCTAAAAATCTTGGAGAGGGTACATCTCCCAAAATCAGGACTGCAGAGTGGCCTTTTTATGAACATTCAATGTGAGAATGAAAGACATAATTTCACATGCTTGCAGGAGTGTAAATGAGGTGTTCCTTGGGTATTGAGAGTGTAATTCTATTGTCTGATGGGTGTTTTTCTTCCCAGTGGCAGTGCCTGAATAAACCAGTGAAATTATTTGATTTTTTAATCTGAAAACACTTTGTTTGCCTCCAGAGCCTCCAAAAGGGATCTCTGCTTATTTAAGAGGATATTTGGTAGTGTATAATACAGTAATTTCTAGAATTATAAACTAAACTGAATATATCAGTCTGTCAAATATCAGTAGTTTGCCATTTTAAAATACAGTCTATTGTCTTCATAATTATTTTCTACTAATCCTGCTGGTTGGATTTTATCAGATCACTGTTATTCTAAACTACTGTGTGGTTCCATATTATGATCTTCTCTCTCTCTCTCTTTCTCTCTCTCTCTATGTGTGTAGGTATACATGAAATATCCTTCTTTTCTATAAGTTGTCACTTTCTGCACCCATCAGACATAAGATAGGTAATGGAGAACAGAAAATATAACACAAAAGATACGAGTGTTGCTTCTCTGAAAGTGGTGATGTGCAAAGAAACCTTTTACTCCATTTCATAAGGGTTCTAATTGCACCATCTCTCTCCATACATGGCCTATCCTATCAAATTGTTGGGACTATCTCTAATCTGAAAATAGGAATATGCTTGTGTATCTTATTAAACAAATGTGCTGTATGCCCCGCACCCCAAAACACTGTATCTACTCTTTGTGCCAAAAGCCAAGGAAACTGTGTGTTTATAGGAAAGTAAGAACTATAGAAGGTACAGGATGTGGACCCAACAACCTCTATGCAAATTTAATACATGCCTGGAGGTGTCATTCCTAGTATGGTAAAATCCTGGCTCCATTGAAGCCTGTAAATTTCCATTGATTTACGTGGACCCTGGATTTCCTCTGCATCATTTTCTTGCCAAATTATAGAAACACTTAGAAAAACTATTGAATTTTAGAAAATGAAAGTACTTCTGTAACTATATTTATGGGATAACTGAGCATTTCTTTGAAAGGTTAGGTTTGTGGGATTTTTTTTTTAATTTATTTCTTTCTATTTAGAGCCTACAGGACTTTTACCTTTTTACCAAAGGTAATGACATTAGCTAATGATATTAGCTTTTATTAGCTAATGATATTAACTTTCATTAGAAAAAAAAAAAAAGGCATAATTATTGGAGTTTATGGTCATTAAGTTAGAATATTAGAGTCCAGTTCAGTTACCTTAATAAGAAAAGAGAATTCATTTTTGTCATTACAAAAAGGATACCACTATTATGAGTTTCTGATTATGCATCTAACAAATACTGAACTGTTCTTTTGGGGAGTATCCCCAAAGATACCTTTTTGACTCATCTGCATTAGCTGGGTGGACAAACAAAAACCGTTTAGGTAGGGTTGCTAAAATAGTTAGTTAATTCTTTGCAGAGTGCTTCAAATATAGCATTGCAGATATGTGTTGTAATTTTATCGTCAAAAATTGGGGTAGGTTCCCCAACAAACCAGCTGTCACATACGAGGAACACTTCTGCAGTGCCACGCAAATCTGTAGCCTCATGATCATTTTTGAAGCTGTGTTCACCAGCAGAAGCAACAAAACAATTAATTATGGCTGATAAAATGTTTTCACATTTCTTTTCTTTATAAAGAAAAAAAAGCCAAAACCTTTTTGTGAGATGATTATCTAATTCATATACTGTTTCTGTAATTTTTATATCAATTTGTCACTGAAATTATCATCTTAATCATTTCTTTCTAAGTAATAGAAGTTATGGGTTTAGTTACTAAAATAAATCTAAAACCATTCTTCCATAGGTTTGCATTTAAAAAAAATAAAGTGGGATATAATTTCTCTGAGCCCTTCACAAGGGAATCTGAAAATAAATCACTGAAGTGTCTTTTGTCTATCTCAAACTAGTAGCTGCTAATCCTAAATCAGTTACCTACCTAACTACCAAAAGATTTTGAACTAATTCAGCATAAAGCTTGGATTTATTTGCAAATCTTTGATTTGAATATTTTGACTGAAGGAATTGCTTAGATCAAAGGGACCAGGTTGGACACAGCTCTAATTCAGATTTTTGTTTAGAAGGACTCCGTCACTGAGGACCTGAAGCCTTTGGCAGGAAATGTACTTAATTCTATAATTTTTCAAGTATGCTTTCGTAGCCTGCCGTTTTACTTGCTTGCACACTCTCTTTTTTTCACTTAATAAATTCAGAAGTAGAACCTTCCTCAGCCAGTCTTCCCATAGGCTTGCACAGTTGCCAGTGTTCCTGTATAAACCTTGTCCCTGTGCAGGCGCTCACTCTGGCTCCTTGAAGGGGGTTTTCCAGCCTGTCTGGTGACGCACGCCGTGCGTTGCCAAGCAATAATGGAAATGAACCCATCAACTCATGGTTGCCTTCCCAGGATAATCTGCCACCCCATCTGTGCCTTTGCAGCAAACTTCTGCTCTTCCAGCATCTGCCCAATGGTTATAATACAATGCACTTAATGTATTCTCAAGGAGCCATAACCACCGCTGTGCCTGGATGGGAGGCCAAGGAGGCCTCAGCAGACATGCCAGAGCAGCCTCTCCAGGGGATTGAATAGCAGCCAGATTCACCACAGTCAGTTAAGTACACATTCCTTTGGTGCATGTGTGGCTAATCTAGTTTTAATTGAGCTCCATTGTTTTCATATATTTAGTAAACAAACGTGCATAGGTACAAAAGCTGCTGCTTGTTGACAACACAAACAGTATGCAGCTTGCTGGAGCTTTGGGCAGGCACCCTTGGCAGTAGATGTGGTAGAGTGTATTTAATGCGCAGACATATTTCTTTGTGCTTTTTGCCTTTTTCTTTTTTCTTTTTTTCTTCAACATTTCCTAATCTTTTTTTCCCAGCAGCCTATTCTGTGTGATTATCACAGCTGAGTGTAGGTGCAAACACAATGTCCTGCTCCATGCAGAGACATCTGTGTGCCAGCATTGTTAGAGGGTATGAAGTGGGTTTTGTCTAGGTTTGCTCTCACTTTTTTTGATTAATATTAAGCCTCTTTAGACTGGGCTAAAAAGGCAGGGTTCTGCCACTGTGACGACTCTTTTATTGCCTTACAGGGAACAGAGACATGTCATTCACTTTGCACCTACCTTTAAAAGAGCAAGCATTCTATATTTTTCTTTCCCTATTGTTATTCAACATTCTGCATATGATATTTAGAGAAATCTTGGCACCCTTCGTTTGGTGTGTTAAATAAATGGTTGCTTGCCAAAAGAACGGGGTAGCTCCAAAACAAGGTTCAAGTCATCTACTTCCATTTTTTGGAGATGGTTTTAATTTGCTTTCTGTTGCCTATACGGTGGTCTGGGAAGATGTGCATATATCAGGGCTAGTACCTGGTTGCTGTTGGTGAGGGATGAGGGATGTCCAGAGAAGTTTTTGGATCAGTACTTTGCTTGGATCCATCAGATCTCCTGTGGAAGCCCAGGGGATCTGCACAAAAGCCATCCCCCTTCCTACCAAGCCTGACCTTGTTCTCACTGTCACTGCAAGGGAGGACAGGATGGATTGTTGGCAAAGACAGTGGTCTCCTCACTCCTTCCCTTGAGGGCAGTAAAATGATTTTAGTGGTTGAATAATCTTTGCTAGCACACATGTCTAGATGGCAGCTCTTCTCCTGGCAGGTGGTCATGCATCCATAAGCAGTCTCATTGTGCTTAATGCACCCCAGTGTTACATCCTGACCAGGGGCTGCTGCTGCAGGACAGCTCTCAGCTCTTTGCAGGGGGGGATGCTGCATCCGTTCATCAGGATGCTGTCCTTCATCTTAGCAAAGTCTCAAAGTGACATCTAGTGGAATACCTAGTCTCTGTGGGGAAATTTAATTAAACCGCAGTCCCTTTATACCAGCACAAATATTGTGAAGGAAAACAACTCAACTCCTTTGACATTTTTACAAATAGGTTCAGTGGAAACTGCTGTGTTTACTTTAACTGACATTTGTTTTTTCAGTCAATTATCCCTCAGCCTTTTTTTCTTCCATAATTTATTACATGCCGCTCAGCCATAATAATAAATACAAAGTTGTTTCCCCTTTCTGTTGTTGTCTTGAAGGCTATGCTATGAACAAATGAAATAAAAATGAGTGCCCCTAATCTCCCTTGCTCTTCCATCTCTGTGGTAGCCTCAAACTATTTATTATGGACCTTAGCAGTCTCATATGGAGCAGAGTTTAATCCCAAATGTGAACAGAAGATTAGTCTGCAACTCTAGTATTTTTTTTCCTCATGCTTATGTCCTGCTTCAAAATGCATGAAAGACACTAAGGCTTGTTTGAGTTGTTTTTTTCATTTCAGTGGTCTTTAGAGCAAGCTCTTTAACCATGACACTTAAAAACATCTTTTGGCCAGATGACATTTTTCTGACTTAGTTGCTCTATCTGGTCTAAAAGACAAACACTCCACCTTTATTCAGTTCTTTATTTCTCACTTCTATTTTTTTTCAAGAATTTCAGGAAATCTTTAGAACTCTCCAAAGAAAATCTACCCAAAAATCCAGTTTGTAAAAGGAAGGCCCTTATAATGGGGGGTTGAATCACAGGCTGGACTTCTGCAAGTGTTTCCATTGGTTTCAATGCTTGAGTTGTAGCCAAAGCTGCATTGAAAAATTATTTTCCAGGTTCTTCAATGAAAATCTGTCTGAATAGAGAAGAAACGTGACTTCTTTTTTTTTTAACTTGCTGTTTTAGAATGAAAATAATATGATTGCAAGGGCAGAGCATGTTCTTCACAACTCTTTGGCATGCAGCATCTGTGCTTTAAGTGATTTAAGAAAAAGCAGTGGGACAACAGAGTGTACTATGGACTCATTTAATCCATCAGGTACTGTTATGCTACTACTTTGTGCACAGAAATAATCTGATCTTTAGTTAAAATCTTTTATTGATGCAAACCAAATATTTTACAGCCAAAAATCTTCAGCTGGTCATTTTATCTGAAAATATTTCCATTTTCTGAACAGTTATTCTTCATAAAATCCTACCAGTTAAAAGCTATTTTTCTTCCTTTATTCTTCATAAAGAGCAAAAGGAGAACCTCAAGAGCTACATAAAGCTTTTTATCCCATCTGGGAAGCTCATCAGCCATCCACAGAAATGAAGCTATTTAAAGTAACAGTAAATAGAGATGTGAACATTTGGAATTTGGAAAGCTGAATCCACTGGAAAAAAGTTATTTTTCAAAGTCCTTTTCAATATGGCTTTTGCCAATAATACAGTGAATCTGTGACATATCTAATGATTCTATAAAAATCCTTTATGTTCAGTCTACCAAATACTTAGGAAAACAGGAGGACAAAAAAGTGAGGAGGAAGGAAAATATATAGCAAATCAATACAGAAATCAACTGTATTTTATCAGGATGTGACAATGTTAATTTTTTTATTCCTCGTGCCTAAAGCTTATGTGCATCTTGTTTAGAAATACTTCCTTGCTGTAAAATGCTTTCCACAGAAATATTTAGAAAATCAAGTAGGAAGAGGAATTTCCTTTAATCAGTTTGGAACTTAACAGTTCATTTATGTTTTAATTGGGATAGGGTGGAAAATGCCCTTCAGATTGCAATTGTCCTTGTGAGCTGTAGATTTACATTGATTTCTGCAGTAAGTTCCACAGGTGTCAATGGAAGGGGCTTGGAATGGCTCCTAGAGGAACCAAAATAAGGGGGGAAAAAAAAAAAAGGAAAATCAAAACAAAATCTCAAAATGTGGTATGGATTTACTGCACCGACTTTCCTATGAGACTGTTTTTCCTGATCTGATGCTAAACCTGGGTTTTACCATGTATGGATGAAGAGCTTAACTTCTCTTACTCTTGGACTCTGGTGGGGCTTCAAAGAAATCCTCTGACTTACATCAACGTAAAAGCAAAACAAAAGACTAACTGGGACATGTGTAATTAAGTTCACCACACAGAATGCATGTCGTCACACCTTTGCTAATGTAAATTCCCAAAGGAGCTTTGTAACTGGAAAGGGAGACATGTGAGGGCAATGCAATACACTGGTGAAAGCTGAAGTGGGTGATCCTGCTCGGAGGAAGAGTGGAGCAGCCCAAAGGCTGAGGTTGCCATCCTGGGTAGAACATTGAAACACAGCAGTTGAAAAGAAGAGAGACCTATAGCCTGCACTGCCATGTTTCAATTTAAACCCCTCCAATCAGCTTCTTTCTTTCCTTCTTTTTCATTTCCCACCTTAATTTGTAAAGAAGTTGGCCAGCTTTTTAAAGGCTGGTTTCATTGAAATTAAGCACTTGAACAGCTCTAAAAATGTGACCCAGAAAGATCACCTCCACTGACATTGCAAGCACAGCAAAATAGCTGAGATATCCTATTGCAACTTTTGTGAAAAGATGAGTTCAAACCTTGAGACTGAATAGCTAATTCTGTATCAAATTATGTAAAACGATATAACCTTTTTTGTGAGGTACTATTTGATAAGGATATTTTTATTAGTTTTAAGTTTAAGATAATTTGATTGAATGTATTCATTGCGATAAGATTTTTAAATTGTCATTCCACATTTCAGGTTACCTGGTGAAAGAAATAAATGAATGAATGATCTTCACTTCAGATAGGGACATTTATCCTAGAATAAGGGCTAGATCCTACCAGTTCAGCCCAAATTAGAGACTAATGACAGCCTTCTGAATGTGATCTGGCCCTGGTAACATAAAAAAAAAAAAAAAAAAAAAAAAAAAAAAAAAAAAAAAAAAAAAAAGACAACTCAAGAGAGAACTACACCTGTGCTTGTCAATAAGCAGTTTCTTCAGAAAAGTTAGACAAGCATGTGACACAGACACTGCTGCATATAATTTCTAATTTCCTGAGAACCAGTTTACTTTTGACCACCAGCAGGGTTTCTTTGTTTTTCATTAGGACATGGCTAAAGCTCTCTGTGTAACCATATCCAGATTGCTAATGAAAAAATATTGTCTGGAGTCACACACGTAATCTGGAGACTGTGGGTATAATGAGGGTCGGGAGCAATGTATCAACCTGTTCACGTACTGAGTGGCCTTGTTACCCCACCACTGCCTCAACTGAGACTATATTGTGCTGCTTATTTTGACAGATGTGTGTGAAAATCTGCCTCTAGGTGGAGTTTCCACACACTAGTGCTTTTGCAGATTTCAAGCCCTTTCATCTTTCCTTCCTTTTTTTTTTTTTTGACTCAGTGTCCTATCCTCACTACTGAAAATTTAATTGAATTCTGATTAACTTAATAGAAACAGCGTAGATACTTATGAGAAATGTGATGCATCACAACAAAATTGCCTCCATTTTTCACATTATTTCACAATTGCAAATGATGCTCATCATGTACTGTAAAACTTTTTGGTGAGGACTGACAGATTTCCCGAGACGATTCTGTGCAGTAAAAGCTGTATGATAAGGCAGGCTGGGCTGGGCTGTGGATAGTAACAAATCTGTCATTGCTTGTCCAGCCACAAAAGCACAGACTCCTTCACAACTACAAAACCAGTGTGGTGAAAACAAAGGACAGATGCTTCTTGAAACCAGAATAAACCTGATTCTGATGATCTGGGGCCCTCAGAGCTCACTCTCCGTTTTTCCATCCAATGCCAGCAAGGATGAAGTTGTTGTAAGATACACCATGTGCTTCTAGGGTGCTGTCCTGTTTTCTTTTTTGCCCTCTGCTCTCCCATGCATTTCAGCCAGTTTTATCTACAAATGCCTCCTTACAAATCAGACCTCACCTCGTTCTTATGGTGGTGTAAAGTTGATGCCCGGGGCACAGGGGGAGAAGAAGCAGAAGAGGGAAGCAATTATTCTCTCCATACATAGACGCTTCCTCCTTCTCTTCCACCCCTTAGAAGCACAGGAAGTTCATCCTCAAACCATATGGTACCTAGAGATATGCTGTGAGTCTTGGGGGAATGCCAAGGGCCCAGCAGCACCCTCAGGGGCCAAGGGGGTCCTTTGCCTCACCTCCTCTCCCCAACTTTCCATGGCGTGCTTTCCTTCACAAGTTCCCTTATCACACTTCTGCCAGTGCATCTCCTTCCTGGCCTGCAACACCTGTGCTGCATTACAGTGCAGAAAACAATACCCTTACTGAGACAGGCAAACTGTATTTCATTTGTCAGCCTCGCTCAGCTCCAGAAAAGCCACTGGAATTAATCCACTATGCAGCCTTTGATAGCCTGTTACTGAGAGGCTGGGTGAAGGTACTGGGGGCACTGCAGGAAGGGTCAAGGCCTCTGGTTCAACGTTTGAGCACACCAGGTTGTGCTTGAAGTAACCAGCAGTAATTGCTTCATTTCTGCGATGTGCTGGTTTCTCTCTGAGCTCTCCATTGGCAGTGATGTAATCAATGTCACTTGGCGTGGAGTTGGCAGACACACAATGGTTCGTCTGCTTTGGCATTTGTGATCCACTTTGTTAGCAGGACCTGCTTATAATTTGAAATATATGATTTCCTTCAAAGTGGCATAGTTTTGAAAAAGAGCATGTGATGCACTAATAAATTATTCAGCCTTCTGAACTGGCTACATGAAAAGCACATTTTTCCATCTGCATCTGGCTAGGCATTTGCAACTGTTTCTCTTGGATCTGTACCGCAGCCCACTTAGCCATGGTTTTGTGACCTCCAGAAAGGATTAATGCAATATGTTGTGCAGGGGGCTGCTAGTGAAGGTCACTTGGAAGTGTAGGCTAGTGCGACATGTGGCTGCCCACCTGCTCGCTGCTGTTGGCCGCAGGGAGTGTGTCATCCGATGTCTCCAAACTGCGGTGAGCTCCAGCACGGCACACAACAGGCAGGGAGTCCCGCTTCTTTCTGTATTTCAGTTAAGTGCTACAGTGCTCAGTGCTGCTGGGCTTGCTGGGGCTATTTCTCATGGGACCAGTAAGAAGAGACTACCTACAGTTATAGCTACAGCTACAGGTAATGCAAAGCCACTTACAAAGATCAGAACTTGAGACCAGACCCTTAAAACCATTTCTTGTGGAGGAAAAGGAGAACCTGCTGTGACTGCTGCCAGTAGGGAGGTCCTTTGTCATTCCTGTTGAACTTACACAAGGGGGTGGTACTACTCAGCCATTAACAAAAACTCATCCTTTGTGCTTTTTTTTACTTTCAAGAAGTCGGTTTGGATTAGACACTATTTTTGTTGAGTTCAGCTGCAGCACTCAGTACTTCAGTCTACACCCAAGATGTTCTTAGAAGAGACACAGGATGATGTTAGTCCAGGGAAACTGAAACCTCAGCAGCCCAAGACTCCTTTTTACTTTCTCTTCTGTCTGGGAAATACCATTGTGCAGTCTGCTCTGAGATAGAAATACTTGCAGTGGAGATGGCTTTTTTAGGATTTTATTAATTAATTGTTTTCATTGTGTTACCTGCTTTCTGCATTCGGAGGTATATTTCATCAATCAAACAAGAAGCATTTGTACATTAAATGAGTACTGAAGCAGTTTGCAACAAGCTGTAGAAAGCCAAAATGATCTCTGTACCTTAAGCGTACAGGATTTCATAGGCAGTGTACTCTGTTGTTAGACACTGGATAAACAATGATGATACAGACTGAAAATAGAGCTACACAAACATTTTATTTTTGTGAGAAAAGCTGCTCAGTGTGCCAGAAACATAACCATGATCATATTCAGCTAAAAAATATCAGGATTTAAATGCCCTGGGCCTTAATTTTGATGAAAGACTTTTGCATACCACCAAAAAGAGAAATAATCAGTACTGCCTAGGGTCTGGCATCAATCAGGCTCAAAATTATTTCTTTGCCAAGGAAAATACATCTTCCATATCTTGGGATAGGCTGGATGTCTGATGTGTTGGTACTAGAAGAAAACAAAAATTGGGCATGTTTAGACTAAGATGAGAAGTTTGAGTCCTACATGACAAGGAAAAGGTGCATATTCTTGTTAACTCTGACAAATCTGAGAAGTCAGATTTGAATCCTCATTAAATGTAAAAAAAAAAAATAACATTGAGGAAGAAAGATTAGCCACATTATGCCTTCCTATTATTTTAATGTGTGATTTAGTAGAAGAAGGAGTATTAAGACAGGCCATGAATGAATCTGATATATTGCACTTTGGCTAGACAAATCAGGCCCAGATTTAAATGGAGAAAGGTGGGGGAATGAGTTATCGCTTTTTCCCCACCATGTGCATCACCACAGTGGGGGAAATGCAGACAGCACAGCCAAGATCATGCCTTTACCTCCCAGCTCAGACAACTGGTCCTCAGCACATGCTCTCCCATGGCCCTCCCCTTGTTCTGTCCCAGCACCACACAGTCTCTTGCTTCAGCTCCTCATCAACAGTACTGAAAGGCTTTGTCAGTCACTCCCATAAGGGTACCCAGGCTTCAAAAACAGCTTCCAGAAAGGCATAATTACCCAGCTGCCATTAGCACTACTGTCTTTCCCTGTTACGAGATCTGCCTGTGTGTATGGGTTGATCCACAGAATCTTACACTGCCAGAGAACACCTTGAGCCTCTTGGCCACATCCTTCTGGACTCTCCTGCTACTCCTCCTGCCTTGCATCCAGCCCTGCATGAAACACTCTGTGTAGTCAAAAGGTCTTAACCTGGCTCGCACAGACACAAGAAACATACATTTGGGATAGAAGTGGCTGAATCCAGTGAGACTCACGAGTGAAGAAAACTCATGGGATCAAGGCTGGGAAAGGGTCTCACCACTCAGAAGCTGTTACTGCCCCAATAATTTTGGTGGTTGGGGAGCACAACTTTTTGTTGTCTTCTGAGTGGTGAAGCTTGCATTGCCCATATCGCATAACTCAGCCCCTGAGTGTGTGTCAGCAGATAGCCAAAGGATGATATTTCACAGCTCTGCAGTAGCTGGGCTAACCTTCTGCAAGGCTCTTAACCTTGAGCTAATAAGTATTGTCCTTCAAGGGGTAAAACATTTAACTGCAGCTGTTTACTATTTACACAAAGGGACTGACATGCAGGCCTTCCCGTCATGCAGTTTGGCCCATATGAACTCTGTTCAAAAAGGAGAACAAACATTCAGATTTTATTACATTTGCAACTCACAGAGGGCAGACTGTCCTCAGCTGTCGCTTGTGAGCTCTTTCTTGAGCTTTGCTCATTGTCAGAGACAATATTAATTTTTTCAGTCATTTTCTTTTCCGTTTGTTGTTCAACACCAAACCATGAAAAATGAGCACTGACGTAATGATTGATCATGGAGCTGGGGGTTGAAAGTGAACACTAGAACTGTTGGGCTGTATATGAAAAGGGTTTGGGGTTTTTTCCTTTTTTTTTTTTAGATGATAATATATTGTTTGTGAATGGGTTATTTATTAGAGCCATGTGTAGCCTAAAAGGTTTGTAAAGATGATTACTAAAGCATATCCATATGTGGAATGTGTGTGCATATTTGTAAACTTGGCAATTCCTCCAGAATTTTTTTTTAATGTTTGTAGAAAAAAGGTCTCTGAAATTGTGTAGGGTCATTCTTTTTCTAAATAGTAGGCAACATATTTTCAAAACCATTGTGCTCTGCATAAGTTATACTTTACTTCTGACATCAAATGCGTATGTACTGTTGTATACTTCTGAAATTATGAATAATCTAAACATTTGATAGTCTGGCATCAATCTTAGCAGAAAATTGCTTCTTTGCCAGCATATTGTATTTTCCAAATACTGTATTAGATCAGATGCCTCTTAAGGCATCTCTATTGGAAGGTAACAAAAATTGGGTATGACTAAACTACGGTTTAGCAGATCTCGAGTGCTTTATCACGATGGAAACTGTAGTGCATTTTGATAAATTTTGGACTCCTGGAGTACCAGATTTTTCTTAAAGAAACATTTGGCCAGATCACATTCCTGTGAGTTTTGTAAATAGAAACTGTGGAGGTTCAAGCAACAAACCAATACTCTTGTTTCCTGCTCTTAACTAGTGGGTCTAAATGCAGAGCTGTTCCACTACTGTAAGCAGAGAAGTGCAGCGATAGCCCTGGTGGGGCTGAGAGCAGGACTTTTCCTGTCATATGTTCCAAGACACCCCAAATGGTGGTAGGAATGGGTTCTGTTGGGTCTGACAGCATTAAATCAGGCTTTTACAAGATCTAAGCGTTGTACAAAGGAGACCGTCCTGAGGAGGGCCTCAGAGACAGGCTGATATCTATTAATCTCATTTTAAAGGAAATGAGGAAAGCAGCACAGACAGGTGCTCCCTAGCAAGGCATCACAAACATAAAAGGAAATCCATGAGCTGATACTGCAGAGGGGAAATGGGCTTGTAACTCAACATTGACAATACACAGCCAGTGGAGACAAACCCAGGTACTCCTGCATGCAGCTAAATTCAGGCCCAGGGCTTTGCTGAGGCTCCGCTGCCTGGGGAGTTTGCCCTCATCTGAAATAATCTCCCCTCATGGCTCTTTGGAGCTGTGCAAATGCACTCAGCTTCTCTCTCCGAGCTGCCCAGAGCAGCACTGTCCTGTCACTCTGGATTGCCCTGTGAAGCCCATGTCTTGAACATCTTTGTGAATATTTTCCAGTACCTGTGTAAATTTCAAAGTAAGAAAAGAAACAGGTAAAAGTGACTTGGGAAAACAGACCTTTTCCATGTAGTTGAGAGCTTATATTTCAGGAAATAAGGATGTTATTAAATTATGGGTTTATTTAAGTGTCTTGTTTTATCAAGGCATAAATATTTATTTACAGTACTCATAAATTAAGGCATGGATCATTTAAATTCATTTTCAGGTTGCCAGAATGCCTCACTGGTTTGGACTGGAATTAAGAAAGATCAAAAAGTCCTGTCATAAACCCAGCAAATATATAAAATACAGGTTTACTAGAGAAAAAGATCTAGTAAACAGAGCAGTCTGAAACTAAATGAGAAACTTAAAAGGGATTTGGGAAGTCAAACACTGGAAGCTATGATTTGCTTCTCATGTTAAAAATAGCATCTCCTTCACATCTCCTTAGGATCAGGCTTATTTCAAACAATTCCAGTTTATGGAGACTATTCTATGGAGAAAATATTTAATATATTAATTTTCCTTTAGGCAGACATTTCAGCTGCAATAATAAACCATACCTAAATTTCATGAATGAATTAATTTTACATCAAAGCTATGGTTTATGCCCGTAAAAAGTTCTGTGTTAGAGCTCAATGTGGAAAAACATATTTAAATATCCTGGAAGCATTTAATTCCTAAACTATGCAGTAAATGTACTTTTAAAAGGTATACAGTGTGTTGTCAATGATGCTGTTATTTATCTTCAGCTAACTATTATTTTTGAGAGCAGTTTAAGTATATAAATAATTGTAGATTTTGTTAAGTTATGAACATACATAACTAGCTTCTTATTCTTCAGCTTGGTCATAGCCAGTCTCTAATTTTGTACCAACAATTTTATGGAGGTGTTTTGGAGGGGGGTTGCAGTAACTGTGTGTGTGATTGATGCCAGTTTAAAAGTCTTCAGAGCTGGCTTGTTTCATTTTTGTCAAAGATCAGCAATGGTTACACAGGGTTTAAACCATTACTGAGTACTTAAAAATTTCTTAGCAGATGTCTGTATGATTGTGTTTTCTAGTCTAATATTTAACTGGGCATCAAAGAAGGCTCTAGGACTTTTTGTGTTCACAGAAATGAAAAGCAAATTCTTACGAAATTAATCAAATTAAATCCTTGATACATCCTATTGCTTGGTATATTGCTCTCAAGGAAAATTTATCATTCTGTTTCTGTCTTAGATTCTTTCATTTACTTTCATAACTTTTTGCTTTGTGACTGTCTAGGGCTTCATTAAATTCTTTGGATTCTTTAAGCTCATTTGTGTTAAATCATTGCAGCTTGTCATCTGTGCACTGTGATGTGAACTTGCACAAGACATATTGGTGGCTACTGTGCTGTAATACTTGATCAACTGCTCCTCCCCCTGGGCTTTTGTACCTTCTGTCTGAACTTTTATTACTGCCTGTTAAATTATGGCAGTCCCATTAGTGCTCAACAAATGTCTTTTTTCTCCTGGAATTGTCACTATATGTTGGTCTTCTCCCAGCTGCTGGTTATGTAGTTCCCAATTTTGCCAGACCATTATCTCAGATGCAGGTCTGGCTTGGCTTTGGTTAAATGCAGCACCAAAAGTTCTCCAGCATTGTGTCAAGGTATTTTCCCATCTCTTCTACACTGTTTACTGAGTGCCTGTTTTTCCTCTTGCCTAGATGGTCTTTTACACTAGGGGAGGAGTGTAACAGAGATTACTTTAGAAATGTTTTCACAAATTCTGTTAGTCATCCATTCCAATTTACCATTGTTACCAGTATGAGCTCCAATCACTATATCCATTTCTCCCTTCCATATCACTCCTCCAGCACACATGTATGATTTATTTTATTAGCTTTGCTGACAGCTAAAGGTTTCTGGCATTTGAGAAAGTAAGTGTTGGCATTCCCAGTCCTGTGATCGTCAACTACAGATAAGTATTCCCCTGCAGATATTCAGGGAGAGTTGTGTTACTTGCTACCTGAGCTGATAGGGTTGCAAATATAAATGCAACATAAATATAGGTTTTGAAAGCAGCAGTGAGCAAGTCCTTCCCTTTTACATTTCAAATTATATGTGAGAATGTCTGTGCCATTACCAGTAATTCTTGCACAAAAAATACCAGGTCTTTTTTTAGACAGAAGTGGTATAGAGTAAGAAAGATCTTTGGGTAGTGTTATAACCTGAGTGCTTGTTAAAGCATCATATTCAGCATTTCTTGGAGGAATGTGACCTCATTATAAGGTGGCCTTTTGATATCTTTTGTATTAATGGTAGGCTGCCTATCCTCTTGCTGTGTCACTTGGCAATCCTTTTATACAGAACTGCATCTTCAGCAGAGTAAGACACAACAAAAGCAATGAAACCCAAAACACACGAGATACAAAGGTTTTTCCAGTGAATTGTTTTACTTTCAGTGTCTATGATCTGTACTGCATGTCTGACCCAAAGCCATGTGGCCACACTTTTGCCCATACACATGACTGATGAGCACAGATCACTGCAGAAGCTGAAAAGGTTGCAATTATTAATTCCTGCTTACTACATTGTGGTTATTTGCTCTAGCTGGTTTCTAGTCAGTGTAGGTATCTCTTGGCTGAGTATTAGTGGTGTAATTTTAGGGCCACTGGAGGGCTGGGGATAAGAGGGAGTGAGTGGAAAAAGGAATCACTTTGCATCTTTATGGATTAACTGTTTGGCAGTTGTCATCCAAGTAACCACAGAGTATAAACTCCTACTCGAGCTGCACCACCACCTTTCTAGGCACCCTTATGGGCAACACTCATTTCATTTAATTGAATGATAAACAAATGAATCAGATGGACAAACTGAACATGTCACCAGCCTTCCTGAGAAGCAAAATATTATCGATCCACTTACTTTCTTTCACATACTCCAGTGCTTGTCGAAACATCTCCTCTCCACTTCCCTAGCAATAATTATCAAATCCTAGATAAGAGAAAGAGTGTATCAGGCCCAAGCACAGCTCATACACTTTGTGCAAATGCTGGAGGGAAAACTGGAGAATACCCGAATGACTGTTTTATTACTGAACAGGACTCTTTGTCTAACCTGTCAGCTACCTGGCTGGGAATCTCTCATTTTGACACAATAACAAGAGAACCAGTTTTACAAATGAATGTTCAGATGCTGAAAAAAGCAAGTTCCAACTCATATGCTCCAAACGTCACCTTTCTGTTTAATAAGGTGTAATTTAGATGCCAGTTCAGTAGAGGTTTCACCCCTAGCTTTTTCACTTCCAGGTAAGCATGTCAGTGGGTTGAGATGAACATGCCCTGCAGCTGTGGCAGTCTTCCCTGATGACAGCATAAAAAGGATTAACCACAAACACTTTTATTAAATATTCCTCCCCTTGGTTGGTTAATTTTCCATTTGAAGTTCTCATTTTATTCATTTGACTCACTCAGACACTGCAGTAGGTTTAACATTGCAGTAAGACTCACTCTTCTGGGAAGTGTGATAATGTAGCTCTCACTATTGCAACAACACTGTCCCAAGTTACATTTCCCCAGGCTCTGTCCCTTCATTTTCAGGAAGTCAGACAACAAAACTGCAGATCTTTTCTCCAAAGCCTGATGAGCCTTCTGTATGTGTCAGCTGTCTGTCAGGTTGCTCCATTCAAGTCTGTAGGATTTGTAGTCTTCTCCAGAAAAATGATCTCACTTGTTTTGTCTGAGGTGCCTGTTACAGCCACGGTTGGAATAGGTGTGCATGTGCAATCCCTGTGATTTTAAATGTCAAAGAACAGAGCTGTTGGATGTGGGCCCAGCTTTAGAAAAATTAGCTCTTCAGTAATTTTTGATTGCAATGCTTATGAAGGTTTGACAGCTCTGCAGCCAGAGACCAGGTTGTGGCTACTACACAGAGGTGAGTGATGCAAGAACCCTCCATCACTCCTACCTGAGGCATTGAATGGTGCCTCCACACAATGGCAGTGCCCAAGAACCTTGAAATCAGGCAGTGCTCCTCCCTTAAGGCAGCAGTTCTCTATCAGCAAAATGAGTGGAGGTATAGAGGGACTAAGAAAAATGTGGGAAAAGCTGATGATGCTGAACAATAGGGTCAGTTTCTGTGCTACCAAATGAAACAGGTCAAGAAGGAAGAGACAGTGATAGCGGCCTGAGTCAGTGGCTGGAGTCCAAACAACAAAGAGGCACAAGGCAAAGGTGACAAGGAAGGGACACTGGCAGATATTGTGTCAAGAAAGGACCGAAAGGTCAGCATGGCCAGAGGGGAGAGACACCAGCCATGTAGGAAACAGAGAAGGGTGGTTTCTCAGAGAGGAGACAGAATCCCATCCCAATGAGAATAACAGACTCTTGGTGACAGAAGCAGTTTTCCTGAGGGATTAGTTGATAATTAGGTAGCTTTACTGCAGCTTTTCTATAGATGGATGAAGCACTAGCCCAAGGTAAATCAATTGCTGACAGAATCTGTGCCCTTCCTTAGATGTTGGCAGACATAGCTGTGCCTCAATAGGGAAAGGAACTTTGTCAGAATTTGAATTAAGCCAGTGGCCACCTGTTTCTCTGCCTGAGACCTTTTTTTGTTTCAAATATGACCCTTATTCAGTTTTATTCCCAGCTCTCAAATGTTATTAATTGTTCTTCCACTGGCCTTCTAGTTGATCTTGGACACTACATACCTTAGTTTGTACACCTTTAAATTAAGCCTAAAATAACTCATCTAAGGATGTCCTATCCACTAATATGTGGGATCTGTGAACTTAGAAGAGGGAAAACATATTTTAATTAGATTAAGTTACCTTTATAAAAATCAAAACATTATTGTAATACATTTCCTTTCCATTTGAAATCCATTTTAATAAGTGTTGCATACAATTCATTAGATGTGAGTTGTCACTTATCTACCTTATTTTAGTTTTTACTTTATTTGACTGTAGAACAATTTGAATAGAATCCAGAAAATACAAAACATTTGTCTGATCTGTCTCTGATATTGAACAGCCACATTACAGGGGTTGTGCCTAGCCAGCCAGGAGATGTCTATGATGATGACAGGTCCTGACTTTTTCAAAAAACAAGGTTTGCTTATCTGACACTAAAATCTCTGGCTCTTACACCCAAAACTGAGAAGGACACTGAATGTCTGAGAAGCATATGTTCCAAATCAGCTGTCAGTAAATGACCAAGCAAATGCATGGAACTACTTAGACATTCTTCACACTTTGCAAATGCACAGACACTTTCTCTTATTTTCAAGTTTTTCCTTTACACTCATATTCAGATGGAAACCTCTCCAAAAGCCAGGTAATGTGGTGCACGGTGGGAAAATAACACTGAAAGTGATTGATTGCAAAAAATGGAAGATGTATTGTGTAATCATATGCCAGGAGAAGGAGCGGGCAAGATGAGTTGGTTTCCATTTCAAATAAATAGACAGTGGAACAATCAAGAAACTGCCAAAGTAAATGAATTCAGCATGGTTGGAACACCAGCACATCGCTGCCTCAGAGAAGGTTTCTGTCACAAGTTACAGCATCAGCAGTGAAAGACACAGATCTTCTGTTTTATTTTTCACTTCCTGAGCCACACTTTGCTCTCTGTTATTCTAACTGACATCTGGAGGAACGTCAGTGAATTCACTCAAATTAGTCTGAGTTTAAATTATTGTAAAACAGATCAGATTCCTGCCCACTGTCCTTGGACCCCTGAGATATGCAAAATGTGTGATGGACTCTTTCTCATGGGGATTTATATACTGATTCCCGACAACTTCTTTACCACATTGTGAGCTTTAGGGGAGAAAGAAAAAAATCTTTTAACTATGAAAAAGTGATAGAAATAAAGAAGAATTAGTAGTTCTCCATGGAAATTGTAAGAGGTCCCAAGGCCATATCAGAGCACATTATTTAAATTCTTTTAGCTTTCACCCACAGAGCTGAATTTCTCTTCTAACATGTCCAAATCTGCATTTGATCTTGTAATTTGAGATATGCTAAGTTAGAGGTTATTATACTCCTTTGCTTTGAAACCTGTCACAGCGTTTCTTGGAAAAGGCTTTGATTTTGCATAAGGTGAATATAAAATCACAACATGCACGACATGCTTGACTTGCAGCTGTCTTTACAAACTTCAACAGTGGTGTGCGGGTGTGGGAGCAGGGATTTACCAACATATGATGTTATACACAGCTTATGTCAGGACAGAGCACTCAAACGGTATCACAGTCTAATACTTGACATGCTTTGTGTGGAAGCAGGACACTCCTTCATTAGCTGAAGGTCACAGATTATTATAATGCTTGGCACTCACAATCCTGAAGGTGTTGTACTCCATCTAATTAAAATTGGCAGATACGTAGGCTTTTATGCATAGGGAGAATAAAGTAGAGATTTCCCTAAAGGCAGAGATAGAAGAGGAAAGAAGTCATAGGCACAGAATCCTAATTCTAATTCAGTTCCTAGGTACCCAGTGCTTCCTCAGATTCCTGACCATACTTTCTAATAATAAGGGAAAAATCTGAATTTAATTTTTTTAAAAAAAGATTGAGGAATAAATACTAAATCTATCGTTTCTGCTAAACCATGGCACAATATTTTGAATAGCAAAGAGCTTTTTCAGGAGTATGAATACAAAAGCAAAGCATAACACCCATTGGTGTTAAAATTCACAGGCTTATTACAAGCCCAAAGTTATAGCTTCTTTTTCTTACTACTACACATCTTCTTTCCCAGAGCAAAACCTTGGAGTATCAGCAGAACCTTTAAAGAATATTCACCCGTCTGCATTTGTGAACATCTAACACATTCATTTTATACAGATTTTGCAGGTCAATGCATTTACTAAGCTGGACAACATAGCATTACTCTTTAGCTTATATTAAGCATTGAAGCAGAAGGGGAGCCCAAATCTGACCAATTCCATTTTTATATTTCTCATTCTTTTTTTCTACCAAGTTTTTCTAATAGATGCAACCTTCATAATGAAATATCCAATTCTCCACAAATCACAGTTGCACAAAGCTCACTTCAGCTGGGAGTACAGCTATCTGTCATTCTTCACACTGGACTACATGATGTGAGAGGCGTCCACAAAAGTCAGCTCCCTTGGTGCTCTCCATGCTCATTTGAGGTTGGCTATTACTTGGTATTTGGAGCAGCAATGCTCATGTCCCTGAATTGCCAACTGAAGTGACTCATGTCCTTTGCTCAGAAAATTCCCTGACATCTGCAATGGTAAAGAAGCATTTTGGAATTTTTCTGCAAGCACAGACAGATTCAGCTCTATCTGGCAGAGTTACACCACTCATGTTCAGCAGACCCACTTGCAGGAGTGGCAGCAATGTCCAAGCATTCTCTGCCTTTGGGATGCAACCTGGCAGTGTTTATCCATGAAAAACTTGGAACTTGGTTCAAGTAACAATGTATGTTAAGGCCTATGTATCTTATTAGTCAATAAAGAGAGAGGCTGTAAAATGCAGAGTACATGCAGTTGACTAGCTGTGGCTTGCAGGTTATAGAACCTGTTACTCTGTGTGGCAACAGCGTTAACTAGAAATATTTAAATAATCACATGTATTTTAGTATGTCTACTCTGCTCCTAAAATTGAACACAACAACAATTCTTCTAAAGAACTTCCTCCATCTCATTGTACACTAGCTTAGAGAAGGTCTCAACTCTTAATAAATATTGTGGACTTTTCAAACCACACTTTGCTCTCTTAAAACATTGTGCAAGCATTGTCTAGCAACATCTGAAAACAAAGTTCAGTAAAGTGCATTACATATGCCTCTTTACCTTTATTCAGTGGCTATAATTTCAATCCTTCTGGAGAAAAGAAATACACAGAGCAGGCTGCCACTCCCACAGAGTTATTTTGTTGCTACAAACTATTTTGTTCAAACTGGAACAATCAAGAAGGTCACTCTTAACAAAAGCAACAACTGTGGACAAGATGAATTGTATCAAATAATTAATTTTTCAAGAAATCAGAATGTTCACTCATGGTGTCTTATATTTCTCCTTGTTTTTAAAACAGAGTAATACACTGGAATAACTTTTCTTAATTGGCTACATGTGCTTTAGAAAATAGGGAAAATGATGGTGTGGAAAGTTGAGAAGTTTTCTTCCTCAAGCACTAGCTAGAGAAGATTTCATGTACGACTGTGGAAGACATTTTCTCGAGTTGAATAAGCAGGGCCAGTTATTTATACTGAAAAATCCCAAAGATTAAGCTTCTGCACTTTAATGTCTCAGCCCTGAAAGGGATGTGATATATGTGTTCAGTTTGTTCCTTTTTACATTTGCCCTTTAAGTGCAGCATCCACTGATAGCCATTTAGAAAGCACTTGAGTGCCATGTGTTTTAGCAAAGCTAACAAGAGAGAGGTTTTAGATATAAGAGCTAGTGTTTAAAATAACCTTGTGAAATTGCTGGTTTCTATACACTGCCAGGAACCAAGCCGGGGTGGGACGGGAGCAGGGAAGCTTCAGAGGAAGTCTTAAAGAAATGAGCCGCAGCCAATGCTATCATCAATGCCAGTGAGAGTCAGACTGGCAGTTTAGTCAGGGTTTAGCTAGTGTCTGGAATTTGGACACCCCTGAACACAAATCCTTAATGCCAGGGAGCTCTGTAGCTGACTGGCACTTGAGCCAGGCACACAGACATGGAGTGGCTATCCTGCTGCGGGTGACACGTCCAACCTTTGGAGAAAGTAAGGGCTCAGATGGATGTAGAAATGACAAGTATTTTCTTGTTTCATCCTGTCACATGGGATGGTCAGAATCACACTTATCCTTTTCTAACAGTGGATTCACACATATTTTTTTCGTCCATCTTACTGCAAGGAGTTATTCTTGTTGCTGAACAAGGCAGGATGCTGCAAAAGTATTTAGTACTCCAGAGAGACGTTTCAAATATAAGCCACCAGGTTTAATGAGGGGACAGGCCTTTTCCAGCAGTCACCAGGTTGCTGAAACATTTTCTTTACCTTCTCTGAAGCAATATGATTTTCTTGGTCTTGCAAGACACCTTTTTTGGCAAAGGTTGCATGTAACACAAGAATTTCTGGACATGAGTGCAGTGTCAAATTTGACCCACTGCAGTAATTTGGTTGCAGTGTTCATGAAGGCTGAGTATTCCTGAAATGCCTGAAGGTGTAGTTATCTTCTGTGTTATTATCTGAATTGTTCTGCCAAAGTCATGAAACTGAGGTTGGGGTTCAGTGAGGCTTGCCAAAGCCTTTATCAGCTGCTGAGGAGCAGAGTTCCAGACGGATTGATGGGAATTGGTGGGTCTTGATGTTTCTCAGGATCAGATCTACATCCCTGTCAGGAAAACTATTGTGCCATTATTGATACAGCTTTCAAAAATTTAGAATGTATTTTCACCCGGTTTTTTTAAACCTAAACTACGAGAGCCTTAGTCTGAAACACTTCAATGGCATGAGAAGCTGTCAAGAACTGGTGGTCTAGGGCACAAAGTTGGACTCTTAACCCATAGTTAATAGTCCCATTAACTCCCAAGAAATGCCCAGTGATCAGTTTTACTTAATTAATTTGTAGTAAACTGACAGGAGGCTTCTCCCAATCATGTTACTTTCCAAACTGTGTCCTTTAAAAACTTTTTTCATGTTGTTCTTTAGATTTTTGACCTCCCATTCATCTTTCTCCTGCCATACAACAGATGAACTTCAGTCTAGCATGAACGATGACAAGTGTTCATCTAGCAGGACTCCTCATCAGCATTGCTCTTAGTTGTTCTGCCTTGAAAATACCATGTTTCAATAGAAACGAGAAAAATGCCTTTATCCTCATTTCTCTGTGAAACACAATTTATTTGGAAGATAAGCCTAGACCTGTTATGTTAATCATAAATCAATTATATTTATCCCAAACCTAGAAAGCATGAAAATACCTTCTTTCCTTATTGCAAAATCCAGTAGGATATTCACAGTAATTATGGCTTGTTTTGTACAAATCATAAGCTTGTATCATGATCATTAGAGCTACAACAGAGTATTTATCTTAGAATATTTGAAATGTCTGTTTCAATTGCAGTGGAGGTTTGGGAATTTATTTATTTTTAATAGCTAAAGTAAATCCTTTCATGAACCAGGTTTCCCCTTTTTATTCCTCATGTAGCCTTTTGAGTTTAGTCAGATTTTACACGACATGAAGAAAGTGAGAAGGGAACTATGAGGTTAAGCCTGTAAAATACTATCTCTGCCCAGTACCACTGGCCATTGATTTGGCAGATAAGCACCCTGCAATATTGCTCCTTACACCTTTAGTCTGTAAATAGATTATGTCAGTCAAGCTGTCCCCACTGTTTGTTATTACTAGCACTTGAACCATCCGACATGTTTATCAGGTTCAGACCTCCTCAGAGTTAAGGAATGTACAAGAACAGTCACAAAAGCTGGAAATATAGAAATATTCTTAATTCTGCTATATGCATAAGTGGCTGAGATACAGAGAAAGTAAAGACACTTAATTGTCTTCATATCCTTATTTTTTGCAGTACGATTTTTTGAGGGTGCTTTTTTGTATGCTCACTGGGTAGCTTTGGTGTTTGGGGGTTTTTTTAGAGGACGAGGAGGGATTGGGGGGTGGTATTTACAGTTCTGATCCCACCACCAGGTGGGAGCAGAGGTTTCAGCTTATAGGAAAACAGGAAAAATGGATTGATCTACTATCTGTAGCTTGCACATACTATTCCCCAACCATGTCTAAAAACTGGCTAGGTTCATCGTGGGCTTCAACTCCCTTAAAGCAATTTACCCCATCTGATACTGAGGTACTGGGTTTGGCTCACGTTGTGACTAACAGTGCCAGAGAATAAATTCTCTGCATCTTGCCTCACAGTTTAGTTGGCAAGATATCAAATAAGTACACTTCTGCTTATGAGAGTGCACATTTCATTGTCAGTGTCTAGAACTCAAGCACCAGAAATATCCCATTATTCTGTGTTCATTATTAAATAAGTGTCACGGACTCATTTCTCCAGTTTGTCTCAGACTCTGTGGAATGTAAGCATGATCTTATGGTCAGGCCCTGCTGCCCTTTCCACATTAAGTACTAAACTGTCAGAATGAATGGAAACAGGTGTATGCAGAGAAAGAGAGATGGCTATATCTGAAAGAGTGATTTTGATTGTTGTAGCCATGGTTGAAATTAAATCTGGCTGAGAAGTGCAACCAAAATTGTTCAGGCTCTTTTGTGCACCATCATGACTAATGACCATTGTGCCAGCAAGCATGTTAATAAAAGGGCATTTCTAAAATTCCTTCTTTATGACAATACCCATTTCAATTGCACATTATTTCTTTTTGAAGCCTCTGGAATAGTCTGTGTGTTTTGTCAAAACTTCCTAATGAGCAGGTCAAACAACTCAAACACTGCCTTTATATTTCTTTCAATTCCCTAAGAATGGGTGACTAAAATCAGTCCCAGTGAGTTTGCGTGTAATTGCCAGTGCTGGAAAACAGGCACCTGATGTATCTATCCCATCATTTCTCACGCACTGTGAGATCTTCTCTGCCTGGCTCAGGCTCTCTAGGTATAAAGTGCACTTTGAGGTTACATGCTCTTCCTACAGGCTGATGCTATTATGGCATCATGCATAAAAGCAGCCACTATTTGTGTCAAAGTGCAGGTATGATAATTAATTTTACAGGACATAGAGCGTAATGAAGAACCGAGTCACTACAGACAGGTTTAAATTGACAGTTAAAGAGTCTTTTGTTATCATTTTGGTGGGGAAAGGAGGACATCTGGTGGGAGGTCTTTGTAAAGAATTGAAAAATGTAATTTTCTATTTGCAGGAGGATACAAATCCCTAGGGAAGTTGTATGTTCTGAGTAACCTATAGACTTTGCATAATTTCTAACCAGGAGAGTTGATTAATTAATGTATATCAAACCCACACAACAGGATGTTTTGCAGTGGTGCATACTGTAAAGCCCTCACTTCCCTTTTATCAAGTTCACAAAGAAGTATAGCTAAGCCTGGATGAATGCCCAGTACCCTCTTGTAATGAGATTTTCACAAAAGGTCTGGGAGAAAAGTGGTGGGATGAAGACTCATCCAGAAAAAGCACTTAATACTTTTTGCTTAGGGTTAGAAAATAAATATTAGAAATCCTTCAGCTTGCCTGAGTACATAAGAAAACAAGACATTGTGGCATTACTAAGCCTTGAGTAGACATCTTCTAAATGTTATATAAGGATTATAACCTGCTTAATCAACCTTTGGGAATGCAACAAAGCAGGAGGCAAAACATACAGTTACACTTGAGCGTGACGCTTAAAAATAAATCACAGCAGATTAAAGGAAGACATGAGGGTGTGGCGCATCCAGGTTAAAATGCCTGGTATGCTTGGGCCCATCATGTAAATAACAAGTAAAGACTGCATTTATTGATAACGAAGATGGCAACTACAAGTCTTTGTTGTTTCCATCTTCTCTGATCCTTTCCTAGCAACAGTCAATCTGGAATATGCAGCTTTGCTCCTTCTGCTGCTATTTCATAGCTTCTGTCCCATTTTGTGAATGATCTCCTTCAGAAAGCATCCTACGGGGAAGTGGCTCCAGGGTCACAGCAGCCACAGGATGAGAGCTTCAGTTTTGCTGTGGGAGAAGCAATGCCAGAAAATCATTCCCTGCACAGGTATTGCTGTGAGGGGCTTTGAGGAGAAGACAGCCAGCATGATCTGAAACCTTGCCACAGCTGCTCGCTCTGCCAGGCCTTCCTGCTTTACAGCTGAGCTATCTCACCCACTGCAAACTGGGTGAATCTAATTTCCTGGGAATTCTGTGACAGACACATTTCTTTTCACCAAAGTCAGCACAAGAGATCTGTTGCAAGTTGAGAATTGAAATGAGTTCTTTTTCCCCTACTTCACTGCCATATTTCATTTCTTTGTCTGAATCATTTCATATTCTGTGTCCCATGACAGCACTGTTGCAAATTCAGATGATTTTTTAATATTTCTCTGTTCTCACTAAAACATTGTCTCTGAGTGCATTCCAGATTTATCTGCAGCCTTTAAAGTGCAGTAAGGGACTATCAGTGCATCTAATTTATGCTTTCATTTGTATTTAAGTTATCATTAGCACAAGGTATTAAATCAGATTATGATTAACTTGCTTTTGCAAAGCTAAAGCAGAATTTTTTAAGATCAAATGTATCTTACTACTCTCCAAAAAGTTATTTCCATATAAAGTATGTTTATTAAATGTGCTGAACTGTTATGTAGTTCCTTTAAATTTATGAAAAGACTCAGAAACTGCTTGGCAAGAGTACTTGAAATGACAATATATATCATAAATGCCTTTCATACTGTATAAAGAACAGCATGCATAAAGAACAACTAAAAAAGTTTTGCATATTCACTTATGCTCTGAGTATAATATAAGCCAAGCTAACCTCATTTTATATGAGGCCCTTTTTTACTCAAATATATCACTAAGGTTTACTTTATCTGTTGTATTTTCATTATTTTTGGCCAAATCTGAAGTGCGAGCATTCAGGCTTCTAAGCCGCCTGATAGAGAGGGATTTAAAAATGGAACAAGGTTCAGAACTGATGGATACATAACTTATTTTAAAAGATGGGCTTCTGAGCTAGCACAAAGAAGCAGTGCTAGCTAATGTTGTGATCCTATCTGGAACGCACATTGTAACTGTCTGGACTTTTACTTCAAGCAAAGTTTCACTTCTCTCTTTCAAAAGTGAGTGATGTCATAGTTTGTTAATTTTGGCAAACACTCAGAGCAGTTTTGAAACATGCTACAACTGGTAAGATAAGCCATTAGGAAAATTATTAGAGCTAAATGCCCTTTTACTGTCAAACTACGAAGAATACAGTTTGTTGCACTAAATCTTCAATTCCTGTTGGTTCCTGTAGGGTTTTATATCAGTGATGCAAAGTCATTGTCAGAGGCAGGGTCTCACAGCTGATGGTAGACAGCAAAGCAGCCCTGTGAAACACCATTACTCAACAGTTACTGCACTGATGACTCTTCAGCAGTGTTGTGTGACAACAATGGTTGTGTGACTAACTTGTCCATTTCGAGATGTGCTCAAACCAAGATCTGGATTTAGATGGCCATTAATCAAAGAATAAGTTTTAGCACTGAATCTGAACTTGCTTCCACGTTTGACAGGTGACAAAGGGAATAGTAGGTCATCCATGACAATTCTGAGAAAATCTCAGTGAGATTGCTCTCCACGGGAGAATCCATTGGCTAAGCTGTATAACTACATTTTCACAACTTGACCAGTTCAAGTGCTTGTAATCATGGAGTTTTTCATTCTTAGAAAGGTAGTTGAACTTTATCAGCAGCTTGGTGTGTTCTTCTATTTCTATCCCATATTATTCTGATGGGAATTTCTACTTTTCTGTAGGACATTGATTATTTATGATTTGCTAGTGAAGAATACCAGCCTTGATGGAAAAATCTAGTATCTTGTGGGAGATCTGCCTTTCTGAGAGCCACAGTAGCTTCACAGCCAAGGTAACTACTTGCACTACCAGAGGCCAGCTGGAGGGTCAGTTAATGCTTGGTGAGGTGTGCAAATGTGCATCATCCCTAAGGATCGGTGGGAGTTCCCTTACAGAGTCCAAAAATTAAAAGGTTTTCATGACTCTCCCTGTGTGTGTGGACTCTCCATGTGTGTGTGAACATATGAATTTTTAAAAATACCTTCAGATTATTTTTGTGGAAATGAATCCATCTGTAAACCTGTTCTTTGTCTTAGCTGTGCAATTTTAATTCTCCCAGACTGTTCCATGAAATAACAAGTGGCTGAGATGTAGTTGCCTGTGGAAAAAAAAGGGTCCCTTGTGGTAGTAGATTGCAGAAATCTCCAGCACAAAAAATAAGTGACAAGTGTTTGCAATAGACAGTTTATGAACTTATAAAAGAGATATTGTCAGCAATTTGGGTTTAAATGATACTAGAGTTAATGCTTACCCATTCTTTTCTTAGGAACTGGGCAATAAAGAAGATATGTCCATTTTTTTAATTGAGATTGTGTGTCAAATCTTGTAGAAACAAATCCAAGCTCTGTTGAGCTCTACAAACAGAATCCATGCCAGATTAATGTTTGGTATGGTTGCTTATGAACATCACACACAACTGGACCCTCTGTAGCAGACTGGCTGCCCAGTGTAAGGCTGTTGACAAACTACATGACCTGTGTGCAACATGCACACAGCTGAAGGTGTGCAATGCATGCACCCACACTTACCATTATAAACTCTGAGTAGGAGTCTTCCATCTTCCTGGAAAATTAACTCTTTTTCTTTGGCTGCAGAGAGGTAAAAGATACTCCATGGGAGAATTCAAAAAAGGAAGCATTCATTTGAATTGAAAACACAGACAGGAAAATACGTGACATCTATAGCACAAGAGTTTATTTCTAAAGGATTAGCTGATGAGATTTTTAGGAATAAATACAATGTACATTAGGTTTAGAAAAGGCTTTTCCCTAGATTACTATAAGAACATTATGCCATTGATTTCTGACACCGGATTTGTAAACTTAAAATGTAGTGTTGAATCAGTAAGCACAGCTTTCATGGAACTTAAAAATCATCTCATGCAGTAATTGTTTCAGCTGTAACTCTGACACCAGCAGAAGTGTGGGAAGTGTGATTTCTGTTCTAATTGTATGATGATTTGGCTGAACTTATTAGTTTCAATGTAATTCCATGGAATTAATGAAGGTGCACTAGAAGAAAATGCTTTTTTGGTCTAATTTTCAACTAGATCTTTCTTTTAATTTTTTTTACCCAAAGATAATTATGAGATGGCTGTACTAGTTGCATCTGTAAATGCTCATGCTAATTTAATACCTGTACCATATTGTGCACTCCTTGTTTAGGTGATGGAAATACTTATAAGGAGGAGGAGAACTCAAATACCTTTGAGATAGTCTTATGGTCATTGTTAGTCAGAAATCAGGATTGACACATTAGACTGTTTATAAGAGTGCTGGCAAAAGGGTTTGTGAAAACATCACTGAAACTACTTCTTAAAGCTGGAATAATTTTTTGCAAACAAGTCTGCTTAACACATTTTAAGCTCTCCTACTTGGCAGAACAAAAACCCTCCCTGCTTGATCTTGGTTCAATTTTTTCCACTTTAATGAAAAGAACAGTCATTTCCACATCTTGTGTGGAAGTAGCAATAACAATTCAATATTTTAAGTAATACCACCAGCAGAGGAGATGCTGGTGGTATTACTGAAAATAATACCACCAGCATCTCTTAAAAACTCTCTTAAGATGCTTCTGTTTAGATAGTGCATAGTGAAAAGATAAGGTTTGAAGCATGCACCCAGTTCTCTTCCTGCACAAGAAAGCTAAACACTGTTCTTGCTGGCCTGTTTGTCAGGCTTATCTCATACTGGAAGAACATCTAGGAAAATGTGCTGTTTATAATCTTGGAACTGATTCAATGAAACAAAAGCTTGATGTTTCCTGCTGCTGCCAAGTCTTCACTGTCAAAACAGGGTTGACTTTTGGTAAACCAGAATGTGATCTTTCATCATTTTTTGAAATATTTCTGTTTCTTTCATTATTTCTTCTTCCTATTCCTTCTCATTTTCCTTTGGCCACTGGAGAAACAGATATCAATCTATATTTCTACATACGTATATGAGCCAGCCAAGAAGGCCAGTGGTATCCTGGGATGCATTAGGAAGATCACTGCCAGAAGGTTGAGGGACATGATCCTGCCCCTCTACTCAACCGTGGTGAGGCCACATCTGGAGTGCTGTGTCCAGTTCTGGTCTGGTCAGCACAGGAGAGACATGGAGCTCCTGGAGCAGGTCCACTGGAGGGGAAAAAAGACGATGAGGGGACTGGAACATCTCTTTTATCCATAAAGGCTGATGGAGCAGGGCTTGTTCAGCCACAAGAAGAGACAACTGAGAGGGGATTTCATCAATGTGTATAAATATCTAAAGTGGGGGTGCCAAGGAGATGGATCCAGGCTCTTCTTGGTGGTGCTAAGCAATAGGAGAAGACGCAATGGGCAGAAACTGATGCACAGGAAGTTCCACCTGAACATGAGGAAGAATTTCTTTACTGTGCAGGTGACCGAGCCCTGGCACAGGTTGCCCAGAGAGGTTGTGGAGTCTCCCTCACTGGAGATACTCAAGAACCCTCTGGACACAATCCTGTGCCATGTGCTCTAGGATGACCCTGCTTGATCAGAGAGGTTGGACCAGGTGATTACAACTGTAGTCCTTTCCAAACTTAACCATACTGTGATCCTGGGATATGTGTTTAAGTCTATGTATAAACATTACTATGTATAAATAACCTTGCACAATCATCAGTAACTGAAATTCACTTCTCTGGATCAACTGTGCAGAGTTCACCCACCAGGAATGAGAGAACCCCAAAGCATAAGAGAACTCACAGACTCTTTGAAGGCAACTCGGGCAAAGCTGACCATGCACTCTCAGGACCAGTTCCCAGGATACAGACAGAGAAGATGCTGGAGTGCCTGGCCCTGCCTCAGGATGCCACCAACGCTCTGAATCATTCTGACATTGTAAGGAAATATTTATATTTCAGTGGTGCACGGGAGCACAACTCGAGATAAAGCACTATTGCGCAAGGCTCTAAGGCAAACTGAGCAATAGCATACAGACTGCTTAGGAAAGCTCACATCAATTTAGAGAGCCCTCAGGAAAATCACTCCTGTAACAGAAATTACTCATCCTCCGAACACCAAATGCTCCGTTAAGCTCTGAGATGTGCAGTAAGACACAGTAATCGCATTTTGCCCTGAAGCGTTTGGGAGTTAATAATTCTTGTAGAGAAAATCCACCTCATTCAATTCTCGGAGGAGCTCACTGTCCATACAGCCATCAGATCAGTCCAGTTTTCATCTAGAGATGTTGCTTCAGAGGGACAGCAAGTATTTCGTGCTGTATGCTGGGATGTAATTCTGCATTGCTCACTCATAAGAAGATAATAATGAACAGTGACTTAAGTGACTTAAGTGACAAGGACTACAACAGCGATGGATAATGTTGGCCAATGCAAGCTGATAAGTGTGTGTGGGGTACAGAAATGTCACTTGGCAGCTCTGGCTTTGAGGAACACACTGCTTTCCATGTACACAGTGCTGGGTCCCATTTCTGACACTCTCAGCTGCCCCCCAAGAGAATCAGGACCAGGCACAAGCTGAGGGCTACTCACATCTCCCACTTCTCTTGCTGTGAACATGAAGCGCATTCTGTCACATCCATGGCTCTGTAATTGTACAAGCCTACTTGATGAGAAATAGAAATCAAGCTTTCACTGGCCCTGTAGCTCAGTTCCTTCTCTTTCAAAATATTGTGAAGGTATATTTATTTAGGATTGTTTTAAAGTTCATATGCCTTAGTGACAGAACCTTTTTAGACAAATATTTGGAAGCTACTACTATGCAAGCTTTTAAAACTTAACTTCTCTAGAGTACTCCAGGGGTCTAGACAGATTTATTTCCTCCACATATGCTTTCTTTCTCTCTTTCTCTGTTCATCTCCCCTTCCCATGTTCTGTAAAACATATTAACTTCTTTATCCTGAAAGGTATTTACTTTCAACATTTTCAAGAGACAGACCCTAAACTCCACAGCTACATCATCTAGTCTCTGGAACTGCAAATGTTGCTATGCTGCCTTGACTCTCTAAGCAGTTACAAAATAGATTTTTTCCTCCTTTCCAGTAACTCATTAAGAATTATTCTGTGTTAAATATCTCCACCCACTGACTTGCATGTCAATAGTTTTATTGTCAATAGTTATAAATATCCTGAAAGGGTACAAGCCAATCAAATAAATACAGCTGTTTGCTGGCTCTTGACTGAGACAAAAGAGAATCATAATCAACCACTTTAGAGCAAAAGGAGGTTTATGCAACTGACTCTTGAATTTTCTTTCTAGGATATTTTGTAAAGAGGAGGAAATGCTTTTAACTTACGCTGCCCCAGAGTCGTAATTACTATGCCACTTCTTTGTATTTTAATGGTGTTTTCTGTATCCATGTATCTAGTTCATAAATTCTCAGATGTTTTTTCCCACTTTGGATACCTTTACCTCCTTTTGGAATGGCAGACCTCAGTACCATGGAAGTAAAAAATAAGCTGTTGCAGAAGAGACTGAAAGATTGATGAAGAACAGGAACTAATAAATTACACGGAGTAAGCATATCCTGCACTTATTTCACATAATTCTTTAAAATTATTATGATGTAATGATTTCTTTGTTCCATAAAGAGGGTTTTTGGCAAGAACTTGCCTAGTGAACACATCCTAGCATTAAACCTACACCCACTTTTTTTTTTTTTTCCTGGCAGGAACTGGCAGTAAAAAAAAAGCCCTAAAGCTGGGAATAGGTCTGCTGGAACTCGCCACCACTGCCTGATCTGCATGCTCCTTTAGTGGGTTCATCATCATTCAGGTAACCTTCATGCTGTCTGCCCCTGCAGACAGACATATCTGTCCAGCCCCTGCAGAGCTGTGTTATTTGAGCTATTTCGCTCAGGTGACTGTTTCAGAGCATTCACCTCAGTAACTTCATATCTTTCAAGCACAAAGCATCTCATTCTGACAAATCCGGTAACCAAAGTAAATGAAGCTGTACTTGAAAAAAACCCAAAACTAGCTATAGAAATATCAGAGGTGGGTGCCAAAACTGATTGTTTTCAGACATGGAGTAATCCATAATAACAAATTAAACTGACAATTCGGTGCAGTAACAGGAACTGATCTGTGCTACAAATGATAAGCAAATGGCAATGGAAACTAAGGCTGAATGGGTTTGTTATTTTTTAGCTGCAATTTGTATAACTCCATGATTAGTCTCTCTGATTTTGGGAGCACTATCTCCGTTCATCTCCCAGTCATGCAAACAGGGGTTTTGCATTGTTTCTGATTAAAGAAGCTTCACAAGTTGTGTCACAAATCTCACCTTTGAAGAAATTATGGATTTAAAGGCAGGTACAAAGGACCTCAGCTCCAGAGCTCCAAACAGGAGGTTTACATTGAATTAAGAGTGGAAATGGTTTGGGCCCTTCCAGAAGCACCATCTGTTTCTACGGCTGGTCATTGTTTAGATTATTTATGACCATAATTTTAAATTTATCTGGTTAACCTTTGGATAGCCTCCTAAAATAACTATTGACTCTTTGAGTTTTCAAGGTAATATATTAAGATGCAAGGGTTTAATGTTATTATTTTATGGAAAGAACCACAAGCATTTTTTATGTAATATATCAATACCTACAAACCCAGGAAATAGCTATACTATCACACAGCAAAAAGAACTGCAGCATCACATAATTGTTGTTCATACCATGACCTGTTCAGACTGAAATTTCTTCATGAAAAAAAAAAAGGACAGCTTTTTTTTTTTTGAGACTCCCCCCTCCCCTACACTATCTATCTTCCTGTTATAGTTCAACAGAGAGGAGTACATGGGATGAAGTTCCTCCAAAAATAATAGAAAATAAAAAGGAAATGGGTCTTGAGGACTCATGACTTGCATCAGATTAAAATGGGTGAAAAGAGATGAAAATAAGTCTCTTACATGTTAGTGTGTATGACCTCATCCTGAACTATTAGAAGTGCTGGGAGTCTTTCCATTTTCCTTGAGAGATCAGGTCCCATAATTCAAAAACATTGCGCAAAAATAAGAAATGGACAGACCCTGGTTGGTTTGGCAAACATTCATCAAGGATGGCTGAAATTTAGGTTGAAAATAAGCTAGTAGAAATCAGTATGTGTGGGAAAGGTTTTGTAAGACTGAGCTAGGTTTAGTTGGAGTGTAATTACAGTTTTTATGCTCATTAGGTTATGCATACCAATATATTGACTTCAGAATTAAAGAGCATCAACTTTCATGAATTTGTTTGTATTTAAAGGGCAGAACTCCAGCTAAATGAGAACATTTACAGGACTTATTCTTCAAAAAGGGTGAGCCCACAATCTCATGTAGCTTTTGGCTCCTCTCTGTGTAACAGGCTAAAAACAAACCCTGAGATTAAAACATCTTACTGTTTCACTTTGGACTTTATGGCTTATTTCCAGTCTTGGTCTAAAATTCATGTTACAGTACTCTGCATCCACACAGCACTGTACAAAATGTACATTAATAAGGATATTGGCAACCATTAAAAAAAATTAAAATATACTGCAAAGGAAAGTTAGTCTTTTATTAGCAAAATAAGGATAAATTAAGGAAAGCTTTTTAGTCTTCCTGATCATGTATTGTATTCCTCTTCTCACCAGAGAAAATAGTTTTAAATTATGAAAATCTGAAAAAAGGCTTGCTTCTTCATTATCTCCTTGCATTCCCCCATCATTAAAAATAAATCCAAGAGAGAGATTGCAGTGCAGTCCTACAATAAACAATAGCCCCAGGTATTTTAGAAGGACCTAAATGTGCCTGACAGAACAAAAGAACACTAGATGAGGATCTCAAAAAAACATGAATTCAGGGCTCCCAGGTGATATTGTCGAAAGATTGGATTGTTTCATTTGTGTGAAAAGCAGCCAAAAATGCTGCATACCTCTTCTTTTTGTAACTTACCCAAATGCACTTTGGCATATCCTTTTTAGCAGTCAGTGAAGGCATTCAACCAACCACATCATCACGTGAGCTGCTGAAGAAACACAGTAGATGCAGTAAACCAGGATGACTTATTTTATTACAGCTGGTACCTTCCCAAAATGCACTCAGTATTGTACCCTATAGTCATGGAATCTTCCTTTTTATCATCTAAACCTATAAAAATAATTTATCATGTTAGACCCAGACTGAAATTTCCATATTCATCTGAAACACTAGCAAAAATGAAATTAAATTGTTTCAATGTATATCAACATCTAATGAGAAGGAATAAAGAGGGAGCCAGGCTCTCTTCAGCCATGCTTACTGACAGAACAAGAGGTGATAGGCACAGATTAAAAAACACAAAATCTAAGCACAAGGAAGCTTCTTTTTACTCCAAGGATGTCAAAAAATGGCACAAGTTGCCCAGAGGTGTTGTGGAGTTTCCATCCTTGGAGATACTCAGAACCAAGCTGGACACGGCCCTGCTTGACCAGGCATGGACTGGAGGTGTCTTTCAACCTCAGCCATTCTGATTCTCTGAAAAGGAACTTCTTCTATAATTAGTTGACCTAATTCAGCTGCAGTGTGGGATTCACAGCACAGTGTGAAGAATTTGATTTTATTGTGATTTTTATTCTAAATAAGATTCCTTAATGACTAAGGTTCAGTTTGGTGAACCTTACTAATCACAAACTGATAAAGAGAGGGAAAATATGGGGGGGAAAGGGGGGAGTGGTGTGTGTACCCATTATCCTTGTGGTTCATCAGCTTTAAATAATGCATTTGATCCATAGTTGAGTGAATATTTTTGTTCAGTGTCTTGCTGATTTGATAAAGAAACAGAGGAGTGTTTTACACTATTTCCTATGGTGCTGGCACGTGTTTTGAAGTTTGCTGCAAAATGAAAACCAAACTACCAGATACTGTTACATGACTTAATCTTATACTACCGCCTAGTGGCTACGGTCTAAACGAGTCACAGTGAAACTCCATTACGTTTTATATATGGATATGTACATTTTAGAAACCATATTATGTATCTTACATGTCCACACAATAACAGTATTGCCAAACATAGTGAAGAGCGGGGAAATTCCCATGTTCAAGGACACTAATATTCATGTTGAGCACGACCAGGGATTGAGCACGGTCTTACTGTGAACAGGATCTCCATTTTAACGTAGTTATTGTTTGAGATAGAATTATTTTAAACATGGGCCGTAGTGAAGGACTTCAGCTGTGATATATGAGATATCTATCAGTTGTCATCGTTACAAAAAACATTCTTTGGGTAGATTGTATTAAAAATGTCCCATGAAGAGTTTCTTGCATCTTCCTGGAAAGCTCTTGTGGCCCAAACATTCAGGGGCTTGGCAGTGAATAGTTTGTTTTGCTCAACTGAACAGATTCAAATACATTGAGCCTTCAGGCATCTATTTCCCATTCATTGCTGTAATTCCTGCACCTGGCTAAGTTCACACAGTAAAGCCCATTAGTGTATCGAGCTTGAACAAGTAAATCTTTCAGGAGTCCCAGGTTTTCCCATTTCCTCCAAACTCCATGCCATGGATCCTAGCAGGAATATATGACTTAGCAAAAAATCAGGCTCTTGCAGAAGCTTAGAGGTAAACAATAGTAGCAAAAATTACTTCTGCAGCTGACAGTGACAACAGCTACTTGGAGGAAAGGATTCCTCCTCAGGAAAATGAGTCTCCAGCTGGCTTTCCATTCTCGGCATTCTTTTGCCTGCCACAGAAGCTGCTCCTGCTACAAATATCAGCCCTCTTTGTGAGGGCAGGAGTTAACAGGGGCAAGAAGCAATAGATGTGTACATTGACTATGTCTGGTTTGGGTTGGTTTTTTTTAAGCCAACGTATCTATATGTACAGCTAGATATATAGAGATAAACTTAAAATTAATTGTTTGATTTAGGTCTCTTCCCTAGAGGCTTCTGTAACTCAGGTCTTGCTGGAAGAGAAGTTTTAGTACACAAGGTTAGCTGAGGACAGAAAAAAAGTTATTTTGTCCACAAGGTGGCACTTGGGCATCAGGCTTCTATGTTTAAAAATGACGTGAAGGCAACAATAAACTTCAGGTAATGATTATATGAATTGTAAGGTATTATTGAGCAAGGATCTCTCTGTTTGTGGAAATGTAATCTACTCAGATCTCTTCCAGGGAGGTCATTTTATTCTTAACTAAGGGAATGGAATTTCTGTCATTGACTTAAAAGGAAAGTGACCTGGCCTCAAATAAGTGGAAGTATTAGGGAAACAGAATCTCCTTGCAGGGTTGCAGGACAGACTATTTTTCTTCTCTCTGTTTGTTAGACGAGCTACATGAGTGATGGTGAGTGATTTATATCTAATTCAACAGAGAAGGGAAATGGAAAAGGTGACAGCCAGTGAGTGGCACAAACTCAGAGTTTTGGACAATGAATAAGCCAAACAAGCAAGACAATTCATCCTGCAAGAGTTTCCTGCACCGATGTGAAACACCCAAGCATAGAATTCGTAAACCTTTATTTGCACACTGCTTTAATCCAACACATACATTGCTTGATGCACCTTTTCCACCATACCAGCCGAGAGTAAGGCTGCAGAATTGGTATAATTTCAAGACATTTGTATGGTCTAAATGAGGAAAAAAATTATTTGTGGTGGGGGCAACACAGTTGGAGTTTGGAAACTGTTCTTTTGCCAGACATCTGTGCAACAAGTGCAGTTGAATGCTTTTTTAAAATGTTTTATTCTATTCTGTGCATGATTAATATGAGTATGGCTAGGTAAATGTCAGGTGTAAGTGACAAGCAATATACTGATGGAAGCTGAAACTCTTTCTCCAGTGAAATAAATCCACCTCATGTGTCAGCAGCCAGTGCACAGCAGTACCCCCAGCCAATACAATCCTGGACAGACAGCTTCAGATCTTACCTCAAGACCCTCTCAGTTCTTTCCTTGCTTTCCATAGCAGCGCTCTGACAGTAATGACTTTCCCAGAAGCACCACAGTGAGACCATAGACCAGAGCTGCCAAGGCCTTTGTGCAGGTCTCAACTGTTTGAGTTGGTAATTAAGGAATATCTTGTTGATGATATAGAACTAGATAAGAGCTTTCATTTCCTGACCAGACAGTCCACATTTTGGCCTTATATTTCTGTTCATTTTCCATCAAGAGGGATTTAGAACCATTTGCATTTTGCTAGTCCGTTTACTTTCCTGAAGAAAGCACCTCAGTATACATTACTTCTTGTGAAAATAAGGGAACTTTCTGTCTCCTTAGTGCAATACATGTAAAACTATTGAACGTTTCCTGAACCCTGTCTAGTTTTGTTCTGCTGAAAATCTTGTGAGTGGACTGGAAAAAGGACGAGTAATGATTGCAAGCACACTTACAAGAAAACAGTGTATGAGATATCCAGCTCTCTTTCTTAGAAACAACAAGAGGCTTCATCCTGTCAAGGCACAAAACTCGCTTAAAAAGTCCCATTTCTTTCTGTTAAGGAAAACTCTTTTCAGGGAATTTGCTTAAATTGGCTGTTCTAGGAAGTGCAATTGTGTGCAAATCTACACCATGCAGTAGGAATCTGCCTGACCCCGTACCATCACTGGAAGCAGATGCTGAACTGGAAACAATAGGTTCAATTAGTTTGCAGTCATAGAAACAAGCAGGTCCAGTAATAAGCAGTTCCCAGAAACATAACAGCATCCTGGAATCATGCTGTTGCTATTTCTGAGCTGAAACATTTTGCTAGGGTTCTCATGATAAGTTTTTGCTGAGCTGTTAAATACAAATACTATAATGAAAACTGGCACTCTTGTCTTGCCCACAGAGATAGGCTACTTCTCTTAAAATTTGCTCTATCTGCTATGCCTTAGAACCTCACAATGTAGTTGGATTATTCTAATTATCCAGCCACAATGAAAGTGTTTGAGGCCCTCTGCACAGATCTTCATTATATATCTCAGAGGAACTTCTTTTGAGGTCAAATCTTTCCACAAAGGAACCACTTCTAACCTTCTCTTTGCTGTCATCTCTGCCTCCCTTCATACCTCTCTTCCTGCTAGTTCCACCATACTTCTACTTCTCCAAGAATTAGTATTAGAAAGTTTTACAAAAGGAATTAGAGGAGAAAATTTCTTACCTTTACCAAATAAATTCCAAAAAGTACTATAGGAACAGTACTCTAAAATTGAGAATAAGACTGCACTTTATCATTGTTGCCGTGGTAACCAAAACTAGGCCAGTCACTCTTTTTTTTTCTTTTTTTTTCCATTTTTTCAGCCTGTATTTCTGATATGCTAAAGAATTTGGTTCCTGAACAGCGATCTGATTAACTGCAAAACACCAATCTCTGAACCATGAAAAAGAAAAGAAATTAAATAGTTGAAAGGTTTATGACTGTTTCTCCAAAGAGGAAAGAGAAAAAAAACCCACAAGGGATGAGAATGTGCTCCTACCAAGAAATGAGGGAGAGGTGACAAGAGAATGAGGATGAGGCTAAGACATGGACATACAGAAACATTTTAAGGTGATGAGAAGCAGGCAGTCCTCTTCATGTTTTGAGACTCCTCCTAATGCCACTCAGTGCCAAACACTTGACCCAGGATCAAAGAGGAACCACAATACTAAGGAATCATAGACCAATTTTCTTGATGGATATTTCCAGGCACATATATTCCTCTTTCAGACCTCCCCTCAAAGAAAAGAGATCACTTGGTTCCAACTCCAGCCCTGAAGCTGCAAATGACAATGTATTTTTCCATGACAAGGCAAGGACTAAAAGCAAAATTTAAGCTTACATACCTTTTTTACAAGACTAGAGGTATATCAATATTGTGCATTTGTAAGCTCAATACACCAGTAAGTTTCATAATGTCAATTTTTGTCTGCCTTAATCAATAAAGAGTTTCTTATAGTGACAAACATTATTTGATTGATATTTTAAATAATTCAGTGGTTTCATAGACTCACACATATGCCACAGCCATTACTAAACTATTGCATAAAACAATGACAATCATAGTCAAAATCCAGTGCAGCTTCTTAGCACACAACCTGACAATTTTATACTGTGGTTTGCAGAAGTGCCTCTCTATAAAGTTCATTAAGTTACAAAATCTCTCATATGGCATGAAAAGAAAAAAAAGCCAAGCAGACAGGAAGGATAGGGAATTCTAATTGAAAAACTAACAATCATATGACTTGATAAGAAACTCAGAATGAAGAAAATAAGCAGGAAAGGCATTGAATTGCACAAATATTTGAATTTTAGTGGGGTTTAGTTTAATTCCACAAAACTTGCATTTCCAAACGTTAAAGATCAGAAGCTTTAATAGATAACATACTTAGGAACAATTCAGCATAACTGTTTCTTGACATTTCTGACATTTTCTCTCTACAAAATAAAGGAACTTTTGCTTTACACAATCAGGCTTTTCTGCTTTGGAGCAACACAAGTTCTCATTATTCTTTTCCTTGACCATACCCTCGCTTATATGATGGTGATGAAACTGACTGGGAATTTCTAGAGTCAGTGAGTTCAGGCTGAGGTTCCAGGTGTAGCATTGCAGGTAAAGCAGCACTTTTCAAATGATCATTTGCAGTGTCAAAGGCAATGTCACGTCAGCCTTGTGTGACATATGTAGCTTTTAGTGCCAGTTCTCCTCTCTGACAAACACACACCAAACATTCCCTTCCAGCTCAAAATGCTGTTTCCTACCACCCCCTGACTGCTACTGCTGCAGCCACATGGAGCACCAGCAGCACATTCCATCCTGGCAGCTGGCTTTTGGGTCGTACTGGAACTGTGCTTAGTAGGAAAGGCTACAGGATGCTAAATTTGTCCAGGAAGGTCATCAAATACTTTAAACCAAACTTTGGATTCAAAGCAGGCATGGGTTCAACAGCTTGCCTCTTTTTTGACTACGTGTCTTAATTTAATGAGCATCTCTCTCTTAAAATCACTGCCCTGAGTTTGTCTAAATTGAATGGCTCTTTTAGCATCTGTTAGATGAGCAGAACTGGTCTGACAGGATGGTCTCCATGAAACCGGACTGGATTAAGCTGTACTACTATGAGTGTTCCAGGACAACTGTCCTGAGTGAAAACCCCATTAAAAATAAATAAAATAGCTTTACTCCAGTACTATTATGTTCTGATATTTTTAAAAGTTATACACTTGCAGTTTTAGTAATTAAAAAGGGAGGAATGAAGACACAAACAAGAACAAACAAGAACATGAAACAGCTTTTAGAAAAGCTTTTCAGTAACTTTCCTTTGCCATTGTTTTTCCCTTTGGAATTAGCCTTTTTCTTTCCTTTTTTTAACAGTCATGCAGCACCAGAACAAACTTGAACTTCTTTGAGAACAATAAATTTGCTCTGTTCTGTTTGGATGTCTCCCTGAACATGAAGTAGAAAAATAATCTGATAAGGGAAAAAAATCCTAGAGTATTTTAAAAGCTAAATACTTCAGTTAGGTTTTTTATCAAATACACCAGTTTTTTATCAAATACACCAAAATTCCTCTTTTTATTAGGCAATAAGTCAGCTAGGCATTGAGTCTAAGTACAACCTTCACTGAAGCCGAATCACGATTCCTGAGCAGCTTCAAAGACTTAACAGCTGCTGCTTTAATGTAGGTTCATAACAATATTTTATACTCAGTCTCCAATCTGATGTGAAAGGAAAAACAAAGTTAAAAAAATAGTAGTAATTTCAAAGCAGAACTCATTCAGTATTCTCAGTATCTTAGTATATAATTTTTGGGCCGATTTGCTCAGGAGATGAGGAACAGAAGGCTTGACAGCCATGAAAAAGTCAGTTATGCGGGATTTGTTTGGAGAGGGTTCCTTCATATTTCAGAGTTTCTCCTTTCTCGCTTACTATGTTTGTCTTTTGTTGCCCCAAGGAGCAATTGTAATAGAAATAGTAGCTCCTTTGCATTTCTTTAATTAAGTTCTGAGAGGTGCCAGATGCTTCCATTTGCAATCTCCCTTTCTCCTACTAAAGCACAGAGGAGTTAATCATATAGTAGTCTTTAGTTTACTCTGAACCCAGGCTGGGGCAGTGTAATTAAGTCTTGCCATTTAGTTGAAGTATAGCCTGTCATCACAGCAGGTCTCTGTGGCATTGTTTTGTGTTGTTTTTTCAATTCAATAGAGAAATATCAGATTTTATTACTCTCTGTTGTTTAAATTATTAAAGACTTGATCTGTAATCATTTCTTCTTGTCCAAGAACTAATTGTTATAATTTGGCCCTTAGGAAGGGCCTGGTTCAGTCATAGTGAAATGCAGGTAGTTAGAGCTTGAAAAAAAAGCAGAAAAATTTTAAAGGATGATGGTTCATATTAATTTTAATCATATTCAAAGGTTATTTAGGTGGCCAAAGGTACAAGTAGGTGTTCCCTGGGATTTTCACAGACATCTCAAGACACTTTTAAAAAGCCTGATGTTGCGTTATCTGCAACCTTAGGTGTCTCAACATTCTTTGACTAAGTTCATGATTCTCGCATCCTCTCTTCAAGAACATGGCAATGTTAAGCAAGGCAAATATTTTGGCAAATACCCCAGAAACAGCCCATGGGTTCAGTCTTCACCTTTCCTAACGGACATTTTATCCAAACAGCCAATGGTGCAGCTGGGATACAGTTCACTTCCCAGCTACATCTTCAGGTTGACCAGATGTGGTACTTATTATCACTTTACCTTTTTCCTCACCTCATCTGGTGGTTGCACAAGTCAGAAGAGACCCCCAGAGCACGTTGAGTGGGTCCCCAGTTGAGGGACTGGGTATTCAGTAAACAAGGGACCTCAGTGAGGAAAATTTATCCAGCCCTACCTTCCTGTCTCACAGGATGACTGTCAGGTATTCACAGAGATCTAGTCATGAATTAACTGCAGACCCAGAACTTTATTGAAAGGACTTTGCAAATAAATTTTAACAACAAACACATTTGAGGAAAACTTGCTCTGCTTGGGGACAATTTGCAAAAAGGAGAGGTAAAATTAATCAAATAAATTATCCATTGTGAATTATTCACATAATTTTATGGAAAGCCTTAAATTAGTCCAAAATAAAAATCCTAATTTATTACTCCCTTCCCTGAAGCACAAGAATGCGTGAGGCTTCATTAAAAAAAAACAGGCTTCGTTAAAAAAAAAATCAAGTTTAAACCATATCACTTAGGCCTTTCTGAATCTTTAATAACTCCCTTGAATGAACCTTGTCAGATTTGTAGTTACATTAAATTAATTACAGAAAATTAAACTGGGGCCATATAAACTCATCACCAAGCATAGCCCTGACTCCCCAGACCCAGCTTGAGTCTCACACACATGCACACACACACGGAGCTGTCTCACAGGCTGCTGTTATCAGAAAATAAAATACTGTCTCTATTGCTTGGCTAAAAACAAAACATTAATTGTACAGGGATTCTGTCAGTCTTTCTCCTGATGTTCATCTGCCCACTCTGGGGGGCCAGAAAACCTTCCCAGTGAAGCACTTTGAGTAAGGCCACCCCTCTTCCTTATCATGCACATATACATGCATTGATGTTTCTTCAAGAACATCATGCTACCACAATCACTTTTGGTTGCCTGGGTGCTCAGGATTTTAGTCGGGAATTAACACGATCTTTCCCAGTTTTAACCAAAAGGCTTTTTCTGCTGGCACATATCCCCTTGGCTCTTTCCGTAGTTCAGTTTTATATGCTCAGAATTGTTTAAAACCATAATTCATTTGTCCCCAGGAGATTTAACACACATGCACACACAAACCCCCCAAACAGCAGCCTACTATTCTGGCCTGTCCTTACTTGCACTTGGACAAATGACAGCACATTAAGGAAAGCTTAGGGTTTATTTTAGTCTAACAAATTTTGTATTATAAGCCCATACTTATTAAATTACCCATTGGCTGAATATCCTTGTCCCCAAAACAAAAACAAAACCCCAAAAAAGACTTTTTTTCATGTAAACACAAAGAGATTCTCAGTGGAGGAGAGCAAGCATAATTAAATGTTGGAGATGAGGTCATAGATTCACAGTGTGGAGTGTTCAGCACCAATGCCTTATTAAGCAGTTTTCCTCTCCCTTCTCTTTCTCATGCCTCAAGCCATTTGTTTCTGTTCCTATGACTCAAAGCTCCATCCTGGCTTAGTGGCAACAAAACTGTTTGTGGGACTGGGCTAGGACTGATCACAATCTCTTTGTCATACTTGGCCAATATGTTCCTCTCCAGGCCCACAGCAGGGCTCTCCACGTACCTGCAGATGTGGGAGGGCAATGGGCCACCGGGATGGATGAGGAAGGGAGAGGCAGGGAGGGACCTGTGAAACTGGCGTGGTAGCACTGAAAAGATAAAGCATCAAATTAGTACCCTATCAGATTTATTTCAACTTACAGCTGAACTGAGAGAACAGTCTTATTGCTATGGAACACAGCAAAAAGGACTGCAAAAAAAAAGGGCTCTATTCCTGTGGAAAACTGCTGGAAGCACAAGAGCTTTTTGAGTGGCAGCAAGCAGCAAATTGGACCCATACTTCCCATGTCCTGAAGTAATAAATAAATAAATAAATACCCGGCTGTGAATTTGGACCGTCTATACACTTTCCAAATATTTTTTGTCTGCTCTGAGCTTATACTGCAGTGGAGTAAATACTTATAAAAGGCTCATGGCAAGATAAAAAAATCAAAACTCACTTCTGAGGTGGTAGCCAAGAAGAAAGGTAATAAATTACAAAAGATCAGAGCAATTGAAGTAAGCAAATTTAAGGTTCTGTTTTGAAAGCCTACTAATTGTAATAGGGTGGAGGTACATATTGATCATTCAAGCAGGCTAAGCAGAAAATCAGCCTCTCATCAAGGATGATAAATTAACCTAATCAAAAAATAGAATGAAATAAAAAGGGAATTTTTACACTTGATATCCAGGAAAGAGCCTTTTGTCAGATTTTTTTTATACTGTGAAATAATATCCAAGGGAAATGGCAGAATTTACATGAAACGTTTAAAAAAAAATTACACTGGCAAATGCATTAGAAAAGGTACTACAGAAAACCACCCTGCAATGCCTAGGAGTGCTCCAGGTGACCTCTTGTAATAGAACTTCTCCATTACTGTTTTGCTTCTCCCTTTCTGAGCTCGTGTATATGAGCCCATGTATATTTTGCTTTGACCCTTAAATGAGATTGCATGATACATATCAACTGTTGGAGAATAGATATGGCCAACGTGAGGTGATCTTCAGTGTCCTTTTGTCATTACACTCGGAAGAAAAAGGAACCAAATTAATTGTTTCATTTCATTTTTATTCAGTATCCTTTAATATATTTTCATGTTTTGAATTCCAATTTCTTCCAGTTCACTTTGGATCTGATGCTGGAAAAGCCCTTTCTTGTATTTCTTAATATGCTTGAAGGATCTAAGGAAATTACAGAATTTAACAGCTTTACTTCAAAAATCCGTGTAAGAGCTGCAATGACCATCATAAGCTGCATGGTCATACTGGACAAATTGTCTGAGAGTTTAGAGAATTTACTTATATTAACATCTGGAATATAAAGTAGATAAAACCCATCAGAGAGTTCAAAATGTTCCATTCATCAGTAAATCCATTATACTGTATAAAACCACATTGACCTTTTACCAGTTATGACAAAAGTTTCCATTAACAGAGGTTTAAAAAACCTCTGTTTTTTCCAATCCTTTTAATATTTAGATGAACTCTGGAGATTGAAAAGATTTGGATTAAACTGTGCAGTCAGCAGTGTGAGTGAATCTCATACTGAAGTCAGTTATATCTGTTGGATGCATATAAAGAGGAAAAAAAGTTTTGTTGGGTTTTTTTTTCTGAAGTTCTTAACCACATACTTACTAAAGGAAGTGAGCTGAGTTGCCACTGATAGGAAGTGGCAAGTGGCAAGCAGGTGAGAACTCTGGACATACACTGTATCTAATTCCTGTCCCTGCTGGGCCTCCACAAGGATGAGTTTTGTGTTAGGAGTAACTCCAAAGGCTTGGCCTGGAGCAGATGCCAGCATACAGATGTGTATCTGTTGAATTTGGCCAGTGATTTTAGGCTGATGGTGAGCATTCATGCCAGCTCTCTGCCAGGTGGGAGAGAGGAGACACAGTGCCTGCTCTGGTGTAAGACCTTTATACACGGTGCTAATCCATCAAAACTGTTTGCCCTGTTTGAACCAGGAAGGTGTCTGTGTGCTACATAGCAATGTCCTTTCTGATCTGGAATTAAATGGCCGAGACCTGGTTTTGTCATATCATCAAACCACAGCCTGCACTCTGGCAGGCTTCAGCTTTGCCTTCATGTCCTTAGGCAGGCAGCTGGGATGGGCAAGTCCTGAGGGCAGGAGCAGCTGATGTCCCTAGAGAGGGGGCTCACTGCCCTAGCCATGACAGCAGCCTAAGGAGACATTAGTGAATGCCAGGGGCACGAAAATAAAAGTGCAGGATGAATGGGATACATTTCCCTGGGCAATAAGACCAGTATAAGCACTCTGTGTGATTCAGCTGCATGTGATCCCTGTGGTAGCATGCCTTTCTCTGCTGCCTTTAAAATACTGTTCTCATTACCCAACTCTGCACCCGGGATCAGGAGGTCTTTGAACCTCAGACTACAGGAAGCCACAAGAATACTCTCAAGAAGTATCATTGCAGCATCTGTTACTCTCTCCCCACCACCTACTTTGGCTTTGGTTAGAGCCAAAGAGAGGGAGTTTAGTCCCACTCATTTCAGCCATGTCTCTGTTTGGCAGCCTAGAGCTGTGTTTCAGCAAGGCCAGTGGGCTCAGCCTGTCCTGGCTCTGAAAGCTGCACCATTCAGGTCTTCCTCCAGCTGCAAGCACCTATTCTTCACAAAACCCCTTTAATTATAGATTTTTAGCATGAGGTTCTGACTCTCCTTAGTGACCCCAAATAACAGAGTTGTGCAAGGTGAGCTCTCTTTATTCCTTGGAGATATTTGGTCTGTACACATATTTACAAATCAACTACAAGATGCCCCACACGACACAATTATTTTGCAGAATCCGCCCTTTAGCTTGCATCTCTGTTTTTAGGGTTTTTTTGGCACATTGCTTTTTTGCCTATCACTTAAGTTACACTGGGATTTATCCTTGCATTTTCTGAAAGTATCGCTATTGGGAGGAGGCACCATCAGAAGGTCAGCCATGTCCAGAGGGCTTTGGAGGGTGGGAAACTTCCCTCAGACAGTGATCTTGAAAGGAAAGTTGCTAAGTTGTGGGGATCTCCTTGGGTCACAGATCCTTCACCTTGTTCTTGTGATTAGATCCTTCTGAAGCTACCACACACTTGCAAATGTCAGGAAAAAATCCAAATTTCAGGAAGCCAAAAGAGAAACAGTCAGAGCAGTTTGCAGCAGCTCAGCTTCATTCACAGACCCAGGCACAAGCGCACAGAGCAGATGAAGCTCAGAAAGCTCACCGTAAGAAGAGCTAAAGGTTGCCATGTGAACATTTGCTACAGAGGGGAACGGGTTTCTTTGAAGTTAGTGAAGTTGCACAGATTGCAATGGTGAATGCATCCTAAGAGATGTCTTAGCCCTGTCACTGAGGGCTTCTGAGTCCCTGTTCTTTCCCTGAGCACTGGATCTGTTACCCCAGAGGTGCTTTCACAATTGGAGAGTGCCAGGCAGAGCCAGAGGCAGTTCCAGTGCACTGAGTTGCTCAATGTGAAGAAACAAAGGCTGCCAGCTGCAGTAGGAAGGAGTGTGACTTTTTAAGAAATATGATAAATGTTCCTTCCCTGCAGAATTAATGAGGAATCTCTGTCTACAGAGAGATAACATCAAACCAGTGGGACTGCAGATATGTAAGGAAGAAAAAGTAGCACCAAGCCAGCCAACACACATTTTACTACTTCTGGCAGAATGATTACTGGTTCTCAAGAGGCAGGGGGGTCAGAGGCTGTGCTGCAAAGAACAGGGGTGGCCTCAGCATAAACTTTTCCTAAAAAATTTCTAATGCATGTTTTTGGATCCACAGACTAGCAAAGGTTTATGGATTTAAGTGTACTAAAAAGCTCACTGAAAGAGACACCCAATCTATGCTTTAACTAAGACTTTTTTCCAGAGGGCTTTTACAGAATGTCAGTACTATGTGTGACACTTCATTTCTTCACAAATCGCCCACGGAGCAGAGAACCTCGGGGATGTCTTACTACACTGCTGCTGAGCAGTCATGTGCACAGAGATACATCACCACAGCGCTTGGTGGTGAAGTCCATAAGATTTTTTTCTTGTGTTCAGTAATTTTGCATGCCAGCAAAATTGCAATAGTTTATGGTCACTGTCTAAACAGTGCGATATTTCTTCAAGCCTCTCCCTCTTCCTAAGAAAAAGCACTAACAAACAAACGGGTCATGGATGAAAACTCTGGGCAAGCAGGTAGTCAGGTCTTCAAGGCAAACTACTTTTGGCCACCCTGTACCTTGAGGAGCAGATTGAGCCAGTTGTTCCATCAGGATGAGGAGCCACAGCCGAGCAGAGCAAGGCAGGCAGAGCAGCGGCCCCTTCCCCCAGTGCCCAGTCCCAGCTGTCCCTGTGTTGGCCCTCAGCCCCTGCAGCCAAGCCGAGGGGCCTGGCAAGTGCAGAGGCTTGTGTATTGCTCCCCACTTAGGAAGAACACTTGCTTGTAGCCTGAAGGTGTGACTATACCACAGTGCACTGAGTGGTTCTTTGTGATGGTTTTAGGTGTGTGTCTCAAACTGAGACACATTTACGGGGAAAAGCCCTGGAAGGGATGTCTCCTCCAAAGAAAAGAAGTTTTAGCACTCCCGCCCCCACCAATATGAAAGGAATTTCTTGGATGAAAGTGAAAAAAACCTATTTATTTAACAAGCAGAGTGCCAGCACAGGGCACAGGAAAGATATGAGTAATGTCAGATAATGAACCTCCTCTCTGCAGAGAAAGCTGGTGGATTCAGAGTTCCCTCTGTAGCTGTCTCAGCCCCTCCCGAGGTCCAAGGCCGGGCTGTGGCGTCCCCGCAGCCTCCCTGCCGGTCCACGGGGTCCGATGATCTGGTTCTTGGATCACAGCTAGGCAGAACAGTTCCAGAAGAGGAAGAAGAAGTTACCACAGGATTTCGGTATGCCGGTATGGGACAATTCCTTGCCTCAGCTCACAGGCTGGCTAAAAGCAGGAACGTGCTCCCTCGGCTCTGCAGCAGTGAGAACGTGGAGGAGTGTGTGTGAGTCCTTGAACACAAACCGCGCTGAAGAATTCGCCTGGCTTCTCTCCCCCCCTCTGCTGGACCCAGCTTAAAGCTGCGGGACCCATTTCTGGGCAATAAGCAGACGATAGGGGAATACAGTATTATCATAAAATCACTCCAAGACAGTGTGCTACGGCTACTGCTGTTTGTTGCGCAACAATAATGACAGGAAAAGCAAACAGCAGGTAGAATTTTCTCCAAATGACAGTGGGATCCACACCCAGCCACCAGAAAACCATATATTATTAATCCAAATGTCTGATTTCCACTGAATCCTACTGTTACACAACCTGTTAGCACTTCCACTAATTGCTTATGGAAAGAAAACTGAGCCAAGCAGACCTGCCACCAGTAAAGCATGAACTGGATGAGGAGAAAAGACACATAAAGATGACAACAGTGGTCACACCACAGCTTGGGAATGCCACACATTGAAATCCAGTTTCACTTTCAGACTCTGTCCTTCCTGTGCTGGGGTGGACAGAATGGATAAGGGGTGCAGGGTTGGCAGGAGTGGGGCTTCTTTACAGAGGAAAAGTGGTGCTCAAAGCGGGAGCCAGGCACACCCCTGTGCAGTGGCACTTCATTAACACAAAATCAGAGAATCCCTTGGAAAAGACCTTTAAGACCACTGAGTCTGTTAACCCGGCACTGCCAAGTTCACCACTAAATCATGTCCCCAAGTGCCACGTCTACACATCTTTTAGTACCTCCAGGGACGGTGATTTCACCTGGGCAGCCTGTTCCAATGCTTGACCACCCTTTCAGTGAAGAATTTTTTCCTAAAATCCAATCTAAATCTCCCCTGGCATTGTCCCTACACCACGTCTTATCTTCGAGGTCTGCTGTTGCGTTTCCTTCTTCCTGGTGTGTATTAGTTCCTTTTAAAGAACAGAAGACCCGATCCAAACAGCTTCGGAAGAGCGAGGCCAGTGTTTCCTCTTTCCCGAGGGAGGAACAGCAAATGCCACACCTCGCACTGCCAAGAGGCAGCCGTTCCTCCCCAGGGACACACCAACGAGGAGCGGTACTAAAATTAACGCTTTATTAACACCTGACACTTCCTGCTTTTAACAAAAGCTTTAGAAATCGGGTGCTTGAGGTGGTTTATTTTTTGCTTTAAGGAGCAGCAAGCGGCTGCCCGGCCCGAGGCGGGAGCCGGCAGCAGAAGGTTCCCCGCCCCGGGCCCCCCCTTCCCGCCCCGGGCCCCNCGGAGACGCCTTTTGATTCCTCTTCCTCGGCATTCCCGGTACAGCCCACCCGTGTGAGCCGCTCCCGGGTAACGCTCCATTGCGGCGGGGCTTATGCAACCTGCGTGGGGCTGCCCACGCGTGGTGCTGGAGTATCCCGCCAGCGGGCCCGCCTGACCCTCCTTCTTCCCTCCGGGACGCTTAGTCCGGCTGGGAGAAAATGGGAGGAGGTGCACAAGGGTAGTCCCGGCACGGCATCCACATGTATCTCGCTGGAAATAACCGGGGTGCTCGTGCCATCCCCGGAATTCCCCAGTAGTGCAGCTCTTGTGTTCGTTCACTTGAGTGTTTTAAGCTCTTTATTACTTAGGAAACGTAATATATTGTAATTGGAGGAAAACACCAACTCTTTTTTAATTTTTTGTCTGCTTCAGTATTTATATTTTTATGGCATGGAAGTGGGCTTTTTGCTTAGGGAATCAAAGGAGCCGTTTCCCTATTGTTAGCTGTAAACTGCCTTTCCAGGCACTCTTTTGTTTTGCAGACAGCATCGTCCCGGTGTTTAGACAAAGGCAGTGCTCTTAATGCACCTTTATTGATGTTTCGTTTAAAGCAAAAAATAACACAACCTTTTTCATACACAATAGTAGAATGCAATGATCTGCTCTGAAATGCACTAGCACTGCTGATTGCACTGGGGCAAACAGAGCTGCGGGAGCATATCCCGAAGTAATTTCCAGATGGTTTTGATTTCATTAATCATTTTTGTTGAAAATTCTTATAAGATGCTCTGCACTTAACAATAAGTGAGCCATGTCACAGCTGAAATAGTTTAATATTCGAAAGTGTCTGGTAGTACTTGCCTGATACTACATCTAGAAGCGGGCCACTCTGAAAGGTTCTGGTACTTGAGAATTCACTTAGTCACATTTACGTAAGTCAGTGCCTCTTCCTACCCCTTTCGCTAGAAAAATGGGGCAGAGCAGAGCACGTGCCCGAATGTAGGGTAAGGACAGATGCACCGAGAGAGGCTCAGAGTTCCCTCTGTGTCCATAAGCCCTCCTGCAGGATACAACAGGAGGCAGGTAAGGAGTACTTGCTGGTTCTGGTTGCTGTCCTCCCTGGAAAGAGAGCTTAAAAAGTTGCATCAGATCATCTCATGTATTACTGTGCTCAAACTAGTTGCAATTCCTCGCCAAGGAGCTTTTCCCTGCAGTTTTCAGCTGCTTCCTAGCGACGGGTGTGTTGTGGTTTCAGAGGATGGTGCAGGCTGAAGAACTGCCTTTCCATGTTGCCTAAACACATTTTCGCATGAAACTGCTAAAGGTACTGCTTGGGTGGCCACAGCCACACTTCGCTGAGGAACTCTTTCCACTTTTCTCAGGCACAGGGTAGTGATCCTGGCCCTTTCTGACAAGTCGGGGTGTAACAATAGGACAGCAAGGCAGAAATTTTAAATAGGCCACAAGGAAGAAGGAAAAAAGCCTTCGAATTTATTGGATATGTTTCGCTGTCATAGCATGGAGTAGTTTTTCTGCATACTGAGGTGCAGTCAGCTGGGCAAATAATAAACTAGATTTGGAAACAAGGAATATCACTTGCCTCTCTTGAATATACATAGAGAATTTAAATAGTGGCTAAAATAACAGTAAAAATAATAATCGGATAAATAAGTAGTATTACTTTATGTGTAGGGAAGACACAAGGAGTTGGTGGTACCTACAGTTGCTGCAAAGTTTGACAGAAAGTCCCAGAGTCTCTTGTTAGAGAGAAGAACAAATGTGTAGCTTGATTTAGAGGGGCTCCTGTGTCACTAAGCCTTGTCATAAGCTCTGTACCTTTTTTTGCTCTCGTGAGTGTGTTCAGTTTTCTCTCAAAATAATCAGTTTCCCCTGCCCTTTTTGCTCTTACGGAGGAATTGTTGCTGACCTGCTCCGTTCCAAAGGGCAGGGATCCTGTTTCCAGGCTAGGTCCTTGTTGGAGTCCCTCGTGGAGGCCCAGCGCTGTCGCTGTGTTTGCTGAGGGTATTTGCACTGCTAACACAGACTCTGGTCCTCAGCCCGTGTTTTCCTGTTCCGTGCTCTCTCCTGAACTGTAAATGCATGCACCACTTCAGTGATATGTGCCATGCAAAAGAAAGGAGTCAAAATCTGCTTTGGTGTTGGTATAAATTCTTATTTCTCTCGTCTGCTGTAAAGTAAAGCCAGCATGGGAGCAAATTCTTTGGCCTTTTTGAGAGGAACTTTTAGGTGAGGATCTGGGGCTGCAAACCTGGGTGTGATTTGGTTTTTCCCATTTCCTGCAAAATACACACGGTGTGTAAGATCATACCTTGTAACATAACAATAAAAGAATACCTTCCTGACAAGCAGGCCCTTAATAATACTGTGTACACCCTTTAATATTTTTTTTTAAGAGAGAGTATTCTGTAGGAAATAAGACTATTTAATGCCAAACCCTCTGGCTTTAATTTTTTATTGAAGCTTGTTATTGTGTCAGCACAGGCATGCTTAATGAAATTACTGGCAGGTACATCTTTGAAAGAATGGAAGGATATGTAACTAAATGTTATACATAGCCTTTGGAATTCATTATTGCAATAGACTGTAGAATTACCTACTTCTGTGATTAGATTTGAAAGCTGAACTGTATGATAATTTGATTTATATCCTTTGTAGGTTTGCATGCAAAGGTAATTGCACCTACTTTAGTCTTCAAAGCACTGCAGGACCTGGATAGTTTCTTCCACCTCTCCTATATTGCAGTCCTGGGATTCAGAAGTAGCAAGTAAAGGCACCCAAAGATTCAGCTGCTCCTGAATCCATGGGAGTAGGTTGCTGCTTTGCCCCACAGGGTCACATTTTTTTCCTAACTGTTGATAGTTATTAGTCAGACACATAAATTGTCCTGTATTTTCAGCATCACTAGAGATAAGGACCTCAAGCCTCCTTCCCTAACCCACTTTTTGAAATAGGTTAGCCACTGTCACATTACTGCATTCTAAATCTCATCAACACCTATAAATTAAACTATTAAATAAGAATAGAAAAGCGCGTGTGTTAATAAAAGTTGATGCAGAAGTCCTGCTGCATTTGCATCGCCTGCATCCTGCACTTGCCCTACAGCAGGACATGAGGTGGTGGTAGTGGGATGTACAGCACCCTGTCTGTCCATAGGGGCTTTGAAGCCAAGCCGGGTGTCACGGTGGAGTTCCTGACAGCTGTGGCACTGTGGTTGCCTTCCGTACTGAGAACTGTGGGCAGTTCCCTGTCTGGGCAGGAATGGGGTTTAGTTCCTTGTTATCAAAGTTGAAGGCAATGACAAAATTCCCAGTTGCTTCAGTGAGGCCAGGATCTCCATGCTGGTTTAGGATACACAGAATCCCTAGGGCTGTTCAAGCGTAAAACCAAGGCTTCTAGAAAATGTTTAAGTGCAGAGTTATATGTGAAACTTGTATTTGCGGGTAGATACATTAGCATAGATGATCACCTTTTCATTAACCTGAGTTTGGAAGACTTTGGCATGTTCTTTTATTATTTTGAACAATGTTCTATGGCTGTAAGTGGAGTATTTTATCTTCTAATAGATGGCTTCAAGTTTAGAGGTGCTGTTACAAAAGGGCTTTGAGAACTGAGAATTTTGTTGAGGAGGTACAGGTGTCTTAACTAAGTTCAAATCCTGAACTTTTTGAATAACTAAATTTACAGTATCACTAGTATTCCTCCAGAATGGGGAGGATGAGCAGAAACAGAACTAGAGAATAATATCAATAGACCTGTGGTATCTCTTGTGTAAAATCTTCCTTAGACTGTTGGGTTGTTGTGTGCTGTGCTGCTCAGAATGGTATAATTTCAGTCATAAGTCAGTAATGACCAAGAATGTTTTAAAGTACACTTGTATATGTGGAACTTGTAATGCCTAAGGCTGGAAACCTATTTCTAATATATTCCACACTGAGATAATCTGAAAATTATAGGTTTCTCCTGCTCACAGTTGTTGGAATCTGTTTCCAAAAGTAGTCATACCTGATAAGGAGGGCTTAATCCCAAATTTGTTCAGGCTCTACAAATAATTTAATTCTGTTGCAGAGGTTCATAACTATAAAATAATAGGCGATAATAACTTTCTAAAAAGCATTACTAAGTTTTCTGGGGCTTAACAGCATTTGAAGAAAAAACCTCAACCCTTCAAACATACCTGGAGCACCTACAATAGATAGGATAATATGCTCTGTTTGAATGATGGGAAGATCCCATTTTCTTAAAGAAAAAAGTATTCTGGAGATAGATGTGAATAGAAATATCCTCTCTTTAAAAGGCAGAATTAACAGCTGTTGCTTTTCAGCAAGCCGATGCATTTAATACCACGCTGAATGTACAGGGATTGCAAACCCTTTTGCTGAGTCAAGCTGACCGGTTTCAGTGGGAGACCCTGATAAATGAAATCCAATGGAAATTAAGTGTTGCAGGTGTAATGAAAAGATGGATTAGATATTGCATTTGATCTAGTGTCTGTGGAAAATTGCAGCGTGGATGGGATCAAGTTACAGGGACAGCTGCAGGAGCATAAGAAAGAGTGTAAACAGCATCCTAAAGTGGGGGAGAGAGGCAGTAGATCTTGACATGGGGGCAGGCAGGTTTCCTCTCCCATGGACCCTCCTGTGCCAGGTTCCTGGCTTTCACACTTTCTCATGGGGTGCTGTATTAGCGGGGAATTTACTCCCAAAATTAAGGGACATTTTTTGTGCTTATCGAGGGAAACTTCCATTCTTCTTGAAGCTGTCTCTGTTCACCCATGCACAAGTTAAAGTATCTGGAAAAGCCTTTTCATCTCTTTAAAGCAAAACTTCTCCTGGTATTTCGGAGTTTGTTCCAGCGACTTGATTCTAAACTTGAGTTGCTGTAAAAGCTGACTAAAGGGAATCCAGTGCTGCTGCTTTTCTTATGTTGTTGCTTGTTTCTATAGAAACATCTTGTCTCAATTTTATAAATGATTTCTAGATTCTTGCTATGAAATGAACATTAACCCAATCTTTGGTTTGCAATCCTTTGTTTAAACTTCCTCTAAGCATGTCACTTTCATTGGTAGCTGCTGTAAAGTACTTTTGGTACTAAGAATTTTTCTAGTTTTCTTGCATTTGCTTCTTTTTCCCAGAGGAACAAGTTAAACTTAGGTTTTTTCTGTCTTGTTTTTCATCTGGAATTGAGATATTATTTTTCTTCTCATTTCCAAATCTGTTGATCTTTTCATACTTAAATATCAGATTGAAATTAGCCTAGAGAAATGAACCTGGTTGGTTGTTAGTTTTTTTTCTCCAGACAGTTGAAATTAATTTTGTTATCTTAATAGTCTATTGGCTGAATAGTCTGTTGGCTGAATATCAAGATCTTTTTACTGCTTACATTTACAAGGTTAAATACTGATTGTTAGGTTTATGCTAGCAAAGGATGCAAAGGGATACCGTTCTCTTCCTGCAGTAAAGAGGAAGAAAATCAGAAACATTTCCAATGAAATCATTTGCCCTTCTTGGGCAAATTTCACTTTCTTTTAATTAAACGTAAGACATCTTTTAAGTACAAGAAAGCAGGGTGAGATCTTGATCAGATGCCAGGTGTTACTAGTAATGAAACTGTTTTGCATATGAGGAGGAGTAGGAGGCAGGAAGGCGGCACCCACCCGTCCAGTGCATCAGCAGGGTTTGTGCTGGTGCCCTGCAATGGGGTGAGGCTGTGGTTCGCAGAGAGGAGGCCACGACCTGGGATCCTGCTGGTGGCTGCAGATCTCCAGAGCCCATCCGTGGCTGAGTACCAGTGAGATTGGGTTATTCATTCCTCCCTCCAGGACTTCCATGGCTGGCTACCCAACTATCAAATATTTGTAGCTCTGTGTTGGCTGGCATGTCCCTATCTGCTCCCAGCAGAAGTTCGTCTCTTACTCTGGAGGGGAGGGAACTTGTGGTTTCTTCCATCCTGGTCTCTGTCATCTGCTCACCTTCTTCTATTTCTTTTTTCTCTTAAGAGTGGTCCTGAAGTATTTTCAGTTTTAATTTGCATCCTCAAAAAAAGATAACTCTGAGGCACTCTCTTCTGAACATTCATGTCCCAACTTACTGGAAAATACTCCTATATTTTTGAAAGTAAGTGTGTTCTTAAAGTCATAGCTCACTGGCTTTTTTGACATTTAGGTGTCTGTGGGCTTCAGCTAGCAGACACACCACCTGTTCCCTGGAGTAAAAATAACCACGACTGGAGTAAAATAGATAGTGAGCAGTTAAATACTGCAGAGAAAACCCCTTACTTGGAAAAAATTGAAATGTGCAGATGGGTATGTAAATGCGATATCCCTGCATGTCTTTATTACAGGGGGTTTTTTTAACATCTCATTCAGAAGTCATCCCTGCATTTATTACAGGGGTTTTTAACGTCTCATTTAGATGTCATTAAACATGTGCTTGCTATTGAACTCAAAAGGGATTTCTTTTCTATCTAATGTGGAAATAATTCTCTTAAATATGCCATTCTTTTTCTTTCTTTTATAATTGTACTTATGATGAATTGTGATCTGAGGCATGTCAAACAATTTGGAGACACTGCTGCTTTTCTGTGTTGGAGCTGAATATTATGTTTATCTTTGAGTCCTCTCTCATTGCCTTCTTTGCCCAGCAGCACTTTTTTGACTGTAAAATCATAAGCTTTTACATGGAAAATAGTTATTTTCCCAAGTCATTGGCCTTTTCTCCACCATTGTTGGTGTTCAACATTTGTCTAATGCCCTTTCAGGCAGTTGATGCAAGAAAAGAGGCGATTATAGACTTGTACCCAATCTGGTGCTGTTGTTGAGTGTGGGGTGGGATTTTTTCAGGTTGTTTGAGCAGGAGGTTTGAGGTTGAGCAGGTTTCAGGTTGTTTGAGCAGGACTGTTGAGGTTTCTTCTATTCGTTAGTCATGACAAAATAGAAGAGTGCTACTTGGTTTGCTTTGATAGCTCTTGTACCTTCAGAGTAGCTGAATGGATTTTTCTTTCTTTTAACAAAACATCCTGAATCTTCATGTGGAGCAGGTTCCTTATGTTCATCTATTACCTCCTCCCACAGAACAAAGGCTGTTGAACTTTATCCAATTATTTCACTCAAGTCAGTTACTTGGGGGGTTTTTTCCACACCACAAAAGAATCCCAAACTAAACACACCATCTCAAGATTCTTAGGCTAAGTGTGGAAAATCTGGACCAAGCTGCTGCTTCAGCAGATGAAACACCTGGAAAACCATAACTATACCTGTTCTCCACATGGCCATGTCAGGGGTGAGGTTACAGAATTGAAACTTGTAGTTACTTTAGAGCCGTTCAGTCTTCCAAGCAGATAAACTAAATGATAAATCTGTGCTCCCATGCTATTTTTTGATTAGCCACAGGAAAATAACTTCCCAAGTGTGCAGCGTAGTCTTGTAACCCTCTTGGATCCATTTGTGTTCTGCATCCTCCAAGGGCTTGGCAGACTTACCTGGTGTGATGTGCAAATGGCCAGGTGAAGGAGCTGTGTGCTCCCAGCAATTTGAGGGGAAAAGACCTTAAGCTGGCTACATTACACATAGGAGATGCAGACAGGGATCAGTCTTAGGCCATTGTGAAAAGTTCAATGCTAACTTTATCCTTCTCTCCTAGGGAATAGCGTATGACTCATTTGCAAAGATGGCTTCTTTCCTGGGGGAGGATGTTCTGATGGGATCTCGTGTTTCACTGCCTGGTCAAAACACCCCTTGATAGGAAAGGGTTAAGCAAGAAAAAGATTGTCCTGTCAGACTGGTGTGGAGCAGCCTCTGCTCGTGACATACCATGTGTTTTCCTGAGTTTAGGAAGCAGTGAGTTTCAGTGAATGTGTGGAAGTTTGCCATAAGCAGGGGTAGTTAGTGGTCAGAACACAGGGAATTTTGTGTGTTGTGTTGATGACAAACATAACTGGAAAAGCCACAACCGGATGTTAGTTGGGCTCAGTAGGATGAGTAGGACTTTACCTTCTTTGTTGTTTTAAAGCCAGTCAAGGAAAAGATTCAGTCACATGGGGGATTTTCTTTCAGAAGCACTTCAGGGATGTAGGAGCATCAGCCGTTCTGGAAGCAGACAGAACTTGGCACTTCCTCATAGAGTTTTGTTCTGAAAAAAGGTGATTTTGTGGCATCCTGTATCGCATCTGAGAGGGCCCATCATGGTTCTCCTTGAAGCATCAAAGCCCCTAAGCCATTTGGCCGTAGCAGAGGGGAAAATTGAGTTACGGAGTTTCAGTATAAAAGTTTTTCAGAGTTTGGATCTTCAGGTTCTGAGTTTCTGCCAGTAAACAGTGGAAGACAGCAGACAATGACTTTGCTGATGAACATGTGCCATTTTGAATAGGGAGGGAAATTTTATAATACTGAACATCTGAAAAGACCAGAGGAAATGGGGTGGTTGATGGGAACCTTTGGGTAGCAATGGGTTTGTGAAGGACACTTGTTTGTGCATGCTGAGCAGTGGAGCAGATCAGATGCTTCCCTTTCTGTTCCGTTTGATAACTCTCTTTTTATCTTCAAATAATTTAAAATAAAAAAAATAGAAACCATATACGAAATTGAGTATGGAATGCTGCATCCAGCTCTGGCGCCCCCAGCACAGGAAAGACATGGACCTGCTGGAATGAGTCCAGAGGAGGACCCTGAAGATGCACCTCTCCTGTTAAGACAGGCTGAGAGAGTTGGGGCTGTTCAGCCTGAAGAAGAGAAGGCTCCAGGGAGCCATTCTAGCTCTTTCCAGTGCCTAAAAGCAGAGGATTGGAGAGGGACTTTTTACAGGGGCATGTAGGGATAGGACAAGAGGGAATGGTTTCATACTCACAGAGGGTAGATTCAGACTAGGTAATCACGGTAAGTCTAAAATAAAATTATATTGATGTAAAATTAATTTAAATTACAGTAAGAAGTAATTCATTACAGTAATTTGATAAGGAACATTACGTTAGGAAACAAATGCAATCAGCATTTCTAATACATTTTGGTTTATACTTATTCACTTAGGAAAGCCTCATTCTTCTTTCTCCTTCAGGAATAATACCATATTTATGTATTTGGTAAGTGTCTTTGAGCCAGTTGGAAGATGGGGGAAAGAGAATTCTCGTCTGGGAGACAGTACTGCTGTTCCTTTCTTTTCAGGAGATATTTTGGGCGTGTATTAATCTATCTCCATCTATATCTCTGGCTGCACTCATGTTACCCAGTAGCTCTGAATTTCTTCATCACTCCTGTGTTTCAAAGAGTAAGGAAAGGTAAACAAGTAAGTGCAAATGAAGTGGCCCTCTCTTACATTCCCTCCTGAATTGTAGGAGATGAAGTCTGGGAGTGCCCCCTGCCTGGCACCCATTAAATATGTGGAGAAGAGTGACTGGGAAGGCCTGGAAAGCATGTTTTCTCTGGGACTAGTGCAGGTCAAGAAATTCCCTCTGCTCCCTCTTGATACTGATTCTTATAAGTTATGAAGCCTAGGCTGGGTTGTTGATTTTTAAAACTAGCAACTTTGAAACCGAAACTTCTGCTTTTACACGACGAAGCTCTGTTTTGTAGAGGCAGGGGGGTGCAGCTGCTCAGAATGGGTACATTTCTCTCTCTGCATTTTGTCTGTTATGGTAGTGTCTGTCTAGGTTCAGGCTGATTCAGCAAGATTTAATATGAAAATAGCCCTATGAAAATAGTTCTGTGAAAATTAAAGAGTCAGCTGGGGACCGTGTGTTCGCTGAAGACTGCCAATTTCTAAAATTGTTTAGAAAAGTATTTTTTGGGGGAAAAAAAAGAGAATAATTTGGTTCTGAGGTTGTGATTTGAGAGCTATGGCACATATATGGGACTGCATGCCATTTTACTGTTGCCCTGAAAGTTAGTGAGAGAAATTCTAGCTGCAATGTTAAAGCTTATTTAATATTCCTTAGCAATCTTGAGTATTGTAACATTACTGGCATTTGCCCTAAAGGTTCTGTTTTAGCTACACCTCTGAAGAAATGTATTTGTCCAGCATGTGAAATATTATGCAGTAGTAAAGAAAAATATGCCATCAGTGTTTCATGGCTGATCATCTGTTCTCAGCTTCACTTGCTTTTTGCTGAGTTGCCTGAAGCAAGATATACTTAGCCTGAATTAACTGAAGCAGACTTTGAAGTCTTGAGAATTTCCATGATCATTTTGAAAGGTTTTGTAAGCTATTGGAAAATATTTGGAAAAATAACTTGACACTTGTTCTGTAATTAAACATACACTTGTCAGTCTCTGTGCCTGGCAGCTCCCTGTGTGTAATTGCTTTAGAATCCATGAATCTACCCTTGTTTGAGAAGGTGAGGAAGGGGTGATAAGAAAATCAGAAATACCTGGACAGCCTAAGTGAGGTAGACTTTACTCTGCACCTTGCTTAAGAGACGGTATGCAGCTTCTTGCTGTTAGGTTATCAAAGCAAGTGGGGCTGCAAGTGAAATCGCAGTTTGGCGATTTCACTTGCAGCTGGCTACAGCTGGCTCACACCAGGAGAGACGTTGTTGGCATGGACACGTGGTTAATCCTGCTTAGCCCAGTGGGAGCTGCAGAGGAGCTTGCAGATCTGTGCCTGCTGGTGGCCTCCTGGCCAGTGCTGCACTTGCTCTGTGTGAAGGCTTCCAGGACCTTGCTGAGTACCACTAAAAAGCCAGGGCAAAGAAGTGATGTGTTTGTTTTCCCCCTCCTGCCTGCCCTGGCCATGGCTAGAAAATATCGTGATTTCTGAGCTGTTCTCTCAGGAGTGGTCTCTGCACCGCTTGATGTGAGCTGCACTCTGATCCCCTCCACCATCATCCGTCACATGCTCCCTCTGGCCTTTGCATGCAGGAAGCAAATAAACGTATTTTCCCTTCCCAGCACATCCTCTCTCTTTTCCCCTGGTAGTTGTGATCAGTATACCACTTAGGCTAAGAGTGTATTTGTCTCCCTGTGCTCTTTGGGAATGGAGGGATGAGAGTTCCATTGTGTTCCCCGCCCTGCCGAGTTTGCAGGCACTACCAAGAGGCTCTGCCTTTCCAGAAGAGACTGATCTTGAAACATTGGAATTATTGATGAGTCAATGTTTCTTTGAATTAAATAAAGTGCAGTTAAAGCCAAAATGTTGAAAGAAATCCAGTAAGGGGCGGAAAATGGCCTGGGCCTGTGAAGTGGGCTGAAAAGAGATGAGGGGGTGTCTGTCTGTACTTAACATCCAGTATTGCAGTTTTCCACTCTCGGGCTCTTCTGTAGAACCACAGAAAGAGTGAACAGAATATTAGTCATTAATTAGTTATGAACACATTACTATTTAGGCTTCCTGCATCTGTCCCTTTCTGGGATTCAGTACTGAAGCTTAAACCAGACTCTTTATGAGTAAGTAAATTAAAAAAAAAAAATTCCAGGTACTTTCAGCTGAGGGACTGTTGGGGGTTTTTTTCAGCAGCAGCTGTTGAGCTTCACCCAGAGCTTTTAGCCAGCAGGTTCTGCATGCAGGTTCTGGCCTAGAAAAATATTGGCTTCCTATGGTCTTTGCTGGATGTTTTTCTGTAAGAATGGGAATTCACTTTATTGTGTGCTTTCTTAAGGAGAGCCTGGCACTGGTGTGAAAGGGCAATTCTGTTTTTTACCAAGACCATGCCATGTAACAAGGGATGCAGAATAGCTTTTATCCTTGAAGATGGAACATGTTTGCTTTGAATCTGGGAGTAGACTAATTGCACATAGAGCTTGTGGGCAATTCGTAGGACCTATTGATCAGTTGACTGAATTATTTATACCTGCTGCCTGTGTTTTCACTGCTGCCTAATGGAAGCATTAGAAGACTCACGTTAATCATCTTGAAAGCATGTTCGCCCTGTCATACCCAAACACAAGGCAGTAAGGTTTTGTGCAAAGAATCTCTGTGCACTGGGGAAGAGAGATGGGATCTCAGGCTCTGATCTAGTTACAGTTTACATGTTGAAACATTCATGGTTTCTGCAGTGATATTTACCTGTGGCATCTTCATTTAAAGACGGACCTCTGCGTTCCTGTGCATTTGCTCTGCCGTTTCTTATTTCACAAAAAGTCCAGAACTTATTTTCCCCTTCCCTTTAATCGTCTATGCCACCACTTTGCATCTGTGCAGTCCCTGGGTCTGTCCTCCTCTGCCTGATTTGCATGGCTTCCTACACCAACATCAGGATAGACATTTGTCTCTTTTCTGGTAGGATCCAGTGCCCTTCTTTCAGGAGTGATTAGTAGCCCTTCAGTTCCCTGGGCTTCAGTGCAAAATACTTCAGAGTTCGCATTTAATAGTTTAGTATCATTCTTGTGGTTCTGAAGATATTCTGGAAATAATTCAGCCAAATCCCCTCCCTGAAATTAGAGGTATCTCATTCCATTGTGGTTGCCCCGACAACCACAGGCAGGTTGCAGCGACAGGTAAGATGTATGACCTGCAGGAGAGCTTTACGCCTCCTCTAGAGTGGCATCTGGAGGGGAGGCAGGCTGTCATATGTTTGTAGCACCACATCAGATGTCCCAAGTTTGGACAAATGACATCCTTACCATTGTACCAAGGTCACAAGCTGTGTAGCATTTTCAGTCTCTTGATTTAATGAGTAGATTTATTGCATGTGTATCGTAGTTTTGTGCATTCAAATAGAAACAGATGAGAGACTTGTTCAGAATCACAGTAATAAAATTGTACAACATACTTCCTCTTTTTATCTTCCATCTGCAGGTCCAGCAAGAGCAAAGGAGCCACACCACAGAACCTGTGATAGATGACTATAAGAAGATGGGGACTCTCTTTGGCGAACTAAACAAAAGCCTTATCAGAATAGGCTTCACAAGGATGTACTTTGGAGAACGGATAGTAGAACCCGTAATAATTATATTCTTCTGGGTTATGCTCTGGTTTCTTGGCCTACAAGCTCTTGGACTGGTGGCTGTTCTGTGCCTTGTCATTATTTATGTACAACAGTAAAATTTTATAGATACTATTTGAATTACGTATTTCAACACTGTCACTATGTCAGTGGATTTGTGTGTTTAAGTAAATGAATGGTATATCAAAAGCTGCAATGCTTCAAATGGCTGAACTTCTGATGAGGGGGACTAAAATGATGCATTTTATGCCAAATCAGCAGTGCCCTACTACATCTTTTAGGGAGAAGAAAGGAGATGTTTGTAATATAATGGTGTGAAATGTACTGTTTTCTGTGCTCTTAGGGCCTTAGCCAAAGGATTGACTTTGCATTTTCCCCTCCCCTCTCCCCATGTTCTTGCTTTGTACAGTGAAAATTTCACATCTGGTTCTAAGAGGACACTTGATGTGAGTGTTCTGTTTCACTGCTGGGGGGGCTCATGTGCTGTTTGTTCCCTGAATCTGCATAATTTGTTAGTGTTTTGCTGAAAAGCTAAATCTGCACAAGGGAGCTTTGGTAACAAACCTGCAATGACAAACATTGGTAAGATGAATACAATTTCCAGACACAAAAGCAACTTTGGTTAGTGTAGTTTATAGTAAGCTCTCCCCCAGGAAACAAGCTGTACCAGCAAAATGCTCTTAAACTAATGTTAGTGACTTCACTCAAAACTTCAGCTGTTGCCTAGGAGAAATTGCAGTCCTATATTGGCCAAGTGGTCTAATGTAGCTCTGCCTTGTTTTTTGGAAATGAACTCAGCTCCTGCTGCTATTTTTCTTTCTTTGTTTTTTGTACTTGCTCTTTCCCCCAGCCCTCCTTCTTAAGATAAATATTTGGATAATTCATGGAGTTTGTAGGTAGTTCCAGCTGCAGTGTTGGAGAGCTGCCATTCCAGACGGCGGTGCTAGAATGTTGTCTGCTTCCTCTGGGTGGTGTGAGAAGTGGCTGAACAACCAGATACCAGACCAGATCTCTCGCTGCTTCCCGCCTTTGCTGCAGTGTGGGCCCACAGGAGCTAAAGCTTTGTGCACCTCAGCAAACTGGACCTGTTTCTTCATGCAAGGCAAGAATGGAGTTGAAACCAGGCAGTGATTTTATTTAGTAGTCTCAACTGGTTGCTTTCCATACTAGGCAACAAAAATGCCTACGTGTAGGTATATGTCATGGGCCTCACAACTTAGAGAATAGGTTATGTACGTTCAAGAGTGTGTGCAAAATTCACTCAGCTCCCCAGTAGCCACCCCAGAGGTGTGCTGGATATTTCCAAGTTCTCTTCTTCTCGCGAAGGGAAACAGAAAAATGGGACAGAATCTTTACTACTACTACTTTACTACTACTACTAAATAGGCTACCAATTTAATATTTGCTGTACATTACTTTTATTAAGAAACTTAATTGCAAAATTGGCTTCATCTATGGTAGAGGGAAATTACATATTTGCTTAAAGGAATGTAGTAGGAGATGTGAAATTTGCAGAAAATTACTTAAGTTTTGCAGTGACTTTTTTCTAAATGTTTTTACAACAATAAATTAGTTGAAAATGCTGTCTTATTCAAAGACTTTTGAAGTTAAGGGATGTTTCTCTATAGTCCCAGTCCTGCCAGCGGATTCTCAAGGCCAGGTTTATGCATGGATCGTATTGTCTGCTAGGCTCTATTTCCAGGACTCCTGGCCCCAGTCCGTAAGGACTTTCGTGTTATGGAAATAATTGTTATTTAGGGCAGTGAACATGAAAGCCCAGCTCCTCTAAAGTCTTTTTGTACTGAAATGCCATCTGTAGACATGTCTCTGTGCTTTTCTAATGAACAAGTAGTTTCCTTCTGAGGAGGCAGGTCACCTCTGTGGATCTTCAAATGACCCTGACTGTGGATTCAGGAGGCTCTGCTGAACCAGCAGGACTGCAGGGCACTGGGACTGAGGCCCAGCTGTGTAGTTAGATGGCAACCTGTGTTGATTGGCACCTAGTTAAGTAGTTATGCTGGTGGCAGGGAAGCATTGGGCAGCAAAAGGTGGTTCTGGATATGGGGGGTTTTGTTATTCACAGCTTGAAGTCCCAAAACAAACAGCAAGTACAGGCTGAACTCAGAAGCAGGAGCTCTATACTCAAAAGTGCCTAGGGGTAAGCTTTGGGTTTGTTTCAAGTCCCCTAGAAGGAGAACATCTGTTTACATCTTAGCATATTTGTATAGATAGAATGATGGGGTTATGTGTATTCTTCTCCTGTATAAGGGCTGTATTACAAAAGCATCCTGTTGTTAAAAGTAAAAAAAAAATTCCTTTCTTTTTCCCACAATCCAGTTACTGTACAAAGGATCTCATCTAATTCTTTTCATCCCATAGGAAAAAGTGTGTCTGTGATATCCTTGTTGCAGTAGTTCTCTTGTGTAAAGACACTGTGCTGTTAGATGGCATGTGGTATTTCCTTGAAGTGGTGATTTTGCTCTGTACATAAGGAAGGGGAACTGTGGATCATGGGTGTGACCAACATCTTCACTGAGGACATTGTTTATATGCATGTGACCTTTCAGTATGAGCAGAACTGTGACTGTTGCACTCCTGAATTCAATTCAGTTGTTTGTTCAGTGTTCATGTTTGTATACACGTACTATGGGGAAAGACAGCTTTGGGGCTGAGATTGTGTTTAGTGAATGTCTTAGGTGGTTTCTCTTAAGGGTAACTTTCCATGTCTTGTCCTTTGTAGAAGTTTTTCATTTTTAAAAACCTGAAAAAATAGTGCTAGTTGTGTTAGGTTGATTGAAAATGGAAAAAGAAAAATAATGTAATGCATGGACCCTCTCCTGTTTGGTTTCATACATTCCCTTGTATATAAGAATTTGTACTGAAGCGTCTGTCCTAATTTTTGCTATTACTGTACTATCTCCCTCTCACTGGCAGGGAAGGCAGCAGGAGCTAAGGAAAAAGGGGAACTGGGACAGAATCAGATATAAAGAGTGGAAAGTGGAATGCGGTGAAACGATGCGTATATGTGTCCAGAGAAATCTGATCATAAATGCGTGCCAAAAGTGAGGGGGAAGTGGATGAACAGTCCTTGCTTGTGTTCTTCATTCCATCCAGACAAAATTGCAAGGGAGAGGAAGCACCAAGTATTCCAAGGATGTCCCTAACTAAAAAAGCAGAAGGGTAATTTTTAAAAAGAAAAAGACAATTTCACTGTTGTCTATATAGTAAAAATTGATAATGTTATTTATGTCTGTTACATATTACTATTATTATTGACAGAACTGAAAGCACCTTTATACATCTGTGTGTAGGACTGTATGAAAGAACTATGTCCCTTAAATCTGTGTTAAACAACAAATGATACAATTCATGTTGGTCAGTGTGACATTGCAAGCATTTTACATAACCTCCATTTTTTTAAGGGATGGACTCTTCAGTACTGTTTCACACCTGCCAAATGCATAAATGTTTGAAATAGCGTGTACAGAGAAGCTCTGCAGGAGAATCTTGGAGAACCCTGTTTGCACTGAAACATCACCACATCAAAACTGTCCATATAAAAAGGAAAAATCATATTTCTTAAAAACTCTGTATTGAATGAATCCTACAGAAAGCACTTTGTTACTCTTTCTAATAAAAAGTATTGCCATCAATGAGATCTGTGAATTCTTTGTGGTGCTTTGTTCAAAGTTACTTGGATCCTTTCAAAATACCATGGTAGGCCCAGATGAAATGGGGCAGTGTTCAGATATCCACTGAAATCAGTTAACTTGCAGCTGGTGGAGAAAAAACTGCATTACGAGACCTGAATAAACTGCATCAGGTCTCTGTGGTTGTATGCAGCAAGTTACACTAAACTAAAAGAAAATAAATAGTAGAGCTAGATGTTAGCAAATAATGGCAATGTTATGGTGTAAAGTAGCTTTTATTTCACAGCATATCTATTTTTCATCCAGTGCAGCCTCTGAAGAGAACCAGATGTAGTCAGGGGTGTGAAAAATCTTTTGAAGTGACAATTGCTGTGCCACAGAAAGGTTTGGGTGTTTTCAGTTGTTTTTTTTTAGATACACATAGAACATTATGTGGTTCAAAACAAATCTACTTCAAACTGTTGTTTTGGTTTTGCTTCTGCAGGTCAGAAAAGTGTTCATTCTGCCACATCCAGCAGACACCTAAATGTATCTGTGTTGCTCAGGATGCCCATTGAGTTAAGCAGTTATGTTTTTTTAAAGTAGCAAAGTTGAATTTTGGTCCTTTAAACTCTTATTGGTGAATGTGCACAAAAGAAATAAGGCTCATTCCTGAATAAATTCGTACCTTCAGGTTTTATTTCAGTTAAAGTATTTTTGTCAGGCCTTTTATAGGGTGCATACAAATTCAAAACAACCTGGCTTTGACTCCGATTCTTACATCCAGGGCTTTACACTAGGTTTTGGGAAATTCTTAGCCTCTCCCCTCTGCCAGAACTGACAGCTTTATCTGCTTTGTCCATTCCTCCTTTCACTTTGGCATTGCCTCTCTAGGGGTGTTCACTTTGAACAGTCTTTCTCTGTGCCAAGGGTTCAAGCTTTTTCATCACTCAGACCTTTTTTAAAGCTGCCTAGACAGAAAATCTATTTCCAGATTGGTGTTTTGTTTGTTTTACTTTGTGCCTGCTTAACACCAGAGGGGAGGAAATTAGAGAGAGGATTTTTAAAAAGATGCATGTGCTGGTCAGTCACTTCTGTTTTACAGTGCTTATCTGCTGGTTTAGATGATGGTTACCAAGCTGTGACTTGTAATCACCAAAGAGAACATTGCAAATGTGTAGGGTAAGGAGCTGTTGGGAGATTGGCACTGATGCCATGATGCTTTTNGGATTTTGAGAATAGATGAGTCAAGCAGCACATAGCTTAGGGTTGTTTCAAGCTTAAACAGACAGGTGGACTTGTAACTTCTCTTAACTTCTGCCAGTGCCTTGGTTGCTTCTTAGAATGTCTCCAAATGCATATAAAACCATCAGTATTCCTTCTACACTCACTCTGAAGAAAACTGAGCTTTCCTCAGCTCTGTTTTATGCAGAAGAACCAAAGGGGATGAGAATGGGAAAGGGGAACTGGACTAATAATAGTGAGTTTTAACTTGCATGAAAGCTTCTGGTCTTTTCAAATTCTAGTCTTGTACTATCCAGGTAATATTTGTGTCTTGTGTGCACTTGTCACAAGTCTTTATCTCCCCCCCAGCCTATCTATGTATTTTCTGATTAGTACAGAAGTGAAGCTGCGGTGATAATGCTTTTTCCCAATTTATTGAGAACGACACACCCCCTTTTCCCCCTCAAGTGGCAGGAGGGGTGTGACTGGATAAAGCCCTTCTGGTGACAGGAGCTGCTCCTGCTGCAGCCTCAGGGGAACCTTCTTCCCGAGGTACAGCAGGCTGCCAGTACTGTTGAAATACTTGGAGTCCAAGCAGCAGGGAAGGGGAAGGACTTTTCTACCACAGTCCAAGGGATTTGATCAGGCAGTGTTTGAGACAGAGCTGTTAGAGAGTGCAGTGTGTAGATTTTATGTTCATTCAATGAAATTTGATTAAGCCCCATTCTTTCTTGGCTTGTCCTGGTGCATCACCTTGTGTTCGGAATGAACGTTGCTTGCAGCAAATTGTTCTGCTTCTGGAACCCATCTGTGTGTGTCTGGGCATCTTTCAGTTGTACCATTTACTCTCAATGCATTTTAAAACATTACAAGGGAAAAGGGCTCATCTTCCAGTCCTCATTTGGATGAGGGTTTAATTAATATATGTGAGAAGGGAGCCAAATTAGTCTCTGGCACACTGCTGAGGGCTTCCTTTCAGAGGAAAAAAAGTGCTAACTGCTGTGTGGGTGATGAATGTACAAGATACATGGATTTGCATACTGTCCAGAATGCGTGGTGGAAAGTGACCATTTTTCTGTCCTAGTTCACAAATTAATTGTCTGGTTTTCAATGTAGTAATCTTCCTCAAGCTAGCTGGAACATACTGCCTAGGTGCAAGAAGTCTGTAGCAAGAAAATGAATTATTAATTAAGGAAAATTCTTTGTTAGCCAAAATCCTGGTCTGTAGCAGGAACTCTCTTCTTGACTTGAATAAAATTTGAGTCAGTGCTTTGGCTTATTAAATCTTTATGTTGAATATTGTGCCTATTTATTGTTTTAAACCATTCTTTCGTTCATGTCCCTTCTAAAATCTGGTAATATCAGTCCAAAATTCTTGAAAGCCACTCCTCTGTCAATAGCTGTTACCCATGGGGCTGAAGGTAGCCTGTGAACGTGGAATGGCAGGTCACAGGGAGAGACTGATGTGTCTTTAATGCTACCTGGCTGGTGTTACAAAGCCTTCAAGCATGTTTTTGGCATTTCCTTTGCTGTCACTTTCTGTATTTATGCATCTTGTTAGGTGCTGAATGAGAGCTCACATTAGCCAAGTACCTGATTTCCTCAGGCGTTTCTCTGAGCTCGTTCTGTGCTACTGAACAGACTCTGCCCATCTCTGCACAGCTGGACACCCACATGACTGTCCTTTGCTTCCTGCTAAGAGTGCAAATACTGTCTGGCATCCCACGGTCATGTCCTCATCCTAATAAGATTAGGAAAAGTATGATGATGCAGTTTTACTGAGGGAACAAAAATTTCTATGCCTCTCTGAATCTTCCTGTTGCAGAAAGGGAAAAAAAATTATCAGTCTTGAGTCTACTTTTGATGCTTTGTAGATAAGAGAACTAAAAGCATGCAAGTGTTTGAATATTTTTTTTTTCATTTTGCTTCCTCGTTTCTTCATTCCATCTGTGATTAGAGAGATAAGACAGTATTTGGCTGAGCTCTGTTAGCAATAGAGTTTAACTTGGCTCTTAGTTAAATTCATATCCCAGGGTATTATTTAACATGTACATACAAATTGCTGGTTTACCTTTCCTTCAGAATATTTTTTTTTTCTTGTCCTAATGAATTAGCTTAGCTTTTTTGCTTTTTTTGAAAAAAAGAAAGAAAACCAAACATGCTTTGGGGGACCTCTGTTGCTTGCGTTGGATATACGTCAGTGGTGGTGGGACTGTTGGACAATTTAGTGTTTTGATCCTCGTTGTTGAGACCTGCCTGTCTTGTCAGCTGGGCTTTACCAGCTGCAGGGGAGGGGGTTTAAAGTATAGTTAAGGATTGAGATTAATCGAATCTACTTGTGCACTGGTGGCTTTGCTCCAGTTTCCCAGGAGACTAGGCCATGAGTTGTAATGACAATGTTTTGCAAAGAACATTATAAACTGAGCTAAAGATACTATGGAAAGAATTGAGGTCTTAATGAGTAACTGTTCTGCCATTAATGCTCTGTTCTTCCTTTGTTACTAAAAAAAAAAAACATTCAGTGCATTCTAATGTCCTCCACTTAAGTTCTGAGACTGGTAGCATAGATACTTTTTGATGTTACCCTTCTCTCATCTTTTCTGAAAGCTTCTTTCTTGATTGACACCTTTCTTTTTCCCCTCCAAATTCCTGTGTAATACAGACACTAGAGGAGAAAAAAAAAGTTTACTTGCTTCCTGTGTAGAAGTAATGCTGGCTGATTTTTCCTCCCTAAGTGCTTCAGAATTCTTCTGAGGAAACTCAGAATCTATTTAATTCAGATTCAGCTCTGCTCCTGTCTCATATGTGTTCTTTTTACTTGTTTTGATGAGTAGCATTTAAAAGCAGGTTTGTGACTGAGCTTACTGAGGCCTGCTGCTGTAAACTCCCTTTGAATTTTCACAGTGATTTTGCAGAGAAGGGGCTCTGGATGAATTCTTAAAGAAGAAGAAGAAGACAAGAGCAGTTAGAGCAGGACAAAGAGTTGTGCCGGGGTGTGGGAGATGCGCCTTCCATTCCAACTTGAATTCGGCCCTGGGGACTTCTTCAGACAGCTGAAAGCTGCAAAATCACTGTGAAGATTCAAAGGGAGTTTTTAACCTTCAGTAACCTTCCCTGTAACACAAAGTCATGAAGAAGTGTGCCAGAAATAAGATGTTTAACTGTCATGGGATCTGATGAGATGCAAAGGGTTTTATGTGTTTCCCATAAAACACTAAAGTAGTCGAATCTTTCATTCCCTTACCTTTCAGCACTGTTAATGATTTATTTCCTACATGCATGGCGTTTGGATTTTTTCCATGTTTGTAGTCAATGAGTATTAGAGTTAATTTTTATCTTCTGAGTTCTAACATTCTCCATCTTGACATTTTTTGCACTATGTTTTTATTCAATCCATTGTCATTCATAACGAGCTGAGAGCTTGTTAAATGCTGCTGTTGGCAGGGGATTTCTAGCCGTGCCCAGAAAAATGTCCTGTGTCAGCCTGGGGCCCCGGCTGTGTTTCCAGCAAGGCTCACGCCATGGCAGGGTTGAAGCAAACCTGCGTCCTGGCTTTTCGGCACCCCAGGAAGAAATCCATCAGGACTGTTTTATGACAGCACTGAAGGATAATGTGTTTTGTGACAGAAGTCACCTGCATCTCCAGTGTCCTCCAACAGGGCAGGCACGTGCTGCCCCTGCTGGCATGGGCAAGGATAAGTCTGGCTCTCTCTGGGATTGTAAGGCATTTGCGTAGATTTCTGACTAATGGTTTAGGTGGAATCCTCTGCCAAGTGCATAGTTGCATGGACTAAAATAGAACAGGCTCTGAACTTTGAAAATAAACTTAGGGGTAGGTTTCTGATTTTCTCCTTTGTGGCTTTTTATAAGGAATACGTAGAATAGTTTATTTCTCAAATAAAGAAGTGACATTTGAACTATTCTTTTGTAAAACAAAAACACAGAGAGTCTTTAAATAACACTTCCCATTTCACCTCCCAGGACATCCTGGGGTTTCCATATGTCCTAGCAGTTGCCTGAAGAGCCGTGCCACAGCCTGTTTCCTTGTGGTGGCTGTGTTTCAGCAGATACCATGTGATGTCAGCTGAATGTGTGTGGGTGTGCTCTGTGTGTTGCTGAATCAACATTGTTTACTTGCTGAACTCAAAAGCACTTTATCTGGAGGAGAAGAAATGGAGTTTACTGCATGAAAAATGTATACAGGCACAAGGATCCATGCCATCATTACTGTAAAAAAAGCACTGAGGCATTCCACGGAAAAATTTCACAGCTGATAGTGCCTTACATTGGGATGATTCTCTTTGTTCATCTCTTCCTGCTTCAATGACTTTACTAACAGCAGAAATTTGCAAAACCATTCTAGCATTGCAGTTCACAGTATGAGAATGAGCTGTCACAGTAAAAAAAATATTAAAAATTGTATTTGTTTCCTTCAGGAGTGTTCTCTTCATATTCTGCTGCTAATAATAGACACATGAATGGAAAGTACTGTATTATTTAGAATGTTAATGCTACAAAACCCAGTTTGAAACATCTTCACATACTGCACACAGCATCTTAATTTATGTAGAATCTCATGTCTTGAAATGTAGGCCTTTCATCTTAAGCATCTGTGCAGGGGCCTTCTTTTTCCTTGAGCTGTGCCTGGCAGTTCCCTGGCTCCCATGCTGGTCCCCAGCCCCACAGTGAGTATGGGGTTCTGCACTTCTCTCTTCATCAAGTCACATAATAGCCTGGTCTCGGAAAGTTTCTCTCAGACACAAAACTAAAGCTCACATGAAGATGGGAAGGAACTATCAAATTCCTTTAAGGGTCACAAAGAGGGGTGTGCAGCACTGAAAAGCATCAACATCAGAAAGCCAATAGGTATTTAGGTGCCAGTTTACAACAGACTCAGCTGTAGAAAGTGCCTAGGACTGGACTGACTACTGAGTTTCGGACAGCCTGAAGAGCTGTTGGTTGTTTAATTAAATTGAGCTTTTATTTGGTTTGTATTTGGTCACTCAAGACATCTCCAGTTCTTCCTAGCAACATACAGCTTGGACATGTATGAGCCAAACTGCAAATGTGTCCTGGTGCTGAGAGACTCCTTTGTAGCTGTCTTTTGTACTGACCTCTCTGCATCAGTTCAATCACTATTTTATCCAAAAATTAACTACTGCAAAGCTTTTTTTGAATACTTTTGGAATCTTAACATGCTAAAGCATGTTTCTGCTTTAGCATGTTATTTCTCTTCTTCAGTGAGGCTTCCTGCTTGTTTGTGGTTAAGGGAAAAGCAGGAACCAAGCTCTGCAGTAGCATTAACTTGTGCAAGAGGGAAAAAAGAATATAAATTATTTATGTGCCTCGTGGCATACTTTTGAGCTGATCTGCAGCAAGCTCAGCTTTTTTTAAGCCTTTGATACTTTCATAGGTGAGCCTTCTGATTTAAAAAAATTAAAGAAAAATAGCTTTAAGCCGTTTCCTGTATTTGGCTTTTCCAGGAATTTTAGCACATTTGTAGCTTTTGCTTGCATTTCCTATTTTGCCTTTTCAACAGTGAAATGTTGAATGGAGCACCTGAAGCCCAGACTCCTTAGAGTTAGCAGGAAACTGCTGCCCTTCTCTAAAGTTGCTTACTTGAGGCTGCCTATTTCCATACCAGAAAACTTACCCTTCTGCACAAAACTACATAAAATAAAATGTGAATTTATTTCTTAGAGCCATATACTTTTGATAACTGATTTCAGAGGCAGGACAACTGCAGCAGACCCAGCCAACCTGTAAATCAGTAAGGTATTTATACAATACAGGAAGAAAAGTGTAATAAAACTTCAGCTGAGACAAGGGAAATGAAGAAAAGCTGTCAGACTGGAAGAAGCTTTACAGGAGAACTCTTCACAGTGGGGTCTGTACACCTACCTTGTTTATATTTGTAGTAGTGATGGCAGCACAGGAATTAGGGATGCAATAAACTTACAGAAGCAATAGGAAGGATTATGCAAAATGCCACAACATTGAGGCCTGGAGTTATAAAAAAAGGGAGCAGTAAATTCCATAGTATGATATGCGAGAACATACAGTTCTGCATTCGTGAAAAGGCACTCTAAGCGCTCATCTCTTGAAAGTGACAGAGAATAGCTGGAACTTTAGCTGCACACTGGATGAACAGGAGCCAAGAGTAAGATGTGGCTGTCAAAAAAAAAAAAAAAAATCCTAGGGTGTTTTGGACATTGTATCTTTACTGGACATGTAATGAGCCCTAGCATTGCACTGATTTTTTAAAATCTTTTTTTAATATCATGTGGTACAGAAATTTTCAAACATTTTCATGAAAATCTTAATGGAAGCTGGCTTGTTTGTAAATGTAAAATGAAGTCATGGGGCAAAGCATAAGTGAAAGGGTGATGCTGGCTGCAGAGTTATTAGGTAAAAACTGTTAGTAACTTTAGTCCAGATATTAGGCAAAACCCTCATTTGAGTAAGACTCTGAAGGATTTTACATCAGTGACAACAAGAACTGGAAACAGCTTTCAGGATAAAGCTTGGTTGTTTCCAAAAGAGATGCTAGGGGATGGTTGTCTGCAAGAGTGGAAGGCCAGACTCTGGCTCTGAAGCAAATTTCTTCCAGTTCTCTGGTACAACTACGACTAAAAGCTGAGCTATTTCCCTTACCCTCTTCCAGAGACATCAGTGCAAGGGACCACTTTTAAGTCCTCTGCAGAGATTGCCATTCTGCTCATTTCCTGTTTTGATTGTGAACACGTTGCAGTACTGAGTAGGACTTACAGAGATGATCTAACCTTGTCTTTGCTCCCACTGTGTCTGGTTTAACTGAAAGTTTCATGTCCTAGATAACACAGTTTATATTTGCTTCATGCTGTTCTCTGTTTTCAAGTGCCTGATTTCTCCAGGTTGGAGGCAGAAGTGATATTATTTCCTATTGAACAACCCAGCTGATATGGTCTGTGTTAGACCATTGCAGTGGAAGAAAGAAAGGAGTTAACTGATTAGGTTCTTCAGTTGTTGCCAAATTCTGCTCACTTGCATTTGGTTTGCTCAATAAACTGTACATTGTAGCAATGTGCCCCCAGCACCCTGGGTTGGACAGTCAATTACTTGTGACCACAAAAACTGATAATCTCGTGGCCAGTGATGTGAGCAACACTTCCCTTTCCAGTTTAACAGAAATTGCTCAACAGTTACAGCACTTCCTGCCCTTCCACCTGCAGTTCAGCAGCACACGGATGCCTGGGCAGGCACAGCCTCCCACGGGAGCCATGGCACGAGGGAAGCCTTTTCAGCTCTGGCTCACGGCTCTGAGCTAACCCAGCCAGCAGGAAAACCACAACTGCCATCACCTCAGGGATTACTGCAGGGCTTCTGCAGTTGGACAAGATGACTCAAACACAGCCATTAAAGCCCTAATCCGCAAAGCAACTGTCACAGGTGGCATTGCTTCGTGCACTCCTTCATCCAGTGAGCCAAAAAATACAGGCTTACGCAAACACGGAGCCTGAATTCAGCTTTAAAGAAGGGATAGCCCAAAGATGACAACTCTGGTTAATTTTTTTCATAAAACTTGGATTAATTTCTCCTTTCCTCTGTTGAAGGTGACTATCTCCCCTTTTGTAAAGGTGAGAGGTAGAGGGGCATAAATAAAACAGGTCATTTAAGGGAACATCAAAGCTAAGTGGGATGACATTGCAAGACCAGCAAGTTTATGCTCTTCAGCCTTCATATAATAGTTTTCCCTTACTGTTATGTGCTCTTCAGAGTGCAGAGTTCCCTGGAAAACATACCACAGTAGTGCAGACCTGTACAGATGTCAGCATAGGATCAGTGATCTCCCATGGGGCTGAGGTTACTACCACAAAGGCAGCATGTGATATTGTTTTCCATTAGTACCTGCAAATTTCTATGCATCTGATGCCACAAAATCTTATTGTAAGAAATTTAAAAAGGCAGAGGGTTGAAAACAGTAATTTTTGGGGGGAGATATGGAGTGTCTGTATTTGGGAGCTAAGACTTGTCTGAGATCAGGGGCATTCTCTGTGGGAGAGCTCAGAACCGAGCATGGCCCTGCAGAGGCCCAGTCTCACACTTCCCCATATTGGTTTCCCACTCCCACTTTTACCAGAGGTCCACACTTCAGGCAGTCATTTCAGAATCTGGGAAAATATTGGTGACCAGTCTGAACTCAGATCAGTAACAAATTATTGGTCTCAGTTCCCGTAAGAAAAACACATTTTTCAAGTGGTGTGTGTTTTCCCCAATAATCCCACTAGAAAATTCCCACTTGGCTGCTGAATCTACTGGGCACACACAGCCTGAACTCTGCCCACCTGGGCAGCTGTCAGCAGGATGCCAGGAGCTCTGCACGAAGGTGGTCCCAAGCATCCAACGGCACGTACATCCCATGATGTTGGCAGTTTCAGGTTATCCAGTGGGAACACCTAGAAATCACATTTAAGTGTTTTACTGCACTAATGGATAAGTCATTATCTTTCACGTGGAAGCCTCATTCAAAGACACAGCTCTTGCTCAAAAAAGCAAGCTTGAATTCCAAGATGCACTATTAGGTAAAGCTATACACCCCCGAATATCAGCCAGTGCAATGTGACTGAGATCACTGAAGAAATGGTGCTGGCAGGTGTGACATGAAGTAAAAGTCTGCCACAACCAACTGAAGAAACAGGTGATGTTTGCTACCTGTTGAATTACAGCAGGGGTTCATTTGTCACAGCTCAGTGCGTTGTTAAAAAGTCATTACAAATGTGGCTGCAGCACTGTGCACTGTGCTGTGTTACCTTCTCAGGGCAGTGCAGATGCTGCGATGGAAATAGCACAGAGAGCTTTCCAGGAGCTTGAGGGCTTAACCTAATTGGACCATTTGTTTATATAAAGGTGAAACTAATTGACACCATCTTCAGTGAATCACATCTGCCATCACTGCTGCCCCCCAGCGAATGCTACAAAAGACAACTGGCAGGATTTTTGTCTTCAAAGTGAATGAGGCAGGACACAAATCAAATACATCCTCAAATTTGCATTTCTATGGCTCTTTTGAAATGAGACGTGTTGCCAGGCCATTTCTAAGAGAATATTTATTTCTTAGGGTTTGCTATTTACTAACTGGAAAAGGTGTTAAGACAAGTAATTCCTGTTCCATTGAAAAATCTTTACCTCATTTAAAATTGTTCATAGAAGTCCTAGGCATAAAGAACAAGATATTTGTCTCAGTCCAAATTCCATAAGGGCAAGGTTTTTTAACGAAATACACTTTCTGGCAGGGCTCTGTTGTCCAGTGACCTGTCTGTGTGGTACCCTGGTGCTGCAGGGAAAGATCACACACACACAAGGATTCACCACTACCACCACCACCTCATGAATGCCAACATGGAATTGGAGCAGTGTATGGGAGTCCCTGAAGCACCACATTCCAGGAAATGGTCCAGCTGATGTCCTCACCCAACTGCTCTTGTTAACAGCTTAATAACCTTCTGGGATATTTTGGGGCCATCTGGATATCTTTGGCCGGTTACCCCTCATATCACCAGCCTCCCTCTTCCCACGTCCAGGGTTTCTTTTCCCTGGAGCGGCACCACATGGTCCAGGGTGGGGGAATGATGATGATGATGACAAAAAACATGGGGAAGATGGCAGGTGCCAGGACTCAGATCTGCTCAGGCCCACCTTGAGCCCCCCCCACTTCTCTGGCCATTGGAACAGTGCTGGCACTGGGCTGTGTGGAGACTTGGGAACTGCCTTTTGCCCCTGGATCCTCCACAGGATCAGACAGGGAGCCTCAGGGCTGAGCCCAAACACGCAGGGCTGGGGCTCTGCTGCCGGCTTGGGAACAGCAGCATGGACCCAGTTCCAGACCCCAAAGCAGAATCACAGAATGTTCTGGGTTGGAAGGGACATTCCAAGGATCATGGAGTCCAGCTCTTAAGTGAATGGCCCATACAGGGATCAAACCCACGACCTTGGCATTACCAGCACCAGGCTCTAAGAAGCTATAATATCCTAGCACTGGGCTCTGCCTGTGTTTCTGAGCACAGCAACACAGGACGTGGTCTCCTATGTTCCAAGCCCCAGATTTGACCAAACGAGCCTTGTTTCAAGCCCCAAAACTGCACCACTTAATCCCCATTTCTACATCCTCAAACCACAGGATTTAGTCTCAGTTTCTTGGCCTCTAAGTTGGCCAAATGAACCTAGTTCCAAGTCCCAAAAAAACACATGACTCGGTGTCTGTTTCCAAGCTCAGCAATGCAGGACTTGGTCTCCAATTTGCAAACCCTAAAACTGCCCAAATGAGCCTGTTTTCAAACCCCAACAATGCAGGACTTCAGCACTGTTTATCAAAAAGTAAAACTTAGGACTTGATATCAGTTTTCAATGCCTTAAATTGACCCAGATGAGCCTGGTTTCAAATCTGCAAAACACAGGACTTCATTTTGTTGTTCAAGCCCCTCAAAAAGCAGGACTTACTGTTTCTGAGCACTAAACCTAGCCAGTTTGAAAAAGCCTCACTAGTTGCCTGAAGGGCAGATGAAAGGAAGAGGTAAATTCAATTAAAACCTCATCTAAGCCAACTTCATCATTTTTAAGGCAGTGAAGAGATGTAGGCAGTGTCCATCCTGCTACTGCTCTGCCACTGGGACTTCTGTTTTCTGCTTCCAACAGTGCCTTCAGCTTTGATGACCCCTATTTGACACAACTCCATTAGCAGCAGACTCCAGCCCAATTTGCACAGTCCGGCTGTATCCTTTTATATCCCTGACCCCAATCTGACATTTCTGAGCCAAATTCACCTGCTCTGGCATGGCTGGAAGCAATGCAGGGGGGAGGATGGAGGATCTCCTGGTGTCCCCATAGAGGTGTACAGGTTTCCACCCACCAGGCACTACCAGCAGGTCCCAGTGACAGCTGCAGTTTCCCTTATGGGCTGAATTGAGCTGTATTGAAATCAGTATCATCTGCTGGAGCTTGCTGCTCCTCAGAAGGGTCATTTGGGAGCTGCTTGGCTCTGTCAGGTGGGACACACGCCTCTCTCTGTGGTAATTAGAGTCTTTGGCAGACTCAAAAAAAGGCTAAATTTTATATAAGCCTAAGAGCCTCAGAGCCTGCTGAATTCACAGATGTTTGTCCCTGCAGCTACAGCCCCAATAAGCCCAGCCATAGAGCTCTTCCCCACTTAGTGTTGTGGTGGCATATCAATAGTTGTCAGTTGTTATTGATGCATAAAAAGGTGGCGTTTTAGGGGACACTTGGTCTCCTCTATTTAATAGGCCTAAGCTGGAGGATCAGTTCTTTGTCAAGTTCCTTCTTTCTGTACCACCTGATGGCACACTTGCATTGGCACACTGCAGACTGAAGGCAGCACAAATCAACCAGCACATCCAGCCCAAAGTTGTTCCACTTAGTTTCTCCTGCATCACGAACATACCTGTTTAACTGATTAAAGGATCCAACACTGTAGTATTGAGTAAAAATAAGCAGGGCATACAAAATAATTACACCAAGAAAGCCCTGCATTTTTCAATGTTTATCCTAGATAGTACCTGGATAATTCATTACTTTTTGATTTCTTTCAGTAGGTTTGGTAAGAAACTTGCCATTGCCTTACTGAGACTTGCTTCTATGGATGACAAATTTTCCTTGCCCTCTATTTTCTCTATCAGAAGGTTTGTAGCAGATTTGTCAACGTCATGTGTTACTAAACTGAAAATGGAAATAATTTTTGTCCTCCAAGTGATATAACTATGACCCAACTACATATCAAAGGAACAATCTCCAGTGGGATATAGAAGAGTATGAAGTCTTATCATAGAATAGTTTGGGTTGGAAGGGCCCTTAAAGGTCATCTAAGTTATCACATTTGCCACATACCGCTGGATGGTTATCAATACATCAGCAAATGCTTCAGATGGTTACAGACCACAGGTTGAAACAACTTGCTGGTATGTTGGATTTTATGACTTTGTGAAGAATGTATTAAAATATTTATTAGCTCTTTATATGCAGAATCTTAATGGAAGATGTAAACAAGCTGTATCTGAACTTCAACATCTCAGAGCAGGAGCCTCTCAAATAAGTGTTGTGGGTAGCACCAGAGAGGTTTTGAAGCATTTCCTGCCCTGACTTCCTCCATTACCCACTGAATGGCATTGGCAGTGATAATTGCAGCTTCAGGAAAAATAGCTGCTAAACAATGACAGCAGAAAAGCCCTACAGCCATTTTCTCAATTAAATCAAGTGGAAATTTAGTCCTTGAGTACTGCTTCTGAAACCGGCTGAGCAGAATAAGAGCAAGCACCCTGGTGGCTGGGAGGATAATAAGGGCAGGAGAAAGACTGCTCGCTTTGCTCTGTGACCACCGTCTCTATGTCCCCATTTGAAAAGTCAGTGGCTGCCTCTGCCCTAGAGCTAATGTTGGCATGAGAATAAAACCAACAGATTGCCAGTTGAATCTACCCTAACAGAGCCCTTTTAAGCTGGTGAATTTTGAGGAAGGCCATTAGCATCTCTGTAGCAATGTTTCTCTTCTGGTTTTTTATCAGCAGCTTGTGTTTCTGCCATTATTTGTTTGTCTCAGCCACAACCTCTTGATCTCTGAAGGCTATTTTGGTATTGTTAGTATGTCCTTCTCACCTCATTTATTTATATCCTTTCTGTTTATCCTGTTACTTGTGCTTTTTATCAACACCATCTGCAAACTTCTCATATTCGTTACTAGTTCTTTCAAATTGGAACTTTTTGTCTCTTTACATTCCTGTGCAAAGGGGATCTGGAGTCATTTTCAGCAACAAAGGAAATATCTTTACACTCACTTGATGTAAACTACCCAAAATGAAAGAATGAAGCAAACAAATAAGAAGTCTTTGCTATAATGCGTATGACAAATAATGTGAATCCAGGAGATTTTTTTCAAATGATATCTAAGAGCATTTACTCCAGCGTTCATAAAGGAAGGGAAACTTCCTTAATGAACATTATTTGGGATAGGAATAGGAAAGACAGCGTTTTATGGAAGAGAACAACCTGCAGGTTGATAAAGCCTTTTGACCTCCTTCTGCAGTGCTTAGGAATAACCCAAATATGTAATAAGGTTTTTAGCCAACCTTTACATAATGTAGCTCTTGCACTGTTGTCTGAAAGATTCCGGGCACAGATTTCTGTATCCAAATTGTTCTAAATGCTTAGAAAAAAATATCTAAAACTTTGGAAAGCAGCAAAAGCAGCACATGGCTGTGATCTAAAACAAATCCACGTGAATTCATCTTCGTCTACCATCCAAAGCTTGCCCACAGAATTGAATTTGTCACATTTTCCCCATACAGTGACCAAGCTCTTCATTGTCTTTGGGTCTAGCCTCAAGTTCCCTTTCTCCCTTTTATAATTTCTTGTGCCAGTTCCACATTGGTTTTGGTGTATTTTGAGCAGCACTTGACCCCAGCACTGACAGGCACTTTATCAGTGTAACAAAGCATGTCTGTTCTCACGGGAAACAGAAGCAGTCATCTGTCAGAAAGCAGCCAAGACTTACTACAGGTTGTCATGCAAAGTCAGGGACTGAGAAGAGAAAAACTGTCAGCCTCACCTTGATAAGCCCCTGAGTGTGAAAGACATGTCACATGCAATTTCCATTACAGAGGATCAGCAGGATTCCATGAGAAGCAAGAATGAGGGGAAAAATCAGGCATACAGAAAATTATTCAGACCAGAAAACCTTAGGCAGTTCCAGGTGTGCCTGTTTTCCATAGAAATTAAGAGGATTCTCAACACTATCTTGCAAGATCAAGAGAAGATCATCCATTACAAAGTATATCAAGATAGCAAGGTATCACTTTTGATTAACCTTCCTATATTTTTTTCCTCTCCAGCAAAAAAGATGATACATCCTGTCACAGTAGGAAAGCAGTTTTAGTATCATTTGAAAATGCTTTAGTGCTTTTCCACTTAGAACCATCTTCCTGTTTCAAGAACCATCTTCCTGTTTCACATAAGAGCAGTGTACTACATCCTCCTTGCCTTTCCCTGACTCTGGCAACTTGATCTGCATCTTCTCCCTTTGTGCCAGGGAGGGATATGGACTGGTGGAGTAGCCCTAGTTAGTGAAGTCAGCTTTCAGAAGCAGAGAACCCCGGCTGTCCTTACAACGAGAAACCAGAAACAAGTTCTTTAGCAGCAACTTAAATTCTGTACGCTGCATGAGCTGCTCACAGCAAAGGAACTGGCATGCACTGTGCCATCATGTGGGAAGATCCATCCAGGGGCTGACTGCAACTGGGCAATGAAGAGGACTGGCCATCAGCTGGACACCTGCCACTCCTTTTTCTCTTCCTGAAGCACAGCAATGAATAATGATCTACAGTAAATACTTGCACTGCAGTAGCACATGTCACATCCTTGAATTTAGGGTTTATCAGATGAGAAGTCTCCCTGAAGCTGGATGATTAGTGTCAGCTGGGACAGATGCAAGGAGCCACGAAACCCAGACATTGTTTGTGCTTGGTTTCCAGGCACCAACTTTGTTTTAAAGTTCATTGCAATTAAGGAAGGAAACAAGCTTTTGTTATTCACATTCACCTTCTCACACAAAAAAATCTCTGCACCTAAAAGCTAGTAACAGCACAGCATATTTGTACAACTTAAAAATACTGTTTCACTTAGGGAAAATAATGCCCTTTTGAAAACTGCAATTAGTTGAACAAGTGGCGTAATATCCTTATAAAATCTTTCAGATCATTGCTACCCCTGAACAAAGTGTTTGCTCATCAATACAGTGCTAAAATAGCATCACTGCAGAAGTTCAGCAGCAATATTTAGTTATTTGTACAATTTCACCTGGAAAGAGCACAGTTCACATTTTTGTTACGTATAATTCCTTACTGTTCTGCTTTACTGCTTAGAAAAAGGAGGCTCACAAAGCTTCACATTGGCAATAAAAATCTTACTCCAGTTCAGACTTCTTTTTGGCAACCAGCAGGTGGAGACAATGCTCCACCAAACCACATCATTAGTGTCACTAAAGCAATCTCCACAAAAGGAGGAGCACAAAACCAAAGGTCCTTAAACTTTAAAAAAAAAAA
>VZTH01000997.1:619247-646974 GCA_013397815.1 Aleadryas rufinucha
AAAAGGCCTCAAAAAAAAAAAAAAAAAAAAAAAAAAAAAAAAAAAAAAACCCACTTTTCCTATCATCTACCTTCTCTAGAGAAGTAACAGCACAAGACACTAATTCAAACAGTCTTCTGCCCTCCAAAAATACGGATCTGCCCATTGGCATCACCTTGCAGTCCAGGAGCACCCAGATCCCCAAGTCTGGGATAGGATCTCTCACAAAGCAACCCAGGTCTTTCTACCACAAACAAAGGGCCCTGTGCCTTTGTGTTGCCCTGCCCCATGCACTTCCTCACTGCATTTCCTGGCCTCTCTCACCACACATGTCCCCACAAGGAGCATTTAAGTGACCAACTCCAGAGCAAGTAAGTGCCCGTGGCACAGGCAGAGTTCCTGCTCCAAGGAGTGTTCAGCCAGTCGAAGCAGTCATGAGCACACAGGGCACTTACCCTGGAGGTGGGAGAGCAGCAGCAGCAGCAAGCTGGCAGAACAGGGCTGCTCTGCTGGAGAGGACAGACCAGGATGCACAAGTTACCATACCACACCACCTTCACCACCACAGGGCACTCTGCCAAGCAGCACAAGCAGAGCTGGTGGCAACAAGCTGTCCCAGCATCATCCCAGCGACCATCAGACACACAAAGGCAAAGCAACTCTCAGGGCAAACCATGAAGCCTGGCAGTGGGGTGAAAGCTGGAGGCAGGAGAGGCTGATGAGGGTAATTAGTCTATTAGGACCTTCACATACTGCCAGCTGGCTCTCCTCAGGCTGGTTTGAGTCAAAGATTTACCACTGGTCCATGAGGCACAGCAGACACTTTGGTTTCTGAAATTCAGGCTGCATTTCCTCAGCTAAAACAGTTTCTTCTTGTAATAAATATTTCTATCAGGCTTTTGTCTCTCTTGCCTCCTGACCTGTTTCTTGTGCTCACTTTTCCTGTAGCCCCAGCAGCCTGTGCACACTTCTCCCCAGCACACAACAAGACCTGCCTGGGGACAACCATGCTGTCCTGTGTCCTGCCTGGGAGGGCTGCAGCCCTGATGGCTGTGAACCACGGTGGGAAGAGCTCTGCCAGGGGATGGGGCAGCCCTGTGGGGTGCAAAGATCCCGTGTCTCTGTCGAGGTCTATCAGCATCTGCTTGTTAAATAGGCCTTGGCTAAACAAGCTCAGCTCTCTGGCCCATTGAGCTTCAATGCTACTGAAGAAATGCAGAACCCCCATTTCTTGAGCTGAAAATAGACCTATCTTGATTTTAACCGTGCCCATATTTGCACTGTGTTCCACCAGTTGTGCTTCCACTGCAGATTCTGCTTCTCTGGGGTGGCAAAGGACACCTCTGTGGTGTGGAGAAAGTCACTCTGGATTTTCCATCTCCCTTCACATTGAAGGTTATTGTAGCTGGGGCAGGAATATTTTGGAGATGCTTCCTTGCCAGCCATTCCCCTCACAGCAGTTTTATTTATATATGTGTGTGTTGACAGACACCCAGCTGTGTGTGCTGGGGGATTATCACATACCCCCAGAGCTGGTGCAGCCCTCTGCACGCTGCCTGTGTCTGGCAGGGCTGCAGCTGCGTCCCTGCTGCTGGAGTGAGACAAGTCTGGTTTGTCTCTGTAGATAAAACAAGGTGGGAAGCTGCTAGGCCACTGGGCAGGCATTTGTTTATGCAAGTGCTAAGATAAGGTGAGTTCTTCCACCCTCTTCCACAGGTCCCACACTGTCTCCGTGCATGCTCTGGTCACTCAGCTGCTGTCCGCCAGTCCCACCCATTTACTGGCACTATTTATACCACAGCTCTAGGGTTTCAGAGGGCTTGGAAACTGAGCATCACGGTGCCACAGCAAGAGGGATGCTTCCAGAGCCCAGAAAGGAGGGCCAGAGTGAGGGGGGCACTTGGAGGCAGTGAGTGGCCAGGGAATGCACCCGAAGCAACCCATGAGCTCCCAAACCTCAACGGAGAGCTGCCTGTGAGCCAAGCCCGGGCAGAGCGAGGGCTGGGCACTGGGCTGCCAGGACAGCAGGAAGAAAAGGGAGGTTTTGTCAGCACCACACAGAGCATGGTTTGATCCCACTGACCACAGCAGACAAAGGACAAAAGGCGGCAGATGCCAAGGAGTAGGCTTTAACTGCCTGGGGAGCCTTGCCATTACAGCTGAGTAACACTCCAAACACGCAAGAGGCAGTTATAGGGGCTGTTTATCTTTTTATTATAAATTTGGTATGAATGACCAATGGAAAAATCACAATGGAGTACCAAGAACGTTTTATCAAAATTTTAGCAGCATTTAAACAGTAATAGATTCCCAACCTCCTCTGGGCACCCCTTGCCCTTTGCCTCCTGCCCACAAAACAGTAACCTTCACTCAAATGTGCTTTCCAAAAGCGTGCAGGGGATGTAGCTAGCCATTTTCCCCTGAGCTGCCATGAAAAAAATCTCATCCCAAATGCTGGTTACCATACAACCTCCATCCACACGGGGCCAGGCTCCTGTCCCCTCCTCGCTGGAGGCAGCACAGCAGGAGGCTGGCTGGCCGTGGCATGGGATGGGACTCGCCGGGAGGAGGCAGCACCTGCTCACATCCTCCCCTGTGCATGGATCAGCACTCCCATGGGCGCCCATTATCTCCAAGCAGAAATCCAGGGCTGAGCCCTCTCCTGCCCGCTGCTGCCCTTCGCTTCTGTACACGGGGGTGCCGTGCGCTCCACGGCCCCGCTCCTGTACCTGAGAGTGAGTGCTTGTGTCTGGATGGAGAGCAGGAGGGGAGGCTGGCCGTCTGTCCTCCCACAGGAATCGAGAGCAGGGCAACCGGGAGCTGAGACTTGAAGGGGAAAGGTAGAAGGTGAGCAGTGAGATACTCAAGTATCAACCCACAAAATGAAGTCAGTTTACTATCAGCTAATGTGGAGAGCCATGGGCTGCCTACTAAGTCACGAGAACTAATTTTTTGTGTGCGCTTTTTTTTTTCAAAGTTACATTAAGACATGAACAGTACTATCCCAGCCTCGCAGGCCGGAGCTCAGTGAAAACAACGTTGAATTAGAGGTGGGGAAACACAACACACGTGGAGACAACAACATAATATCGGCAAGCTATTCCCCTGCTTCTTTGGTACTTCCTAAACTTTCTTATCCAAAATATATAAGGGAAATGCACCATTTAAAAGTTACTGTTCATAAGTATTTACACAGCCATAACCATCACGCTATGATACACAAAAATCAATATGATATGAACAAAGTTATTTTATGAAAAGCACTTCTGCACATTTTATTTTGTTCCAGTATCTTAATAGCTTTAAAAAATTCATGTTATGCAGTCCTGTACCTCGCTTCTTCTTATATCAAATGGACAAGAAACATTTCCTAATCCATACTCTTCTTCAAAAGATTAAAAAATAGCCACCAAAATGATACACTATGTACAAATTTTACTAAATATTAAGTTCTAGGCAATTATTTTCACCCCACTGATAATATAACTTAGGTATTGTTACCTACTATATGCATATATATTTCTTTAATATATAAGAAATGGCACCACATCACCATGTCACCAATATGACACATTGTTATGTACAGTAGATAAGAAGTTAGGTATGGAAGATGGATCCTCTCTGACTGCTTCTTTCACGGGAACGCTTCTCCCATCGGTAGTAGCTTGGCCATTTCCCCTTTTCCCGGCAGAGGAGGCTCCTCAAATGTAAGGCAGGATCCCGTACATGAGCAGTGCCATCACGCCGGCGCTGAACAAGCCGGCCACTGGCACAGTCACAAACCACGCCAGGAAGATGTTGCGGAAGAGGCGCCAGTCGACGGCTTTCTTGGAGCGGATCCAGCCGACGGCCACCACGGAGCCAACCTTGGGAGCGTGGGGAAGAGAGAGGGAGACAAGGTGTGAGGGGTCGGTCTGAGCACCTGTAACATGCCCACGGCCACACCAATGCCAGTCAGCTGATACCAAGCGATGCTCTGAGATAAAGAAGCCCCTGAGGGTGACAGTGGCTCTGTTCTGGTGTGGTGGCAGGAGGGTGACACTTCCAAGGTACTTAAACCTTTGTTTTTCAATGATCTCCTGTTTTTCATGGGTCTTGGGGTCAGCCAAAGGCAAATAAAGATGTTGGTGGGTTTTTCTCTGCCCTGTTAACTCCTACATGAGCCTTCAGTGCAACTGAGGCAGCCCTCCACCTGACTCAGTCCATAGGGGAGAGAGCAAGTGTCCATTGACTCTGGCCTGATTGCAGTCTAAATCAGGAAAACACCAGGAAAGGTGTTTTTCAGGCTCTGCTGAAGAGCACTGCATGGGGCAGGCCAGGATAGCCAATGTGGTTCCTGTCCCACCTGCCTGTCCTCTTGCTGGTTGGGGATGCCCTGCCTGTTCACTCAGAAACTGCTGACCCTCTCTGTGCAGCTCACAGCCCAGCATATGCTGCTGACTCAAAACACCACATCCATATTCCAGTACTGCAGGCTACAGACAGGATGGAAGCAAGGTAAAAGCAGCTGAGCCCAGCCTGTGGCAGCAATGGTGGCTTGGCAGGGGGAAGACAGACAGTGCAGGCTTAGACGCAGTACATCAAACTCATCCTTTGGAGCCCTGTGAGGGAAACTAGCCCTTCTGGACCAGCTAGCCAAGCAAAGCAACCAGAGCTAAAATCCTCTCTTGCAGACAAACACATCAGCCTAATACTATGGGGCACACAAACAGCACAGACACCAAGAGGATGGTGGGGGATGGATAAAACACCAAGATATCCTGCAAAGACAGTGCTACCAGGGTAGCTGGGTAGGTCAGTGGTTTTGTAGACAAAACATACTGTGTTATGGGCAAAGCTGCAATCTTTCCTTCCTTCAAAGTTATTTTCAGTTCATAAGGTATAAACCCAGCACATCAGTTTTTAAGAAAAAAAAATTAGACTGAGAAAAACATTTTCAATGAAAAATGATACAAAAACTTCAGAAACACTGCATTTTCTTTCTGCCCTGGAAGTGCTTTCCATGCTGTTAGCAAAAACAGTGTAAGTCTATTCAAAGTGTACGGTAAAGCAGCAAGAAATGTGGAAGGAATATCCTGTTTTGAAGGTAAGGAAACTCCAAGACACAGCTGGGCATGTGCTCCCTGAAGTGCCATCCCTGCCTCCCTGCTTATTTTCTTAATGGGAGTATCAGTCCCTGCCTATAGATCAAAAGATGGGCTGGTCCCCTTGTACAGAGCCAGGAAAATTATAAATGCCAGGAGTACAGGGAATGAGGGAAAGATAGCATGGGGATATCAAATCTGCATCTTTTGCTAACACCTTTTTAGCTTCTAACTACTGCTTAACGTTTCTTTTTGGAGAAAAGTGACTTGTGGAAGACCCTGTAACTCTTGGGCGCCTGTGACAGAACAAAGGAAAACTAAACTTGATATTCTATGACCAATAAGGCCTCTGTCAAAAGCTTGATCCCGTAAGGANATATGATATGAACAAAGTTATTTTATGAAAAGCACTTCTGCACATTTTATTTTGTTCCAGTATCTTAATAGCTTTAAAAAATTCATGTTATGCAGTCCTGTACCTCGCTTCTTCTTATATCAAATGGACAAGAAACATTTCCTAATCCATACTCTTCTTCAAAAGATTAAAAAATAGCCACCAAAATGATACACTATGTACAAATTTTACTAAATATTAAGTTCTAGGCAATTATTTTCACCCCACTGATAATATAACTTAGGTATTGTTACCTACTATATGCATATATATTTCTTTAATATATAAGAAATGGCACCACATCACCATGTCACCAATATGACACATTGTTATGTACAGTAGATAAGAAGTTAGGTATGGAAGATGGATCCTCTCTGACTGCTTCTTTCACGGGAACGCTTCTCCCATCGGTAGTAGCTTGGCCATTTCCCCTTTTCCCGGCAGAGGAGGCTCCTCAAATGTAAGGCAGGATCCCGTACATGAGCAGTGCCATCACGCCGGCGCTGAACAAGCCGGCCACTGGCACAGTCACAAACCACGCCAGGAAGATGTTGCGGAAGAGGCGCCAGTCGACGGCTTTCTTGGAGCGGATCCAGCCGACGGCCACCACGGAGCCAACCTTGGGAGCGTGGGGAAGAGAGAGGGAGACAAGGTGTGAGGGGTCGGTCTGAGCACCTGTAACATGCCCACGGCCACACCAATGCCAGTCAGCTGATACCAAGCGATGCTCTGAGATAAAGAAGCCCCTGAGGGTGACAGTGGCTCTGTTCTGGTGTGGTGGCAGGAGGGTGACACTTCCAAGGTACTTAAACCTTTGTTTTTCAATGATCTCCTGTTTTTCATGGGTCTTGGGGTCAGCGTAAGGCAAATAAAGATGTTGGTGGGTTTTTCTCTGCCCTGTTAACTCCTACATGAGCCTTCAGTGCAACTGAGGCAGCCCTCCACCTGACTCAGTCCATAGGGGAGAGAGCAAGTGTCCATTGACTCTGGCCTGATTGCAGTCTAAATCAGGAAAACACCAGGAAAGGTGTTTTTCAGGCTCTGCTGAAGAGCACTGCATGGGGCAGGCCAGGATAGCCAATGTGGTTCCTGTCCCACCTGCCTGTCCTCTTGCTGGTTTGGGATGCCCTGCCTGTTCACTCAGAAACTGCTGACCCTCTCTGTGCAGCTCACAGCCCAGCATATGGTGCTGACTCAAAACACCACATCCATATTCCAGTACTGCAGGCTACAGACAGGATGGAAGCAAGGTAAAAGCAGCTGAGCCCAGCCTGTGGCAGCAATGGTGGCTTGGCAGGGGGAAGACAGACAGTGCAGGCTTAGACGCAGTACATCAAACTCATCCTTTGGAGCCCTGTGAGGGAAACTAGCCCTTCTGGACCAGCTAGCCAAGCAAAGCAACCAGAGCTAAAATCCTCTCTTGCAGACAAACACATCAGCCTAATACTATGGGGCACACAAACAGCACAGACACCAAGAGGATGGTGGGGGATGGATAAAACACCAAGATATCCTGCAAAGACAGTGCTACCAGGGTAGCTGGGTAGGTCAGTGGTTTTGTAGACAAAACACACTGTGTTATGGGCAAAGCTGCAATCTTTCCTTCCTTCAAAGTTATTTTCAGTTCATAAGGTATAAACCCAGCACATCAGTTTTTAAGAAAAAAAAACTAGACTGAGAAAAACATTTTCAATGAAAAATGATACAAAAACTTCAGAAACACTGCATTTTCTTTCTGCCCTGGAAGTGCTTTCCATGCTGTTAGCAAAAACAGTGTAAGTCTATTCAAAGTGTACGGTAAAGCAGCAAGAAATGTGGAAGGAATATCCTGTTTTGAAGGTAAGGAAACTCCAAGACACAGCTGGGCATGTGCTCCCTGAAGTGCCATCCCTGCCTCCCTGCTTATTTTCTTAATGGGAGTATCAGTCCCTGCCTATAGATCAAAAGATGGGCTGGTCCCCTTGTACAGAGCCAGGAAAATTATAAATGCCAGGAGTACAGGGAATGAGGGAAAGATAGCATGGGGATATCAAATCTGCATCTTTTGCTAACACCTTTTTAGCTTCTAACTACTGCTTAACGTTTCTTTTTGGAGAAAAGTGACTTGTGGAAGACCCTGTAACTCTCGGGCGCCTGTGACAGAACAAAGGAAAACTAAACTTGATATTCTATGACCAATAAGGCCTCTGTCAAAAGCTTGATCCCGTAAGGATGTTAGATAATATTTCATCTGAATGCTTCTGGAATGCACAATATGCTATTCTGTATTTAGGAGGTGTAAGTGTATTTAGGAGGTGGAGGTGTATTTCGGTGAAGAGGAACCCCACACTTGTGACTACATCAAAGCATTAACCCGAGGGAACAGCGTTTGGGCTTTCAGCAGCTCAGCTGTTAGGCTCAGCTTTACATTTTGCATGTCCTTAGCACCCGTCTGTCATGCTTGCAACAAGAAGCATTACTTATTGAGCAAGCCTGCATTCTACGTACGCTAATCTCCGAGTCCTTCCTGAAATTTAAATGGTATCAGCAATGATGGCATTGGCAATCTGTTTCAAACATTATTAAAGTTTAGTTTATTAATAGTGATTTTTGATGGACTAGAGGTTAGGAGAGTAGCTAATCCTTGGGTGTAGGCACACTACACCTTCTGTAGAATTTCAGATGATATCTACTTTGAGATTGGTTTGAAACCAGTGCAGTTTGCCTTCAGTATGCTCTGCTTAAAGCATTACAGGAATGCTTTTGGCTCTCTTGTTCCTGTGCAATGGTGTATAATAAGAACACACAGAACATGATAATTCAATCATAGCAACAGAGAATATTTTTCAAAACCGCAAAATCATAATGGCAAAACGGAGCTGACAGAATGACCTCGGCAAAGTCACTTCTGCAGAGGAAAAGCATTTAACTGCTGCACTCTAATTTTATCTGTATGTGAACACACTCCATTACAGCTGAGAAATGTTTGTTTCTAAATCTCCAATCTGAGAACAAATAACAGGCACTCTAAGACTCAATATGACTATTTGCCCACCTGGGCAGCAGAAAGGGAAGGTATGCATTCACACCACACCGGCTTTTCGGTGCTAAATCCCAGGGGAGGTTGAACTGGTGCAGCCAGAGCAATGTGGCTACTGCATTCAGACTCACGAACTCCTTTGGAGGCTCAAAAAGTTAGGTCTTTCCTGCAAGCTATCTTGACTTGGAGGCTTTCAAGGGACTTTCCTCTCCCCTTGGACCTATGGCAAAGATGAAGGTGCAGTTCAGGTTCTCAGCAGGCACTGAGCATGAAAAAGCTGCTTGGCTGTAGATGTGGGACAGGCACATCGGGCAGTGACTACCTCATGTAGACCAAAGGCTCTGATTTAGGACCAAAGGCAGGTCCTGATCTGAGAGGCCTTGATGAACCTTCCCCAGAAGCTAATGCTTTTCGTCCTGCTACCAACCTCCAGTTTGCCACCACATCTGCTACAAGATGTGAAAACTGCTGCTTGGAGCTTTCCTTCATACTTGTTATCCATTTTTCATTACAGTCTACTGTTTTACCTCAAAAAGGTTTCCCTCCTGCTTCATGCTGCTCCTTATTTGCCATCAGTTTATCCAGCTGCTGCACATTCAGTTGACTGACACACCTTCAGTAGGGCTCCCACTCAAGCAAATGCTATTTCGCAGTGGAGCAAATCTTGAGGAAGAGAATAATTCCCAATCCCTGATGCTGGAGGCTCAAGATTAGGCTCACCTCAAACCTGTTTTCTTTTGGATTTCTAAGGCAAAATAATTTTTCTGCTGATTTTTAAGAAGGCATTTTGACTCAGTGGCTGCCAGCACTTTCAGCGAGGCATTTTCACATGGAGCAAATGATACTTAACAATTCTTTTATTCCTTCCCTGGGCCCTCGAATAAAACAAGGAATACAGGAATACATCCGTTACTCCTTTTTGCTTTATCTTGTGTTGCTCACTTAGAATCTTTCAACTCAGGATCTCATTTTGCTGAAACACTGAGTCAGTTATAACAACATGACATCCCTGGAACAGTCTAATCCTATTGCAAAGTGGATCTTCCCATTAAGAATGATCCATCTAATGAGATACAGCAAGCTACAGGGAGCAGACACAGACTAACCACATTAGCTGCTTTTATGGAAGTATTTTTTAAAAAGAACTATTTTGCTCTGCAGTTAGAAAAGACCAAGCTTTTAGCTGCATTGAGTGCATCAATACCCCTCTCATTAGCTTATGGCTTCCAAGACATTTTCTTTTTAAATTCAGTCTATTTGTTTGGACCAAAGTGTGTTTTCTCTTTTACAACAGTTGGCTACAAGTGTTTCAGGCATGCAACTGGGATAATCAAAGCTGTATTATTCTCCCTGGCAAATTCTTCATCATGCATTTGATATACCAGTCAGCTTACAGAGAGGTGGTTTCAGGCTAGCATTTTTAGGAGTGGATAACATTGTTATTATTTTTCCCCTCCCTGCTTGATTCAGAGGAACCAGAGTTCTGTCAATGCCAGGAAATCTGAACAGCCTTTCAGAGCAGCTCAGTCTTGGCTGCTTCTCAAAGAGCACCAGGGTAGAAGAAATAAATGATTTTGCAATAGAGGAAGGCTTTCTGAAGAAATGGTTTTCACTAGAAAAAGGCCAATTGAACCAGCTTTGGGAATTTTGCAGGATGTGTGGATTTCATTGACTCTCTTACTGGAAAGCAGGTCAATGTCACAGGCAAGGCTGCCAGGCTTCTTGCCAGCCTGCCTGCCATGCCATGGGGCAGTCATCCCCAGAAACCTGCCTGCCCCAGCCCCACTCAAGGGCTCCAAGGTCTCCAGGGTGCAGCAGTGAATCCTACAAGGTCCTTCCTTAGGGCCTGGTCTTGGTGGCATGCAGTGACACAGAGGGACTGCCATTCTGAGGTCTCTGATTTTGGAGGGGCTTCCCCACATCCTGCCAGAGGGTGAAAGAAACAAACAGCTCTGCACATCCAGGAGCTTGGGAATCCATGGAGAAACAAAGGAAAGAAAGACGGGATATTCAACTTGAGCATTTCCCAGGGAACAAAATTCCAAATTCCCATTATGTTTTTCCAGCAGTGTAAACGTCCACATGCTCCCTGATGTCTACAAGCTATATGTGTCTTCATGACACACTTAAATTCTGCTCATTACCCAGCCTGTATCTGTACTCCAAAGTGGTCTTTTTAAAAAAAAAAAAACAAGAAAGCAAACTACCTTGTTCAAAGGACTAATTACAAAGGCCGGATTCTGTATTATAATGCACAAAAGTGAGGACAAGTTGGTTTAAAGGAAGAGAGACATTAAAATATTAGCTGAATGATGTAGCAGTGTTTTTCATACAGGTGGCTTTGAAAGACACGTAACGGGGTTCACACAGACTACGAATCTACATTATTTTAATATGTCTATATTAGTCCAATACAACCATGTAGGGGTGAAAGACAGTCCAGACTTTTGTGCAATTAATTATAATGCTGACTTTGCTTGGCTGTACTGCCTTTAAAAGTGGGCCCCGTTATTTTGCGGTCACAGTCGGCAGGGCATGGCACAGTGAAGGCAATCTGCAGCAGTCGGTATCTCCCGGATTTTGTTATGGTTTGTCCTAGTGATGTGATTTACTGACAGGATCACTGCAAACTCCAATACCTTGCAATGGGTGGAGCTTATTGGAATACCCACATTTGAGGCTACAAGTACCGTTAGCGCACACATTACTTCAATGCAAAATCCACTGTGAAGAAATAAAACAAAAAAAAAGACAGATGGAAAACCTGTAGTAAAAGAGTTATATGCAGGAAATCCCATGCCATGCACTTATCAAGAAAGTCAAGTATAAATGATGAATGGTGCGCAGCCTCTGAACAAGGGAGAAATGTTACCCGACCAGGTTCAAATGGCACCGTCAGAGGAAACCAGGCTGTTCCTTGCAATCATTTGCTTTAAAATTGAGGTCATGTTTTTGTAAGTGCTGTTTTTCTTCACCAACAGCTACGGAGCTCATGCTGTGGCCAGTTCCAGTGACTTTACTGCGACATCTCCAATGCATTTTTTGGAAGCCTGATTACTTTCCCATGTTGCTGGCACGACCAAAACACACTGACGCACCCCTACCTAACCATCCTCTGTCAGCGGCTGTTTTCCCCTCACCGTGCCATTATCCCTGGCTCGAGCAGCACAATTTTAAGATGAATAGTCCAGACTGCCTTGACTGCAGTCCCTGGGCAAAGGCATACCTTGCAGTGTGTAGTACTGACAGGAAGTCCAACATTGGAAGCTACCACAACTGTGAACGCCGAAGCCAACTCAATAGTGAATCCACTGCGGGAAGCATAAGAAAACACTTCACAATCACTCTTTGCATCAGCTCGGACTGATACCATGCAGCGTGCCAAAGTCTTACCCGTTTCTTCTTTCGATTCTTTTATCTCCAACTGATTTTTGTCATGTGAGTAAGTTAAGAGAACAAGAAAGGGCTGAGTAATGGGAATGGCACGGGCTAGTCATCTGCAGTACCCCGTCTGCACGGCTCATTGCGTCAGAGACGTTCACTACTCTACGCTGCGGTGAATCGTGCCTAATTAGTAATTCGGTTAAGCACCAGCAGAGGTCGAGTGTGCATTAAAGACGAAAATTACTGTAATAAATACGTATGGGTTTAATAGTCTGAAGCACGCTGGGAAAGCCACTGTAATCTCGTCATTTCCAAACGCACCTTCTACCACGCTAATTAGGTCATCAGCAGAAGACTCTGCTGTCTGATCACGCAGACCTCTACGCCTTAAACACATTCAGTATTACAGGGTTATTTTTTTTCCTTTCTTTCTTTTTCTTTCTTTTTCTCATGCTTTCTTTTTCTCCTTTTTCACTTATTTCTTTCATTTTTTTAGAAAGACAGAGAAGTCGAAGCCAGGTTATCATTAAAATCAAAGCACAGCAAATCCAGCAAACTGCATTACAAAAAAAATACTGGAGCAGCAATTTCTCAGATTGGCTCACACACAAAGTTCACACAACCACAATGACACCTGTGGACCTACCTTGATGGTGTGATTGGAGTGAGGTCTTTACCCATAGTCTGGATAACTCTTCTTCCCCAGACCCAGAGACCCACACAGATCCCAACACCTCCGTAAAACAGCAGCCAGATGGGCGTCGATGCTTCTTGCATTACGCCACCTTGCTCGTAGATAAGCCAGAGCGCGACGAGGGGACCGATGGCATTGCTGGAGAAACAGAAACGTGTCACCTGAGTTTAAAAAATGTAGATAGTGTCCTTGAAAGGAGTCTGGTATTTTCTGTGTGATTTTTCTTCATCATGGGCACAGCACTACTGTGACTTGACCCTACAGGCAACACCCTTTCTCACTTGGAAAGAGTGCAGCATGCGACTCTTATCATGCTGCTTTTTCAGTTGTCACTTCATCACTGATAACTAGAGCAAGTCCTGAAAGGAATTTCTCTTTTACAAATCGTTTCCTGAGATGTCAGAGTCGGTAGTACCTCATTATGTCTGTTCTGTGACAAAAATTGGTATTTTCAGTACCACACTGAAACTCAGAATTTACCAATTCAAGACTTGTGCATCTTTAAAATTCAAGTATCAAATTAGCTCTTTTTGTCAAAGAGGGGAAAATAATGAACAAACTTACCATCGCAGACAAGAATACAGAAATATAATCTAGTTTCACAGCCTGTAATGTTTGGGATATGATCTGAGTGCAGCTGGGAAGGTGACTTAGTCATCTTCAAATGTGTTGTAGACTGAGTTGGACTGGATCAGAGAGGACCCTTTGGTGACACAGAGCTGGTGTAAACCCATTTTGCTACCCTGCTGCTGCTATCTGGAAAAACATTGGAAGTCAGCAACACTGAAGTCCCCACTCTTAACACAGGTCACCTGATATTGGTGGCTGGAGTCAGACTTCTGACTCTGCTTATTCTAAAAAAGTATCAAGTTTCTAGACAAAAACTTCTAGCTAGAAGAAAAACTTGAAAGCTGGTATCCAGTTACTTTAGAGGCCTAAATACTAAAAAGCAGATAAGAATTTCAACATCCCTTTTGTTTTCAGCTCTTTTACTAAACCAAGTGCTTGCCTTGCTGAGCAGCATTTATTCATCACCCAAAAAGTGTAACTAGTGAAGCAGTGCTATATTTATGTCTAAATAATCATGAGAAGAGCAGAACAAACCTGACCAATGTCATTCAAAAAATCTGAAAACCATCAGGGAAGCCCCCCTCCTTGTAAACCGATAGGAAAGCAGGTCACAGTGAGCACCGCAGGCAGGACTGACAGCCATGCTCGCCCTGGAGCCAGGACCTGCTAAATTTAGTTCCTGGTTCCACTCCAAAGCACACAGATGGAGTAAGGGCCAGTTTTAATGTCAAATGTTGTGCAAACCAGGCCACTGTATCTGCCAGTTAATAATTTCCTTGAATACCATCTTTACCAGATTTGAGGTGCCAGGGGCTATTCAAGGGGTGACTGCCAAGAGACAAGGGTCGCCAGCAGTGCAAAGCTCGGCACTTCTCAGCAACACGAGACCCTCCTGCTTTCATCTGGCCCTTGAGAAATTGAGCTCTGAACCCTGAGAAGCGATCCTGAAGCAAAGTAATAAGGAAAAACTTTTCCCTCGTAAACAGACAGAGCAACATTCAAGCTGCGAGGGAAATGAAAATAGTAAAAAATGCCCTTTGATATAAAAAAGAATTAATAATTCTTGTGGATTTTGAGAAAAATACTGAACATAAATTAGTGAGCTAACATTCATAATAAAATCCAGTGGGTTTGAAGATGCTAGGTAGTACAATGAAGAACTAAAGACTCTTTAAATAAAGAGTGACTTCCACTAGATAAAACACTTTAAAATTCTGGTCTGATACTGTGCCCAAGTAAGCACTCAATTTGTTGAATTTTGGAAGGGCAGTATGTGAAAAGTCCTTAGGGCCTAAATGCAAGAATTATTTGACTTCCATGGACTAAGAGATTCTTGATTGAAGCCTTTCTAATATTCTGAAATTGACCTGAAACTTCTTTTCCAGTGTTTTCAGGTGTGGATTAAATTACTTGCACATTTAAATGCCTTCTTGGGCACAGAAAAAGAAAGGTAATTCAGTGTACGAAGGTACACGAATTAACTGACGGATGCTGAAGGACGGATAAAGGCAAATAATACATTGATCAGATGAATAAAGGGAAAACTGATCATCCCTTTTTACAGTGCTCTATGACATGGAAAAAACCTCCCTATTAAAAACAACAGGCTCATTTGGAGTGAGCTCAGGCACTGATTCCTGACTGTTCTAGAGAGATTATAGATACATATTTGTCAGTCCCAACCTAAACGAAAAGGCAGAAAAGGCTTCAAAAACTGCAGCAGCAAACCATGGTCTTCCATATCAAAATCCAGTTTTAATTATTTGCAAATGCTACACCTCTGTGAATCAACTAAGCTTAATCCTTGAAGAAAAGGTTCTTATTTGTGGCAACAGAAGACAAGGCAAAACTCTGCTGACTTATGCTCAGCCTCAGAGAATCTGAGTGGCTGACTCTGCCCAACAGACCAGAAGAGATAACGCGGATGCCCACAGAGGCAGCATTCTGATACCTTCACTGTAAGAAAAGAAAGCAGAAGAGCACTGGATCCATATAGGCTTCGAAAGGCAAAAGGTAACCAACCTCACTTTCCTTTGTGAGTGTCTACATCACTGGTTACCTATACCAGAGGGACATTTCTCCTCTCCCCGCAAATCATGTTCAATGTGACTTAAATGTTCAGCTCTTAGGGACAGTGGCATCTCCCAGACTGAGTATCTGCAAGTGGCTACAAACAGCAACAACAGTGTCTTGAATCTAGCACCATCACAGCTCTCCAAGGGGCTCCTTCAGCTTCTAGGTTTGTTCAGGAGGTGCAGTCCAAGGGGCTTGTGGTATCAATGCTCCCTATGCCAATGGAAAACAGCTCCAGAGGAAGCTCCTAGGCCTGTCCCACCACGAAACTGCCAAAAGCTCACAGCAAATGGCTCTGATTCAGGCACTGCGAAGACTATGATCTTGGTTCTGCACAGAGGTAGAGGACAAGCACTCCCCACAGGACAGTAAGAGAGGGTAAGAGAGAAACAACACATTAAAAAAAACCCACCAACAAAAAAGGCATCATTAGGTAAGGGAGTTTGCTTAACAGATGTTTCCTACAGCTGAGTGACTAACCAGATGAAGCACAAGGGTGCTGGCTAGACTGGGTTGTGGCTTTCACAGTATTTCCCACTGGTTCTAGCACATCTGATTCAAGAGATGACTAGCAGGAAAGCAGACCTCCAATCTTCCATGCATTTGGCTACGACTCATTTCACAAGTCTATTTTCAAGAAGCTATTTTCTCTTACTCTCCCACACAGGTTTCTACTTACCTTAACTAACTGCTTTGTGCTGGAGCTCCAAGTCTTATTCTTGGTAATTCAGAGAAGAAAAAAGCCTGATATGGTCACACAGGAGCTCTGAACCCTCATCCACATCTATGTATATGTAAAATTGCTCTCAGGTTCCTATGAAACTGAAGTGCTTTAGTGGATTTGTTGTATTGTTTAGCTGTTGGGTTTAAAAGACAACATAAGCTGCTCCTGCCATGGTATTACTTTAATTTTGCACACTTAATACACACTTTTCCACTGAGCTCAAGGAGATGGCCAATACAAGATAATTTTAGGATGAGTTTATGAAATGTTGTGGCATAAGAAGCCCATATCCTGAGTCTGCCTGCTGCAAAGTGTATTCTCCACATCCAGTACTTTCCCCCACCTCTGCTGGGCTCCGCCAGCCCGATTACTCGCAGGACACAGGACTCTGCAGCCAGGGTGCTGCACAGGGGCTGTTTGCCTTCCCTGGAGGGGCAGTGCAGGATTTAATGCCACCCACAGCAATCCTTGCACTGGCAGATGTGTTCCATGGTGGTTCACTGAAGGGCTGCTCAATGTTTCTGAAGTGCTCCCTGACCCTCATGATGATTTTGCCGGCGCTCTTGACTAACATGAATTGGCACAACTTCTCTTTTTCTGCTCGCTTGTGCAGTTTAGAATCTGTCACACACCATTTATAAAACTGTTGTGAAAGATAGCATTTGACAGTGAATCTGAACTATAAATAGAGCTGGCTTCTCCTCTCCCCTGTGAGACAGATAGTATTACCAACAAAAATAACCACCCCACATTCAGCTATCATGAGACAGGCTTAGAAATGACAGTTTCCCATGCACACACACACACAAGCAGAAATTTTTAGGTACCTTTGGGTCACAAGTCCAAGACCTTCTCTGGAGGAATAAGGACTAACACTTTTTTTTTTTAGTAAAAAATAAGGGGCTTTTTCCAGTAATTCAGCCATCAGATGACTGCTCTATAGCCAAACCCCATCAAACTTGTTGTGACATTTTATGAAGTAGCAACATTGCTATTTCCTCATCATTGTTTGAGGGGAGAAGTGAGTTGCTCGAAAAGAAAATCTAACTGTATTTGAAAACTACACACTGAATAATGCTTTGTGAATACTGTATAGACTCCTTGGTGACCATGCTTAGATTCTCTGCTGCCTGAAAAAGGAAATTGTTTTTTAGCTACTTTTGCTAGTTGAGTGAAAGAACCTTGAAACATACATTATTGCCAATTAAAGCTGAATGACGAGCAAAACAGACATCTGAGAAATCTGTATTAGGCGTCCAATATTACAAGTATAATTATAAAATGTCCAGCCAATTGACTATTTCCCAAACCAGGATTTCACAAACAAACCTTCCACTGGGAAAATCAGTGGGATGATATTTCTGAATAGGCTGCAGTTATGCCTTGAGACATCACCCAGCTGAGTAAGAGTGAAAGAAAGATACGCCTGTATGTAGCAACTGGAAAAAAACATGTCCTAATCTCCAGGGATGTCAGATTATCAGGAGAGTTTTATCCTAGTTCAAATAACTGGACAGGCTTGAAATAGTGCATCTACCATAGCACAATGAGAGTGTGTCAGAGCTGTGCCCTGTGAAATGCAAGCTTCGGATGCGTTAATGAGTCAGGGTGGACATGCTTTTATTCCTGCAGCTCATCTCTGTGTCCTGTGAATACTGGCCCTGAAACCCCACCTCCCAGGATGATCCTGGAGGGTTGGGTCCATCCTACCCTGTGCCCATCAGCATCAGCTTTTCCCCTGGCAAGGCCAGCCACGGGCCCTGCTCACAGAGGGGTGGGGAGGGATTCCCATGCCCACTGGAGACCCGGTTTCTTGCTGCTCTTCTCTGACTTGTCTGCATGGCACAACAAAAACGCCATGTACCTGCACAATTAAGGATAAAAGTGAAGATTCATATCTCCTTGGGGCACAGGCTGGACTTACAGGATGGACTATTATTAAAAAGGGAAGAAATCACAAATCAGGCTTCCCTCACTAATCATAACACACAGATTAGTTTCCTAAATATTCTAAGTGATCTTGACTGCAGCTCTCAGAGAGGAAATAGGAAATACCTGTTTTGTAATCCAGCCTTACTATAGCTCCTTTAGACTCCTTATTTAGCCAAGAGGCTGAATCCTACTAAGCTCTCCATGTGCAGTAAGATACTGGCAATGTTCTGGCCCTTCCCTCCTTTAATCCCATTGCATTTACTTTAGTAACAGGGGAAAAAGGTGAGTCACTGCTGTTTCTGTGCTCTGACCTAAAACTCCAGTGAAACCTGTATGAAGGTGAGAGGAGAAGGCTCTTCTCCATGTATTTTGGGCAAGCACACATTTCCTAGTTTCTCTAACTGCTTTGCTTAAAATGAATTCCCTATCTAGTAGCAGTCACCTTCCCTAAAACCACTGAAAGAATGTGTAGGAATACACAAAAAATACTAAATATTTTCACTATAGTTCTGAAATTGTTTTAAATCGTATTGTCAGTAATGTAGCCTATATTGTTTGGATAATGAAAGGCATTCTTTCTCAAACTTGTGCCATAAATCTATAGGGCATTACCTGCAGAGTCTTAACTCCAACGACCCCTTTTCCCTAATATCTAAGCATGAATACACAAGGGGAGTCCTGTAGCCCTCCACAGGAAACTTAATTAGAGCAGACACATTCAAACAATTTATGCAGCAGGAACACAGGAAAACTGAGATCCCCGTGAAATGTCTGCAGGCAGGTTTCTCCTCCCTACAGGATGTACCAGCCAAACCCCAGCACTGCCTGCCCCTTGGCATGCACAGACATGGGTGGTGGCACGGTCCATGGTCACCCTGCCCAGCTGGAGCATCGCACCTCCTGCCATCGTCATGGCCCTAAATCAACCTTCCTCCGTGGCCCGAATCCATGGGCCCAGGTAGCTGCCTGCTCACACAAGCCAGGGCACACAGCTCGTTCTGACATCCCCAGGGTTTCTCCTGTGGCAGCAGGAGTGATGGCCTGAGGCAGAGAAGGAGGGTAGTAAGGGACAGGAGAGGTTGCCCATTTATAGGAGAAGGAATCTGTATGAGAAATGACTAAACATATGCACAGACAGGTGTGTAGGAGCACAAGGTTCAGGCTTTCTTCACAGCATTAACAGCATATCTTAACCAGCAAAACTTGCACTGACCTACAGCATCTCGCTGTGGGTCATCCTGCTTTGACTGCAAGAATTCAAGGAATAGCTCCAGGAGATTGCTTGAGTCAACAAAAGCATCTTCCCATTTTGCTAGGATAGGACTTTGGGGCCAACACACTGTTTGCTCATAGCTTTTTCATTCCCAGCCCAGTAGCAAAGCAGCCACAGCCACTGCTGTGCTGGGCACCAGAGAAAACATGACTCCCTGTTTCTTTCAACACACAGCTGCCCCAGCCAGGATCCTTGCTGATGTCAGCCTGAACATGAGCCCTGATGGCTAAAAACATCAGCTCCTACAGCAAAGATGGCTGATTTCATTAGGATGCCAAAAAGCATCATACCAGAAGAAACTGGGGTCTAACTACCCCATGAGTTAGTTATGAACTAGTTCTGCACTTGTGGGCAAAATACTGATTTAACTCTTACAGGTCCATGGGTATATCCTGGACAGCGAAACAAGACAGATCTCCATATGATCTTTTGTCCACTAAAGTGCTGTCCAAACTATATGGGGCACTTCTGATCCATGAAGTTTTCCTGAGCTGCATCACGGTTCAGTTTGTACTGTATACCCCATGCTTAAACATGCTCTAAAACAGGTCAATCATTTACCTTGCAATCACCTGCAGTTTTTAAGTTTCATATTAGCTTTTTGGGGTTAGCAGTCCTTTCTAGCCATGTCCAAAACAGCCTGCCCAAGTGCCTTTGTTTTTGAGAACTAGTTAATTCAGACATGCTTCCAGACTGTAAAATACAGCATAAACCCTTCAGCTTCAGCAACTCTTCTGCTATTTGTTGTTATACAGGTAGGCTGCTGCGGCTGCAGCACTGAGCTCCCGATCACAATTCCTGCTGAACCAGCCTATATTTACAGGAAAATAAGCTCAGTCCAACTCAACCATAGATGCATATAATCTCTGCTGGCCAACAAAGCCCAGCCTCCCGGCCTCTCTGGAAAGCTGGCTCCGAACAAGCATTTAGAAGCTGGCAGTTCTCCTTGTGTCACGCTCCTGGCCCAGGTCTTTTTTCCATCCTGCCCTTTTTATTCTCCCATTGCCCTTGCAATGACCTGACGCGCTCCCTTTGTGCTCGGCTGCTGAGCCAGTGGGACCTGCTCACTTGGCGCCGCTAATTAAGTTCAACAACAACATTTTTTTCAGCGGTTCTGTCCCAACACATTTAGTTGGGATTTTAAATTCTTTAGATTTCATTCAGTCCATGTGCATGGTGGTGTCACAAGGCTCTCGGCCTGGCTCAGCTGGTCCCAGCCCTGGAAGGGCTCCAGCACCCTTGACACAGTGCACATAATCTTGGTGGCAGGGTCAGGAGGGGATGGTCCGAACAAAACAGTCACCCAAATAAGGAGCTACCATCACTCCCTGTTTCTTTCAACACACAGCTGCCCTAGCCAGGATCCTTGCTGATGTCAGCCTGAACATGAGCCCTGATGGCTAAAAACATCAGCTCCTACAGCAAAGATGGCTGATTTCATTAGGATGCCAAAAAGCATCATACCAGAAGAAACTGGGGTCTAACTACCCCATGAGTTAGTTATGAACTAGTTCTGCACTTGTGGGCAAAATACTGATTTAACTCTTACAGGTCCATGGGTATATCCTGGACAGCGAAACAAGACAGATCTCCATATGATCTTTTGTCCACTAAAGTGCTGTCCAAACTATATGGGGCACTTCTGATCCATGAAGTTTTCCTGAGCTGCATCACGGTTCAGTTTGTACTGTATGCCCCATGCTTAAACATGCTCTAAAACAGGTCAATCATTTACCTTGCAATCACCTGCAGTTTTTAAGTTTCATATTGGCTTTTAACTTTTCTTTCTTTGCTCCTCTTATCTGCTCCCTTCCCTTCAAGAAATACCAACAAACAGCCTGATGGAAAATAAATAGAAAACATGGCACAAAAGTAAGTTCCAGGATAGGGAAAGAAAACGTTGGAGTCAAGCCCAAAGAAAAAGATGTGGACAATGGAGGTGCTATCCCAAATACATGAGTGAGGAGCTTAAAACCAAATGCAGGGGAAAGCAGGATTTTAACAACAGGATTCAAGGCTGAGAAAAAAAGTTAGAGAAACAGCTTGACAGCAGCAGCTAAAATGAGCAGAAGGAAAGTGTACGAAGGAGGGAGATGAAAAGATAGGAGTCGTCAGTGGAAGATGGACTGCCAGGGCTTACTTTTTTCCAGAAACATGAACAGAAAGCTATGCTACTCACTAGGTTCTACTGCATCATTTTTTAAACAGTGCACTGCCTTTTGAGCTCTGCAGATCTTCACGCAACATGTGGTGGAGCCAAGACATCTTTTGCTCCACTAGACAAAGACTGGCAAAACATCTCTGCTGTATGATCCTCAGGATAGATATCTGCATTCCCAGATATCTTATAGGCAGATGAAGGGGTCTTTAATCTTATTGTTTAGCTGCAACTCACTACAATTGCAAGGATGGGTTCCTATCCAATCCTACACACATGACCATCTTCCTGCTTTTCTACCAGCTTTGACAAAATGAAGCTGACTTGTTCTTTAGTTTTGCAAAGATATAAATTCAGCTTAAGAAGAGATTTTGGAATAAACAGCATTTAATAAAAACACACTTCCTGGCAAATTTGATAGGATCACCAACAGAAGTAGGGATCCGAAAAACACTAAAAACATATGAATTTTCAGGAAAGGATATTGCCACAGTAACAAGCCAGTCCAAATGCAAAATTCTAAGGGAATTAGGCCGTAAGATGCAACAACACATACAGCACAGAGTCTGAACTTTGTATTTCATCCTGGCCAGCTCCTGTCGACACCGAATCTGATTTCTGAACTAACTGCATCCTTACAGATCACTTCTAACAAAATCAACTACCCCTTCCTCCTACATAACATGCAAGTGATGCTTGGATAAACATGTGAGTCCTTGAGGAGTATGTATAAGCATCACCTGCAGGGAATAAAGGAGCTGGGGCACCTACTGAGGTAGGCTGTGAACTTTCTGCAATGGTATTTCCCAGGGTACATTACAAGAAATATCAGCAGCCTTTGTTCTTATCCCTATGTTCCCTTCAGCACTTGCTGCTGGCCACTTGCAGAGCTTGCACATTGGCCCCCCATGGGTCTTTGCTCTTGGCCAGTGCGCTCAGAGCAGAGGTCTTTAACAACAGAGACCATCTGAGAGGAAAGAAAGCTGCACCGTTGCCCTCTGATCCAGAGGATGAGGGGACTCTGGACTCCTTCCCAGAGCCAGATCCCTGCGGATATCAAGGAAGTACAAAAGGCTCTTCAGAAAGCCCTGTTCTGAATTCCCAGGATGCTGGATGGATAGAGAATGAAGAAACATGTTTTTAAGTGTTTTCACAATGAGTTATGAGTTAAATTAGGTGGCTGACAACAGCAAGGAGCAATAAATGTTCTCCTTGCAGAGTGGGCCGGGGTTTTCCCAGACACCTAGGGAGGACTATGAAAATTATGAATGCTGTAAAGTCCTGCTGAAAACACTGAAACCATCAGGGCATGGCTACCACGGCAAGGGTCCAGCAGGAAGGGGACTCAGTACAGCCCCAGCCACAACCCAAATAAGGACAGCTGCTTCAACAAGCCACTAGAGAGAATTTCTCAGGGGACCTTATCATGATACTGGAAAAAGCGTCTATTAAATACCAAATGGATCGCTCCAGGTCTAGGGAAGAGGCAGTCCAGCCAAATCCTAAAGGAAAAATACACAATGTTCCCAGAGACACAGCAAACCCACCCAAATTGCTCTTCAGCCACATGCCACCAAGATGGTGAGGTGCTGTGTGACAAGAGGTGAAATTCATCTAATGGCAAAAACAGTCTAAAACCTCTCACCTGTTGAAGGTTTCTGATTTTGCAGTTAAAATAGGCTGCAAATTCTGCAGGGCTGGGACTGTCCTGTTGCTTTTACAGTGTCTTGAATGCTGGGGGGAGTCTCAATGCCTCCAAGATTGCCAAAATTAAACCTAAATTAATCTAGTTACCTAACAATTATTTAGCAGTGAATAAAAAAGATTTTACCCTTGAGAAGAAAAGAAACCATAGACTAAGCAGCACAACTCCTGGAAAGCACCAGGGACATTGATGCCACATGCTTTGTAAAACACAGCCCTGATGATCATCTACCTGAAGTAAGAAACATGCTTTCCAACCAGCCAGGCTGGCAAACCTCGCTCCATGTACTTAAACTGTAAAATTGCTGGTTTGTGAGATCTCGTCCTCTTACCTGACATCATTGCCTCCGTGGGCAAAGGATCCAAAGCAGGCTGTTAAGATCTGGAGGAAGTGGAAAAGTAGATGGACCTGAGAGGTGTCTTTCTCTTCCTTGTCCTCTTCCACAGGCTCAACGGGGGGCCGGTTAGGATCTGCGAGTTCAGAGGCCAACTTCATCTCCACCCCACCTTCCTCCGCCTCAATCTCCGCCTCGGCCACTGCGTTGCAGTAGCTGGAGTAGCTGTCGTAGCGGACTCGCTTCTTGGAGTAGGAAACGGTGTCTCCCACTAACTTCTCACTGTCTTCTGGAGTGGAAGCATCCGCTGCCTTAAAGGAGGAATGCACAGGCATGCCACAAATAGCAGCAGTGTAACAAGTGTAGCTGTTGTTGCGCCGTAAGAGTTTGTAGTTGTTTTCTGCACTGGGCCTCTCATCGTTGGCCCTGTCCAGGTGTATTTTGTGGAGCAAGTCTTTGTATAAACCTGAGTCCTTGTGCACAGTGTGATACACGTGGCCATCGCTCCTCATGTGCCCATCGAAGCTGAAGGTGCCATTGGAAACAGGTGATTTCACTGAGGTGTGTGTCACTGAAAATGCCCTTCCTAAAAAGGGAGAGATTTAGAGGCCTTATTTACACAAAATGCAACACAAAAACCCTCTTCCTCCAACACAAGACAATAACGTGGCCACCATCTGAGAATACAGGACAAAGAAGATCAATTTGCACTACATGCAGTGAGTAAGCCAAGATTCAATTCACTGCAAAATAAAGTCTCTTATCTTCTGTGCAAAAAGAGCTTTGTTCCAGTGTTGAGTCTCCCCAGACAAGCTGTATGACGTGCAGCAAGTCACTTGGGATCAGCTATTCAAATGTGATACTTGATGGTTAAATCCTCAAGTTCTTTGAAAAAATAAATTTCCATAAAATTTCTTTCTTGTAAAGCAAGCTCTACTTTTTCTGAGGTTTTGGCTACACTGAATAGGAATAATTAGGATTTCTGAAATGTGGTTTACTACAATTTCATACTTAATGAAAGGACTTATATGTTTAAGAGACATTTCACTCATACTTATTTGTTTAGGAGACATTCACATAGCTTTTAAAAATAATTTTTAAAAAGCAAAGCAAAAAAGTTCATGTTCTGCAGAAGTATTTCCTTAGCTATTGTAACAGTTTCTATATACTATTTCTATGAACATGATGATGATTATTCCCACTGTATACATTTAATGTTAGCATACACTGTAGGACACATATCAAAATGTGTCACAAGTAACATTTTTGAAGAAACTGTCTTTTTCATTTCCTGACTTCCCAGATTTTCACTGTGCTACATTCAGAATTGGGTTTAGCTATTTTTAAACTGGAAGCACACACTCTAAGGGCTCCACATCATGACTTATTTGATTTTGTAAGAATCAGTTGAATATATTAGGCATTTATTAACCAAATTACAGGGCTTTGTAGATGTTAGCAAAGTGATATCAAAGTCAGCAGGCCGCTAAGTGGAGGGGGGTGATCCCACCACGTGGCAGAACAGAAAGAGCTTTATGCACACAAGTCTACTTCTTACAAATATATGTTCAGAAAACAATGTGTGACATTTTTCTAGCGGACACGCTCCAAATGGTTGTACATTTGTCAACTAAAGTCCAAATCTTTTCATCTCCTGTTGTAGTATGCTAATCATCTTTATGTTGAATTTAACCTTCATACATCAGCAATCTGCGTGCTCTGTATTTTTCCACTGCTTCAAAGGATGGAAACACCATTAAGAATCCAAAGTAAAGCAACGCAAAAAGGCAAGTAATTTTTTTTCAGCTGTTTCTAAAACTGAAATACAGCCAAACAAAATGTAATTGATTTTACATCCTCTCCAGAAAATGTCACTTGTAAATAAGCATCTTTCCAAACAAGCACTGAAAAGGGATTAGAGATGGAAATTCCAAGCACTAATTTACTATTTACAGCAGAGACCTACTTGCAGTTAAGAAACCTCATTGAAACAGGAAGAAGACAAACCCTCTAAGTTGTCTTAGTTCCTTACCATATGGTACACGTGGATGGTTTCCATTTGCAATAGTATCTGATGCCCCAGCAGCTTCTGTTACTGAGCCAGTAAGGGGAATCGTGCTTTCATCAGATGCTTTGGCACCAGGAAGCTCTTTAAAGACTGGTGTTTCTTCATCTTGAATTTTATCAAGACTTTCATCTGATATCCTTGACAGTGCAGCATCTTTCTTTAACCGGCCTAAGGAAATAACAATACTGTAATGTTAAACCAACCCATAGCACTTGTTACTTAAGTTTCCACTGTTTGCATCAACAGCATAGTTTAACTTGGCCACAATAACCAAGCATCGTTTCATACACACACTACTTATTTCTAACATTTATCTTTACTAAGTCCATGTGTGAAAATTCTACATCTTTGTTTCTTCCTATAAAATTCACCAAAGTAGGTAACTGAAGTAAAACACTGAGCTGTTCACCTATTAATGAAACCTGAAACTCTTTGCGTTTTAAACAATGCATTTGTTGAGAGTAGCAAAGCAAACAAGCAAACGACTGTAAAGCTGAAAGCTGTGATCAGCCCAGCTTACTGTAAAGTTAAAACAGTCACTTAAAGATGATCATTCTGACAGGTTTTTTCTATTTAACTTTTTCTAATATTTAGCAGATTATATTCCAGGTTTTATTTTCCTGTTTCTGCTAGACTCCAAAAGTGGGCACTGCAATGGCTTACCTAACAAGGTTTTGAATTTCTACCACTGCAGATTTTTAGAGCAAATTACATAAATACATGAGGAATAGTTTAAGCACATCCTGCCTGTGGATGGGGACTGGACTAGGTGACCTCTCAAGGGCACTTCCACCTCTGAAATGCAATTTTCCATGATTTTATATCACTCACATTTCAACAAATAACTACTTACTTTCTATTTTTCTCTTCATCCAGGGACACACAAAAATCCAGACTAAGACAGCAAATACTAAGGACACGCCAACTGATATTAGAGCAATGGCCCACATTGGCAGTATCAGTCCCAGTACTGTAAAGACAAAGAAATAAAACCCAAGCTAGCCATAAATTAACATGAATTAATTACTCCAGGCAGTGGAAGAGCAGTCTCTTGCAGAAAAGCCACTGTTCACAATGTATTCAAAACCAACATGAAGGTGCTGATGACTTCTAACATATTATCAGTTAGTGCAGGTTTTAAAGGTATAGTTGACATGGAAACATTTGCAGGTTTAGTCTTCCAGTTTCCTGTTGCCCCACCGTGACCTTATTTCCAAAAGAGCCAGGGGTAGAACCCCCATATCAGGGCTGCTAAAACAAGTCTGCAGTGTTTTTATACATGAATGCATGTTGAACCACGCTGCCCATCAGGGTAAGTGTTTACCTGACCTTTGCTCTGGTCCATAAAGCCTGGTGCTTAGCTTACCCTAAGCCCTTCTTTGTTTACCATATTAGCTTAAGGCAGCACTCCAAAGCTGAGGCTTCGTCCTGCAATGCACAGCAACATCAACAACTCCTGTCCCTGTAATTATTCCCCCAACAGAGATCCTTGCACTTGTTCAATGAAACAATCAGACTCCTGATGAAGAAAAAGCTTGGACTTCAATCTTTCAAACCCATATATACATTGCTTATCTTGAAACCTACACGATTAATTCATCCTTGTGAGTAAATGTTGCCAAATCAGAGGCCTTGGAGAGTAAATATGTATTTCCCCAGTACCAAAAATGGAGTTCCACCTTTTTATTCACACATTTTAGAGACTGCTAAGCTGAAACAGAAGGAACATTAAGATTCTTATTTCATTTATTTTGCTTAATGAGTCACTGTGAGTGCCTGACCTACTTCTGCAGTACAACTAATGAGGAAATGAGTTATACAGCTGATTTACTGTGAAACATCTTGGATACATAGCCAATTAGACTTAGGAGGAATAGTTGTGTTATCTTCAAATTGGGAATGTCTCAGGTTTTTTATTAATTCTAGTAATGCTATGCTATGGAGTAGGGTCTACCAACTGCATTTATCTAGTACATCTAGTGTGTTGGATTTTAGAGAAATATTTCCATTCAAAAAAAGGTCACTTTCTAAGCCTGCTTTCTTAATTCAGGGCCATGTTCAGGAGTCTATCTTCAATTGCCTGATCATTCATAGCTCTAGGACAATAATCTAACCTAAAGATAACATTTAATGACCAGAGTCTTCAACAAAGTAGTTGAGATCACTGAGTATCTCTGTTCTGAACCCTTTTGCTACAAGTGCGTGTTTAAATGTACACCACTTCAGTAAACTACAAAAACATAAATGCATATACATAAACATAAAATGTGAGAATATAACTATGCAAACATAAACACAAGAATATATAAATTCAAATAAAATAAAAATAAAAATAA